>JAQLOM010000037.1:13698155-13734447 GCA_030068315.1 Chrysichthys thysi | reverse complement strand
CCAGAGAGCGCTGTGTTGTGTATCCTGGGTGCTGATTGGCTCAGTGACCGTTCATCTCATCTGGTCAGTGCCCTTATGGAATTTTGTACGTTTAAGAGTGTAGAAAGTGTTTAAAAGCATGGGAAGTGTTTATAAGAGTGTGGGGAAAGAGAGGGGAAATGGTTTATAAATCCTGAAAATATTTATAAATAATAAAATCGGACAGAAAAGTCAGGTGATCACGTGGGAGCGCTAGGATTGGCTATGACTGATGTTAATAAGGAAGTGACCTTATCGCCAGTAATTCGGCTCTACAGTTTTATGTTATTAAAATATTTTGTAAATGTAAAATGTTTAAGAGTGTAGAAAGGTGTTTAAGAGCATAGGACATGTTTATAAGTGTGGAAAAGGTTAATAAGAGAGTGGAAATGGTTTCTAAAGCCTGAAAATATTTATAAATAATAAAAATTAACGTGACACAGCAGTATCGCGGTTTGACCTTTCGCGGGTGTTGGCGGAATGTAAAATATTTGGATAAATTCAGTCTGAAATTTATCATTTACTTGATATTAATTTATTGTTTATAGAACTGTATAAATGCGGTATCACTCTCACAATTGTGGTGCTGTAGTGAGTATTACAGAACCAATTTATTGCAGTGACTGTGCAGTGACATTCACTTCAGCAGCACGCTTACTTGTGCGGTATTGCTTAATCGAGGTGAAAAAAGATTATCTTTGCAGCAAACTATTTTTTTTTTCCGTAATACAGAGCTACTTTATTTTTGACTAGAACTTCAAAAAATGTGGAATGTGCACCCATTCAAAAAATAACTATCTCATTACGGCTCATTATGAAAGTCAAGAATTGCCATTAGGACTAACAATTCCTGTAATAAATTCTCTAACCTCAAACTTTGTGCTAACGCTTGTCTACTGTGAGCTCCTCTTTAAGTTAAGGGGAACTGTGGAAGTCTGGAAAATCAGGAAAACCAAGCAAACTTTTCATATAGAAATGCCTGTATGCTAGCATGGAAGAATCATCAGAAGGAAGCCTTACCTGCGACCTCACCACAAAACAGAATGGTCTCATTTATGCAAGACTATGTCTAGAAGATGGATGCATTTTGGAAACGAGTGCAATGGGCTGGTGCATCTTCTGGAAATATTTGGCCATAATCACTAAAGATATGTTTGGAGAAAGAAGCAGAAGCATTTGATGAAAGGCATTCCTTGTTAACTCTTAAGCATATTGGTGCATCTCTTGTGCTTTGGGGTTGGGTGACCTCCAATATGACAGACATTGCACAGATTTTTCCAGTAAAATTCAGCATTTTGTAAGGAAATGGCACACTACTTCCAGAAATGTCAACTAAAGCTTTTTGAATGGCTCGTCCTATCCCCTGAGTATAGTGCAAGGAAAAGTGGGGTGAAATTTTATTAAACAATAATAAAAAAGACTCCTAGCTGGCTATGGAAAACATTTAAAAGCTGTGACATCTGATAAAAGGGGTGTAACTCTTGAATTAGTAGGGTGTCCAAATTTTTGCCCATGAAAAATTAACCTGTTTAAGTTCATTAAGTAATTGTGGATTATACTAGCAAAGAAAATGTTAGTTTTAAAAATTATTTTCTGCAGAAAATAAGCAAAATGTCATTTTTCCAGGGCTGCACAAACATTTTCATACATCTGTACATTTTGTTTATCTCTGGTAACCATTGAATATGAATGAATGAAGGATCCCGGTGGATCTGGAGCCTATACCATATCCCCTAAGCGCAAGACAGGAATACAGCCTTTCAGATGGGGCAACTTCCTTATATAGAGATTATGCATTTATGGGTCAAAAACAGCAAATGCCTTTTAATCTGCTTGCATCTGGATGCCATTCCTTCATTGTATTAACCCTTTATAGGGCACCAACTGAAACATTACAAGAAATGTAAAAAAAAAAAATTGTTGAAAATTAAGGTCGTTTTTCTAAAAACTGTATGACTGTAAATAAATGTGAAGGAACATTTATTTAGGATAGGAGAAATCCCTCACAGAGAGGCATGGGAGGTCATTTTGGATGTCTGTTAAAGTCAACAAATATGGTTCTTTACCAAATAAATGTTTAACATACAGTATAGTCATATATGTGAGCATGGAGGAGCACTGTCGCATCACAGCAAGCTTTTGGGTTCTAACCTGGCAGCCTTTTTGTGTGGAGTCTCCAAGTTGTTTTTTTTTTTTTCTTTCATGCATGCATGGGCTTCCTCTGGCTGCATGTGTTTCCTTTCACAGCCCAAAGACCTGCAGATCAAGTTAACTAGCTACACTGCATTACCCAAAGATGTGAATGTGAGTGTGAATGGCTGTTTGTCTCCAAGTTAGCCCTGCAATAGATTGGTGATCTCTCCAATCTCTTTCCCAAGTAATTGGCTCCAGCTTCCCCATGACCCTGAATGGATTAGCGGTATAGATGATGGATGGATAGTCATGTATGTAAACCTTTTGATGGAATTCCACAAATGCCTCTAGATCTCCATTATAGACAAGTTTTGAGTAAATCGGTTTTCCAGTGTGTCAAGTTTTGTCTATGATGATTTCATCCACTAGAGACAATGGTAGATTGATGGTTATTAAATAAGGATAAAAACTGCTAGAGTGGCTCCTGAGTGACAAGTTTATTGTCTCACTATTGTCTGGAGTTCGAATACTGAAGACGCAGCAGTCATTCATGAGCAGGGGTCCAAGAAAGTATAATTGGTCTTGCTGGATTGGTAGGATGGAATTACCCTGTCGGGCAGAGCAACACTAGCCAATTATGGCCGCCTGTCTGCTCAAGTGTGTGGAAGAAGACTGCTAATGCTTTGTGTTCAGCTGCCCTGTGACATGGCATGAGCAACGGTTCTAAAAGATGTGGTCGCTGGCTTCATGTATTTTGGAGAAACCACATGCTAGCCCTCAAATCCCTTACTGACCTCCCTAATTAGCAGTGACCTAAAATTCAGACAAAACAACTCCAAGTTGGTGTGTTCCTTTCAGAAAGTGAGGTGAAGGTACATCAGTGCGATGCCATGTTAAAGATGACCGTGCTATCCCTATATATCCAATATCGATATGCAATATCCAGTGTTTACAATCTGTATTTACTTTGTTTACGAATCAAATAAAAATGATAACTCTTAAGTAGATTTCAGTAAACTGAAACCAATGAGGCCCGTCATCTTTATATCAAATAAAATATTCTCTTAACTCCCCTTCTTGAGCTGTTTTCCTGACTTGAGTTGACGTCTCAGAGTGCAGAGAGCAACGTAATGTGTTTGACATTTACATTCCTATGGCTCATTAAGACCGCAGAGACTAGGTAGTGGTATTTATATACTTATGCACACATTTCTTTAGTTCATCATTTCCCTGGTGTGGAGATGCAGGGATCGCTGGAGACTTTATTGAAACTGTGCGCGTAAGTTCATTTAGACGGCTCCTTCACTGAGTTCAGGCCCACGGGGACTCTGTCTGATAATGGAGTGTGAAATTAATATCCACGGGGTAGGTGCTGGAGAATGCAGGGAAGGAGAAGGAATGGGGTCCTCCAACAAGAGAAATGAAGGCCTACAATCCAATGAAGTGGTAGTTAACATTTGGAGGCGCACATACATGCTGCGTTTGGTATGATCATTATCACACATTTTGTATTTCTGCAGAGATATGAATCACTTACAATGGTACATGCACAATAAATAATTCTCCTCTGTATTAGGGAACAGGGCGCTACGCTATCTACATCGCCAACTATGCCAGTGGGAACGTGGGGCCACATGCTCTGATCGAAATGGATGAAAGCGCTAGCGACCCGTCCATGGGGATTATTGCGCTCTCTAACGTGGCGGAGCAGGCTGGAGTCAACAAGTTTACAGGTATAATATTCTACTACTTTATATGTGTAAGAGAGAAAGGGTTTATTGCTAGAAACCCTTTAAAGCAGCTGGCTTTAGGGTCAGTGTGCTTAACCCTGTGGCTGATTTACACCCGAACCCAGTGCTCATATCAGCTCCAAGTCGTTGAGTTATGGACAGAGTTTATTGGGGAAAGCAGCCCTAATAGAGAATGAAGGCACATGTGAGGCACTGCTGCAGCAGCACAGTGCCAGCTTTTGGCCCACTCAGCTGTTTGCTGTTCTGAAAGTCACAGGGATGCACAAGGACGACAGAGCCATACTTCAACCCGGACTTGCTCAATGGGGCAATCATTCCATTAATCAGCACAGGCTGTGAAGTGGACTTTGATCCTCTATTCAACGCTGTTTCAGTGGAAGCACAGTTATGAAAGGTTGTGCATCGAGGCATGGAGAACTAGAGTAGAGAGTCATTCGGAGAGGTCATTTTGGATACACGATATGATCGTCATGTTCAGTCTGTGTAATTAAAGAATCTTTTCCTATCGAGTTTGTGTGGGGTTGAGGCTCTGGTGCCTTTTGGTCAAATAGGAAACAAAATATTTTTGCTAAAAACCCAGTGCAACTGAATGCATCGTGTGGATTTATCTAAGTGAATGCACTGCAGAGGAAATGTTCAAGATGTAAGTCTTAAACATTCATAGTTTGAGCGTTGCCTCCGGGCTACTAAAGTGAGCACTGCAGTGAGGGGCAATATGGCTGTAGAGAGTCTATAATGTGATGTAGTTTGTGTCAGCAGAAACAGTGGCATGCCTGCATAGAGAAATGGGCTGGAAAAGCTGTAATGATTTGCACATTGCATATGGTAAATGCGGCTGTCCCTGCACTGAACTGTAGGAGGACGTGGGGTCGTGGTGGGGCCTATACTCAGCCAGACCCTTCCTGATATATTCTGCGACAACGAGTACAGCCCCAACTTTCTGTTCCGCAACAACGGAGACGGGACGTTTACAGATGTAGCCGCCCAGGCAGGTGAGCCGAACAAGAAGGTACTTGGACACCTGACCATCACACCCATACACGCCCATTCCAAAACCATGGACTTTAACACGGAGTTGGCGATATCGCAGCCTCCGCTCTTCTGACAAGGCTTTTCACTAGATCTTGGAGCATGACCATGGGGATTTGTGCTCATTTAGCCTCAAGGGCGTTCGTGAGGTCGGGCACTGAAGCAGGGGTGCAGGGTGTAATGGTCAGGTGTCCACATACTTTTGGCCATTGTGTGTGTGGTTTTTTTTTTTTTGTTTTTTTTTGTTTTGTGTTTTTAGATTTTATGTATATAAAGACATTAACAGCAAAAGTCAGGATTTTTTTGTAATTGTAAGGATGATGTACACGTGTCGCAGGAGTCGAGGACACGATGCAGCATGGGCGTGGAGTAGCTCTGGCAGATTTTAATCGAGATGGGAGGACAGACATTGTGTATGGGAACTGGAACGGGCCACATCGTCTATACCTGCAATTAAACAGTAACCGCAAACAAAGATTCAAGGTGGGTTTGTTTAAATCTCTACATTCATGTGGGCTCATTTGGGTCACCCTTTTATTTCAGTTTGACTTACAGTCAAGGCAGCATACAGCTGAGCACGTGGGTTGAGCTTCTAGTTCCATGTCAATGACGTGGAGGTGGTTGTTATTTGACTGGTACCTGATGCTACTTAGTTGCTTCCGCGAAGGCCCGCTTTATGTCTATACATTCATTTATTTATTTTATTTATTTATTGTACATCGAAAGCTTATGCTTCCGAGGAAAGAAATGGGAGGTGTATATCACGTAGTAGGAGCATTTGCAAATTTTGACGTAATAATTGCATTATTTTTGTTACTTATTGTCCCGTATCTCTGTGTATTGGAAGTTTCATGCTTAGGCAGTATAATTGGGCCGAGGTTTTTCCTGTCCATTTCTGAAGTGACTTCAGTCACACATTTGAAGCACAGAGAATGTTATGCACGCTGACACGGTAGAATTTGTCTCCTTTTTGATTAGAACATTCTGACTGTTATTCACTTCCTCTGAACAATTAACTCTTTGTCACTCCTCTAGAGGCAAACATAGTAAGATGCTACATAATGCAAGATTTTATGATGGTTGCTGATTACGGAGCGCCGCAGATTGGACCAGTGTTGATTATCCTGACGCCGGTGCAGAAAGTGTTGATGAGAGTGCGACTGCCGTCCCCGAACGTGGCTGTGTCTGAGGCCTTTGCTATGACCCCAGTGCAATTACACACACAATCAGAGGTCTACCTGATTATATCTGACTGATTAAAGTATTCAAATACAGTAGACTAAAATGAAATCCATCTTATGCAGACACACATTAAATCAAGTTCTCTCAACTCACTTTGACTAAATTGTTCCAAATTATGCTGGATTCATTTCGTTCTTAGCACTAGCCTTGATCAGTATCTGGACGACTGTCAGGGAAAATAAAATGATACAATATGCTAAAATCCTTTCAGTCACTTGCAAGCGCTGCTTATAGTGAAACGGTTTTACTATGCCCACGTTGTCAATAATCTGTTAAATCGCCAAATAATATATTTTATTGCATACAAAGCAGAGTTTGATGATGATAAAGCTATAATAATCCTCTGGGAATAGATTTACAGTATGAGTAACAAGTTAGTTTGTAGTTTTTGGGCTAGTGCCAGAATCAGTGGCTCGTGTACAGTGCCCAGTAATCGTCTGGGTCTGTTTACCTGCCCAGGGACTATTGGTGTAACTGGCTAACTGGGGCTTGTCCATAGTCCCTGACTGAATATACGTAAGCTGAACTAACCTAACCTTAATTAAACGAAACTAAAGGGCTTTTAATGCAATATTTCTTTTTGAGCACAAGTCATAAATGGACCTGATCTTTGAGTTCGGTGCTGAACTGGAACCTGGTGTGATTGTGGAACAGTATTGTGTGTCAACCCGCTGTGCTGTTTTAGATGTTCTTGTCACTAGGGGTGATGTTATTTCTGGCCAGATAGATAAATGTCACCGGGGAGCTGTTTTATAGGGGTCACATACTGGGTTAATGTCCTGTGGGAACACTTGTACCGAGACATCTGCAATGCACTGCTGGCTCGTGCGACCACTGCCATTTCTAATTAAGACGTCCGGTTACTTTGCTGAATTGCTAATTAAACGCGATCCGCACAGGCACCACAACCTTTTGATCCAGTAGATCAATCTAAGGCGTTAGAATTTTGCATCAAACATGCACTCAGTATGCTTTCTTTATCACATAGGATTAATGGGGCCAAAAGTCGACCGTAAGAAATGTTCACTTCTCTTTCACTTTAGATCAGTATGAGTCCTGTCCAAATCTGTCCATCGTATCTTCTTTACCTAGGGAGGACAAGGTCATCCTAGGGTACTCCTCGAGCAGAGTTTATGAGCCCTATAATTAAAATGAGGGGTAAATACTGGAGGGAGTGCAGTGCTCTATAACTCTTCATGGACTTATTGCTGCACCACTGAAGCAAGGAGATATCAGTTACTTCCTCCTGCTCTTACTTCCTGCTGCTGCAGGTTTTTAAGATGCATGATTTACCTTGAGGTCATCCTTCTGTGCCAAACATACAAGACACCAGACATTATTTACTTATCCAGATGCATTACTGTTGAACTGTCTGCCTGTGCCTTTCTCAATGTATGTCTTCACTATAAATTTTAGTTTCACAGTGAATTTAGGAAAGTGTGATGAAGTGCTAAGTGAACGTGCAAGCGTAAGCAATACCGATACCCTTGTGTCTCAGGACATCGCATCACAGAAGTTTTCCATGCCGTCTCCTGTGCGCACGGTCATCGTAGCAGACTTCGACAGTGACAACGAGCTGGAGGTCTTTTTCAACAACATTGCATATAGAGGATCATCAGCCAACAGACTGTTTAGGTAAACCAAGGGGACTTATTTGGTCAAATAACTAACATAAAGAAATGTAGCTCAGGCAGAAAAGCAAGTGAAGACAGCAAGTGATTTTAATATGAAAACTGGGGGGAAAAAGACGTAAGAGTAGGCTTAGATATCCGCAATCACGAGGAGCAGGTTATTTTTTTTCTCTCTATTTTAATCTAACAATCACACAATTATCTTCATTTTCAAATTGCTTAACATTTGGCCTAAATACGTCTGCTTTGTTCCTTGAATAATGAATCGGCACACAAACCTCAAGCGATACCTGGAACACTGAACCAGGGACAGAAAGAGTAAAGTCACTAACTATATCAACGGGGTGCGAAAAATCTTTTATGTTTATTGTTTTTGTGTCTTGTACGGAATTTATTAATTTTCAAATCTCACACCTCGAAGCTCAAATTCGGTGTATAACACAAGCGTCGCAAAGTCCAAGGCTGTCATTTTGAGCACTGGCTGTAATATTTGTATTTAAATAAAGAATTGCCTATTGATCCAGGCATGCGTCACATCTATATCACCGTGCTGTAGAGTGTAATAAAGCCCAGTTTGAAGTAAAAGTCAGGTGTGCACTGCTAACTGCATTCACAGGGTGTCTCGGAGAGAAAATGCAGACCCACATATAGAGGAGCTGAACATTGGGGATGCAGCTGAGCCAGAAGGGAGGGGAACAGGTATCTGCCTATAATTCTAACAAATTTGTGTCATTTTATTCAAATACGAACACCTGCATTGATTAGGTATTTCGTAATATAGAACACACATGAATTACTTCAGGGTGAATTCCTCTAACCTGAAAATTAACCGAGCATAAATATGTAACTTTTCTTTACCAGTGGATGGCGCCCAAACTCTACTCTGCTGTGCTTTTGCCATCTTACCATCATATCCATTTATAAGCATGTATTCAGCTACAGTAAAGATAATTGCTTAATTAATTAGTGTAAGGTCATTGTGTTAATTTCAGGCTAAAATACAGCAGAGACTCTATGGGAAGCCGAAATGATTGATCTTTACTGGTTAACGGCTTTCTTTATGATTCGTAATGTGACGTTGTATATAAACCAAAACGAACAGCTCAAGTCACCCTTGTTGTTGACACGTGTCTCACGTCTATATTTGACTTGCAGGAGCTGCTGTGACTGATTTTGATGGAGACGGACAGTTGGATCTGCTGGTAACACATGGCGAGAGCGCTGCTCAGCCAATCTCTGTGTACCGAGTGAACCAAGTGAGCATCCGACTTGTACCTGCTTAGGAAACAGCTGCAAACTACAGGAAAATGCATCATAACCTGGAAATTGTTTCTGTTCAAATGTGAAAGGAAACCATTATTTGTGAAATTGCTGTGCATTTCGTTGTTTGGTTATTAGTTAAATTGTCCATTTCGTTTCAGGAGTCATTAGTAAATCTATCCATTTAAACAGCAATAAATGTCGCTGTCGCAACATGGAATTTGTTTAGGAGCTTTTTTGTTTTCCCCAGTGCACCCATGCTGTTGATTGCTCCTTACAGGGATCATCTAACAGATGGCTCCGTGTGATTCCTCGAACTCAGTTCGGAGCTTTTGCCCGGGGAGCCAAAGTTGTGGTCTACACTAAAAGAAGCGGCGTTCACACACGTATCATCGATGGAGGCTCTGGATATCTGTGTGAAATGGAACCTGTAGCTCACTTTGGACTTGGTATGTGCTGGATTTCTGTTTAACGTCTAGTCAGCATGCAAAACACTCTTGAGTTTTAGTTTCCTACCAACAAGATTCAGAGGAGCTTAACAGAATCCCAGGGTTTTGCCGTCAATTTATACAAATGTCTTGACTACGTGAGTAAAAATTGGACTATACCGATGTTTATGTCTGTTGTTAAGCTGTGGTCATTGAAAATATTACCAAGTGAATGGCATTAATAGCAACCATGACAAGAAGTGCCAAAGCCAGCTGATATTGAATGAAATATTATATACCTAACATTAGAATCAATCCAATAAATAAATTACATTGCACTCTATATAATCTGACAGCGCTATTAATGAAATGTCCATAATTTGATTTAATTTAACCAAATAAGGGTCAGTATGCAGTGAGGCAATGTGCACATTGCTCGATTCCTCTATGATTCCTGATTCATGACTGTGCGTTCATGCAGCGGTAACATAATCCATGCTCAAGCCGGCATTTTTAATATCCTCACTGATTAGAAGTCTGTGATGAGATGCTGGTGTACAGGTGCAGAAGGCGGTGGTCAGCGCAGGAACGTGCTCCCTCTCCATGGCTCGGTTACGGATGCTCTGCCGAGCGTGGCTTCAGCAACTCATCAGGGAGCCATCAGCCAGATTTGTAGCAGTGGTAGGAAGCCAGTTGGAAGCTCTGAACTTTCTTAAATATGCTGTGAAAATCAAAATTCCCTCCTCCAGCGGTCAAACGATCACCCAGAGAGACTGTAAATATGCGCATACCTGGTGTTGGGTATAGCCACGCATGTATATTTTGTGCTGGAGGGTGGATGTGTGGAGCAGGAGCTAGAAGCGTGTAAATCACTTCGGATGACTGGAGATCTGAAGGGCTACTAATTCCTTGTTCTTGGAATAGCTGGGCTTGAATGTTAGCCATAAAGTTCGGGCTTGCAGCTCCCACAGAGCCGAAGATTACATTACCCTAAAATTCAGTAATGCGCGTTGCTTCATACATTCTCACTTGGCTAAAAATCGTGTGCCTCCTGAAACCTTCACTGCTGACTCATCGCTGAACGCTTGCAGAAAATTCAGCGTGAGGACTTTTACCCTATAAGAGCTACGTGTAGAATATTTAAGCATCGCAAAGCAATCATGAGCCTCAGCAGGTGAAATGTTCAACGTTTTCTCCCAAGGGGCACCTGGACAAGCAGACTGGGTCCTGGCAAGAGCCCCTGCGGATCTGTTTACCTAAGAAATGTTGCTTTAATTAAAGACTGGCAAGGCACTCGGAGCATCTCTCCATGCTTGACTAAAAAGCGGAATGGAAGGAAATGGGAGCTGCTTGCAGTCGAGCTCTTCCCCCATCCTTTCCCATATCTGTCCCTTTGAAGTTCTGCAATCTTCTGCTGCCATGTTTATCTTCTTTTGCATGGTCTCTGTAATGCTCACTGTGTCTTGGACATCGCCATACCAACTGTTGTAGTAACTGCTGCCAGGCTCTGGTTGTCCCTCTGCCAGCAGGTGGGTGGTGTATAGTAGGAATTTGGGTGAATTTACACTGGTTAAATATAGGTGTTTTAGGATGTTGCTTTGCCAAAAGCTACCCAAACGCATTGCCATAGAAAATTCATGGTGTTCTGGGATTCAGCACAGTATGCAACACAATTACCTCAGTTCTAATCTGGTGGTTGAGCATCTTTGTGGAACATGGCCTGCTGTGCCTCTAGCTCCCAAACACATAATCCTGTCTCGTTTGCTGTTAGTCCTGAGACTTTCACTTACTGTATCAAATCAGACAAGTTTAGTCCATACTGCATGCAGCTGCAGCCCTGCACATTCTTGTGCATTTGTTAAGAGCTTGCAACCCTTGTGCCAAACCCAAGCCTGCTCTAACCTGGCTTTTGCCAAAGTGCTTCTTGGGAGGCCTTTTCTCCTGAGTGGAATTTTTCCATTGAGAGCTGTGCTTAAAGAGAAGAAATCATTCATTGTGTCTCCTAACTCTGAGGGGAGGTTACAAAGGCAGACTGTTCTCTAAGTGCTGAGAGGCTTTTTTGCTTCCCTGCCATGCACTTCGCCAACAGGGAAAGACGTGGCCACCAATGTGGAGGTGTACTGGCCAGATGGACTCTCTGTAGCCAGACCATTGGAGCTCAGTGACCTGAACACGGTTCTGGAGATCGACTATCCAACATCTGAGGAGGAAGTGACCCCAGCAGTCGAGATCGAGGTGTGGGCAGTGTTTTTATGGTCTTTTCTGATTTTTGAATGGTTAACGCTCTTAATCTGTTTTGCATTATCAATATACAGAGGGGCCCGAAAATGTATACACACTTCAACAGTGGTTATCTCTGCCCTTTAAAAAAAAAAAAAAAAAAAAATTCCAAATTGATTTATGGTATCAGTGTGTAGAGATGTGAGAGCAGTGTGGAGAGACCTTTAGAGACGTCTATACAATAATACAGCTTTTATGCAGCTATTTTTCATGTTGAAGTGTGTATTCCATCTCGTCACCCTCAGATTAAAACGAACTAAACATTTTCAAAATGAAATATTTCTTCATGTTAATTAGATAAATCAGCCGTGTACAAAAAAATAATGTAATGTCAACTGTATTCATCTTTGCAGTGTGGACATGGATTTTTTGTTAGCGAAAATGGCCGATGCTCTGGTAAGACTCCCAGCCTTTACAGCTTGTTGTTCGGTGTCACCCCCCACCCACCCCAGACTGTGATGTCATCTGTCACTTGACTGTTGCAAATCCCCCACATGCACTCCATCATCCCTCTGCCTTGTAACTCCCAGATCACGATGAGTGTACCCAGTTTCCCTCTGTGTGTCCACGTGAGCGTCCTGTCTGTACCAATACATATGGGAGCTTCAAGTGCCGCTCAAAGAAGAAGTGCAACCAGGGATATGAGTCCAACGATGAGGGATCGGCCTGTGTGGGTGAGTAGGAAACTGCTGACTAGGGATTAATAAAGGAAAGAACTGTCATGAGGCCTTCCAACTGTCATGCTGCTTTAAGCTTTCATGAACTGCATCATTTTTTAAACCCAAGACTGTGGCACTTTTATAGCCAAAGATGACTGCCTACAGCTTTCCCATGCTGCTGCTTTATAGCTTCCAATTTTTTCTTCTTTCTTCTTTCCTTTCGTTCTGTGCTGTCGTACATGTTCAGATCTTCACTAAAATGTCATTATATTAAAATCCGTTCCATAAATGTTCTCACAGAGTTCTCTCTGTGCTTTCTGCCTGCAGCTCAAGTAGCATACTTTGAGGAAAACAGATCTTCTGCTTTCAAACAGTGGCCTTCTCACTTCTGGGTACTGTCTCTAACTCTGCTCGCTCTGCTCACTATCTGACCTGCTGATGGCTCTACTTCTTCCTCGCCAACATCACTCCTCCTCTGCTGTGCATTCTCTCTCTGTCTCTTGCTGTCTCCCTCTCTCTCTCTTGCTCTCTCTCTCTCCTGTGTATTGGGAGTCGACTGTAAACCGAACTCTCTGTGGACACCCACCTCTCACCCTGACCCCTGCTGTCTCATTTTCTGCTCTAATACTAGTAGAATAGACACTGTGCATGCCCACAGGAACTTACAGGAGTTTTAAAGAAGAAGACGATTCTTTTGAAAAGAATTTCAAGGGGGGAGGGAAGATTCAACACACCAAACTGTAAGAAAAGTGTCACATGGCTGATGAAATAATGAAGTCTCATCAAATTGTTTGCTATACAGTTTATGATACATTTAAAAGCCTGAGTTGGATTTTTATTTTAGTGTAAAATGTATAAAATGGTATATATATATATACACACACACACACATACACAGTGGTACCTCAGTACTCGAATTCAATCCTTTCCGAGCGCAAGTTGGAATCCTAAAAAGATGATGATTAAAGTTTGTTACTTGCCTGCCTGCCTTTCAACTACAAGTTTGCCTGCCGTCTCATGTCCTTTTGCCTGAAGCCTAAATAAAGCCTGAAATGGATTTTCACACCAGTCTGGATTTGTGTCACCTCACCGCTCTGACAGGGTAAAGTTAAAAAAAACAAACAAACAAAAAAAAAAAAAACACCATGACACCTTTTTCATAAACCCAGACACAGCACTAATACCTTGAGTCATATATACTGTGCCATGCGGTCCATTGTTTATTTTTATTATTACTCTGTATTCATAACTTTTTGGTGAGCAGTGGCTACCAAAATGATATAAAGTACACTGTATTACCTGATATTATTAATAAAAAACGCACCATCACCAACAAACGATGCCATCACAGTGAATGTGAGACTGAAGTGTTGCCCTTTGTTACCGCTGAGAGACAGCTGAGTGCCGCGTGACTCATTTCCCCGCGCGTACAAGTTATCTTAGGTCGACGTTCATGGTTCAACTTCTGAGATTCAGATAGAGTTCTAGGTTTTTTGTTTTTTTTTTGCGATCTGGTTTGTTCAACTTTTAAGAAATTCGAGTTCTAGTGAGTTCGAGTACTGTGGTACCACTGTATATGGGTTTCTGATAATTCGCAGGCTAACATTTAATAAAAATGGACCAACAACAAATTTACTGGTGTTGATTCTGTGACATTTACATCAGCGGTGTGATTTGCCTTTGCAAGCTTTTTTTATTTGGTGACGTATTTGCAAATATTATTTTAATATTCTAGTTTAAGTATATATTTCTTAGATTTTTATAGTCCTTTTATTTCATTAAAAAAAATTAAAGTCTCCCCAATTATTTGCTGTAGACTTTTCATATAAAGGTGTGGATATGATGGTCATTTTATTTTGCTGTGAATATATATATATATATATATATATATATAAAAGCTAATATGAAACGTATTAAAAGTCACAAGTTGTTCCTTGAGTGTAGGTTGTATATTGTTTGCAGTTTAATACTTAATAAAATGGATTAACAACCAAATTCCTGGTATTGATTCTATGAAATCTACATCAAGCATCTATATCAAGCATTGCAAGCTGTTTTATACATTGGCTTTTAGTTCAGAAGTTCTTCTCCTCCTCCTCATTATTATTATTATTATTATTATTATTATTATTATTATTATTATTATTATTATTATTATTATTATTAGCAGTCCAAGCAGGAAGTGCTTCTGACCCTATTGGAATTGGTAGGATTTTTATTTTTCTTCTTACAAACTTGTAAGTCATGGAAACACCAAACTTTTCATGTGTGGATTGCTTACTGTTCTATGTACATTGGCAAGGATGGCCTCTGGGGGTAATGTTTGCAAAGATGGCTCGAACCCTGCAGATTTGCCATCATCATTGATTGTACTTATTTGTTTTTCTTTAGTGCGCCTAAACCTTGGTGTTAGTGGGACTGAGAGTTTAAAGAACTGAAGATAAATTTCAAGTGTACATCCAGCTAAGTTTACAGACACGATGCAGATGTTTTTGTAATGATCAAACAAAAGTTTTCTTCTATTATCTAATGGTAACCTATTACGTAAGGAAATATACTTGGCTATAGTCAGAAGGAAGAGAGTGGACTTAAGAGAGTAGGCTTAGCTTGAAAATTTGAACACTTCCAGGTCCCTGTCTCCAAAGCTCCTGCCTGTAGAGGAGGCTGCTGTGCATGCACAAACTACCAACCATGGCAACTGAAAGCCAGGTAAACAGCATGGAACACAAATCTAAACAACCGGCTTACAGACTACATTTAAAGTAGTTGCAGCCAGCATAATTTCCCATATCTGCAAAGATTTTTCTCTGGATTATTAGCTACAGCTGCCGAGGCTAGACGTTACTGCTGTGAAATGTCAACATTGCTGGCCAACAAGCAAGCAGAAATATATTTTTTCAACATGAAAAGTAATCTAGAGCAATATCTATTTGGCAGAAGAACTAGTACACACTTATTTCAGTGCATAAATGTTTGATTTATAACAGAAGCTGTCATGAATTGTGCTAAATAAGCAGTAAACCACTTAGGAAAACATTTAGCTATGAGAGCAAACACCAACCAGATACGACTATTGGGACACTTCACAAAGTTACGTTCAACAACTCGCAAATAAAACAGCGCTAAGCAGTAGCCGTAGCATCAGAAGCAGACTAACTTTAGCCCAAGTGCGAGACTTGAGATATGCACTGCAGAGTGTTCCTGTAACCATTTCCATCTCCGATTTGTGCTTAATTTTGAATTAACCACAGTCATACAGGTAATTTCCTGCCAAGCAAATATGCAGGTAACCCCACATTGATTTTAATTCCTTTTTAAAGACATCACCCTTGACTGAGTGAGAAAATGAGCAGGGGACGGGGCTGACCACAGCGTTTGCATGAGCAGTGATTGACACTCCATCAGACACTCCCCCTGGCTCTTATTGGTTATTTTGATTCGGGCACGGTGGATTCTTGCAAATGGCTTTAGGTGCACTGGGTGGTGTCAGAGGAGCCTGACTTTTTCACTGATCATTTGTCTCATGTACTACTGTCAGGCCATAGTGACAGTTTTAACAAATTGATCTTTCTAACAAAGTTATTTCTATATGGGCTACCTACTGCAGCTGAAGTCACTACAAACTCTCTTCTGTGACCATCTCTTCTGTGGTCACGCTTCTGTCTGTATTGTTGAGGAGGCCACATATTGGGTTTTTTTTTAGTTCCTGTCCAGGTTTAGTTTTAGTGAATTCAAACGTGATCTCTTCCTGGATGTACTCTGTCAGTGTCTTTTGAACACACACATGTTTCTGAATGCATCTACTGTTTTTTGTTTTCATTTAAATTTGGGTCCTTGATCGCAGCTCAACAGTTTGTGCTCCTTTTGAAATCTTTCAGCAGGATGTAATGTGGACCGCCTTGGCTTTCTGCACACCATATTGACTAAACTGGACAAACGACATGTGTTCATTTTATGGAAAATTAGCTTCTTTCCGAAGTATGCTAACATTAGTGACCCATGGGAGATAACAATCCTGCATCCTTCTATGCTATTTTGTTAGATTAGTGCTGTAACCATGGCTGTACAGTGTGGACGTGGTCACATCTAACCTAAAACAGTGTCTTAACACCTTACCACTTGTAGCATTTGGACTCGAACAGGTTAGTGTCTCTGAAATTATACAGCATTCGTTATCCACTGAATATCTTTAGTGGACTGGACAAGAGATACTGGTCCCCTTTAAGATTCGCAGGGACACATGTAGAGAAACTGTTGGCGACCGGGTAGCATATGCTCAGCCATCTGTTTCAGACAAGGTTACAGTGTGTAAAACTGCACGTTACAAGCACAAGAATCTCCACCAGGAGTAATCATGTGAACTTTGTAAAGGTCCAATTATATAAAATTCCTTTCTCCCAAAGGTCTGGATAACATATCTTAACAGTGACCACAGTTCTCGTTTAACACTTAATCATTAACGATTAGTTTTGACAGTTGAGACAAGTGGTTGTTTTGTTTTGCACCGTGGCTGCATTATCACTTTTGACTAACACCATGGATGCATTTGCTTTGAACTTGAAACGGACAACACATACTTCTGTGGCTATTCATCCATGCATTCTGTTCTCATCATCACTGTTTTTGGTGCAAGCCATATTGTATCTCCTCTAATCAAAACAAAGATGGTAAATGAAAATTATTATTATTTTTTTTTAAATCCTGAAAACATGTCCCTTCCTCAATGATCTGCCTTCAGGTAAATCATAGCCATAAATGTGAGTAATTTGGGCAACAGAGAATATGCTGTAAAAGCTGAGCTACTTCATATTTAAAAAAAAAAAAAAAAAAAAAAGGCGCAGAATAATTCATATGTTGATCGGTTCTGTCTCAGTATTTTTTATTTTTTATTTTTTTAGTTTATGCTTACATTTTTCAAATTAGACCTGAATCCCTAATACACTGATTTTGACTACACTCCCTCTCAATACATATGGTTTTGTTTAGATAGAAACATTTTGTTAATAAGTATGTTAATATCATTTCCAGTGCTATATGCTGAAGCCGGTTTCTTACACATGTAACATATGGCTACTTACTGATTTATTCAGCAGGGCCAAAATGAAAATCAAAACACGACCATGGTGCAAGTATCATAATTACATCTCTATTCACAGCATTCCTTAAATGCATTTTATTACCATTTTTCATATTCTATATATCATCTTTATATCATTTTAAATTGCGAGCTATATCCTGTTTCTCCACTCTAGCCAATGACAGCTCTAGTGTGATGTATGGCTTTGGGCAGCGATAGCCTGGTGGTTCTCCAGAAGTGGTCCATGGTATGTGGTGAAGGGTAAAAAATTTATTTCCCGCTTCACGTTTTGTGGTTTTTGCTTTAGGAATCAAATATGGCAAAGGCATCAGCAAAAGCATCCAGCATTTCAATATGCTGTGTAAACACAGTGATTCTTGTATGCGTATGTACTAATTAGAAAATAACGCATTTTTTTAAACAATTACTTCAGAGCATGTAAAAATTCCCTAGAGACAGGAAAAATGTGCTAATATTTGATTAAAAATCTATTAAGCAAACATTGGTTTGGGTTATGCAAAAAAAAAAAAAAAAGTTTTGATTAAGTTTCAGTGGAGTGATAATGGTCATTATCTTGCAAATGAAATGTTGAGGTCGGCTTCTGGAATGAAACACTTCCACTGCTGAAGTTCAGGTTTTTAAGGTGTAAGCGAATGGAGAAAGGAGGCGAGTGTGTGCCCTGGAGAACAATAGAGAAAGCAGACGCCTAAATCTAGACTGTTTGCGTCTTTCACTTGTACTGAATAGAGATCTTTGCAGAATGAGCTGTTACTGACAGTTTCCCCTGTACGATAAAATCTAGAATATTGTATGGCTTTTTGTGAAGCATTTTATTTTTTTTTTTTGGTTTGTTTTTGGAAGGGGGTGTCCTATATAAAACATGACCCTTGTCTTCAACAATGCCAAGCGCTGGCACACATGTAGGAATTTTGAAAGTCGTACAGGACTGTGTGTCAGGGAAATTTATGACTAATAATTGGAGAATTGTGTGTGTGAAGATAGAGTGTGTGTGAGAAGCCAGATTAGGAAAGAATGGAGGGGGTGTGAGAAGAGAGATAGATCTGGAAGAAGAAAGACTTCTCCTGCCATGATGTGAGGTCAGGGTCTGTCTGTTGTCTTTGAATGCAACATTAGACTCCTAAGGCTAGGTCAGGCCCTTTGATGGGGCGGTACGTTTTGGAGGCTGAAGAACGTGGGGTGCTGCTCTGGGCCATAAGCCATGTCTCCCATGGTTCAGAGCAAGCGGAACATACTGCTCACACCACTGACATACCTGTTTACCCAGGTGCTGTCCTCTGGCCATTGCTGGGCGATTGGCCAGAGAGGTAAACGACAGACATGGGGTCCAGGCATTAATGTTCCAGGGCACAAGTGAATCATGTCATTTTCATTCAGAGGAAAAAAGCCCTATGGTTCTTTTCAAATATTAAAAAGTATTTCACAATCATTTGACCTCCTGCTTTTTATCTGAGGTAGTCGGGGATGACATGTCATTTTGGCTGTCGTAGTTAATTTTTCCTACCGTTTGATTCGGTTGGGATAAAGATCTGTCAAGACCAAGAAGTGACAAATCTGTTTTAATATTCATGCATAGAGAAGTGCAGTGTGGTTGTTTTTTTAATATAAAAGTTTCACGGCGTCCACAAATGGCTTAATGCTTATAGCTGTTTACATGTAAAGTTTTACTGACTGATAGGTTATGGGGAATGAGAATATGCACACACAGTGTGCATGAATATGAGGCGCAGTCTAATGGAAGGATGAATCATAGACTGGGAGGCATGTACTTTAGTACATGCAAGGGATGCATATAGAGGGAAAAGAACAGGAAAAAGCTGAGGAGCAATCGCTTAAAAATCTATTAGGCAAACATTATTACAGGATATGCAAACTGTTCTGATTATGCCTCAATGGCGTGATAAGGGTTATTATCTTGGAAATGAAATGTTATTTTCAAGATAAAAAGAGGTCAGTGTGTGGAATGAGAGGCTTCCCGTGAGGAGGGGAGCTTGGGGACTTGAGGTGAAGGAAAGCCTGTTTCCTAAAGACAGCAGCCAAGAGGCACACCAAACATTTATCTAGCGTTCTCTGTGCTGTGATATATTGAATTTGAAATAAGTTAGGTTGATACAAATTAAATCTCATTTTAAAGTTAGACCTCTTTTAATGGCTGTCCATACGGGTTGTTTTTCAGCGTTCTGTCTACCATGTTTACATGCTGACCTTTTTAGCCAGTTATTAGCTAACTAAATAAATCGTCGTTAAAATCGGTGCTGAAAGCGCAGGCGAGGAAAGGCAACAGTGGGGTATTCACCGACTGAATAAAAAGTAATACTGCAGTTCAGTTATCTTGGTCAAGCTTGTCATTGAAATGATCATAAACAATGAAGGATGTTTTAGCAATAACTCAGACTATGGTTTGTGTGGTGGTTTCTTTCCACAATGTGTGGTCCACTGGTTATTTTGAGATTTGCAAGAATTTGTTGGAGGTTATGAAAGGTTCAGCCTTTTCTCCCAGATACTTCATCTCTCTTATGAATCTCAGCACTAAAGGTCTCCAACAACAAGGCTTACTGCCACGTTCCTGTGTACAGTTTTCTATAGGCACAACAAAACTTGCATCAGTATTTGAGGCTAAACTGTTCTAGCCAAGGACAACATGGTAAGCCTTCTGAGGGAAAGGGAATTTTGGGAGAGTCCCCAAAAAATTATACTAATACAGAGTGGGTGTAGGTAGAGAAAGATCAACATTGCACTAAACATAGTGTCTGCAAACTTGTTAATGATGGCTGGAAAGAAAATTAAAAGTGTTTAAGGAATTTGATCAATGCTGCTGTTAAAAAGCGAGGAGCTTTAACTTGTTTTATACTAATGCGTTCACTTGTCAATGTACAAGGTTCAACTGAAACCCTGTGACAACAACAAAGGAACTGGTGAAGGAGCTGGAGACTTCCACTACCAAATACCTATGCACTACATCCACCATTAAGAGAGTCTGACATTACCATGGCTGGCACTCAAAGAAGAAGCCAGACTGAAGTTTGTAGTTGATCACCGAGGATGACCACTTAGCCTTCTAAATGAGTGTTCTCTGTTCGGGTAAAATAAAAATGAACCTTTTTTGACCATAGTAACCAGTGCCATGTATGGAGGAAAGAGAAGGACGAGGCTTTTAGTCTGAAGGACACTATGTCGACTGTAAAACATGGAGGTGGCAGCATCATGTTGAAGGGTGTTTTGTGGGAAAAGAGACTGGTGCACTTCAGAAAGCAGCATCCCGAGGATGGCGGATCATCTACAAATACTGAAACAACACCTCAAGATCAGGCAGAAAATTACAATTTGGTTGCAGCTGGGGCTTTCAGCAGGATGGTGATCCTAAACAGATCCCTATTATATACTGTGACCATCACAACGCCCTGAGCTGAATCCCTTATAAAAATTCTGGACTGAACTGAGTGAGTGAGTAAGGATGCTCACAAACCTGACTGAGTTACAACTGTTCAGTCAGGAGAAATGGACAAAAAAATCTGGTAAAATATTGCGAGAAACTTGTGGAAGGCTTTCCCAAGAGTTTGAAGTTCAAGCAATTAAAAGTCGGTGCCACCATATATTTACAAAATGTATGTAAAGAAAGCAAACTAAAATCTTCCTCCTCACTATTATTTTAAATGACCTCTTATGGAAATCATGTAAAATGTATAGTAATATGAAATGTCAGTACTGTTTTCGCGTATAACGTTCATTTCACTCCATCCGTATATAACTCTAATATGCCTTACCCCTTGCACCTTGTACTTCGTCTGTAAATATCACATTGCCAGCAGCTTCTTTTATTATCTGTATATATTTTATGTTTACTTTATAACCACAAATAACATGCACTCTCCCTTGTGCATATTGCCTCATCAGCACCTTACTCTACTATTTGCATTTTCTGGTTCGATGTAAAACTGAATTTTATTGCACTCCTACCTATAATATTCACAGTGACAAAATAAAGTTGAATCGAATCTCATCTGAAAATGTGTGTCATGTTGAAAAAATTTGTTTGTATAATGCAAACTTTGGCCTCTCCCATTATTTATTTTGGTCTGCTTAAAAAGATTGTTTAACCACAAACAAATAGAATCAAATTTTCTTTCTGTTCATTCTTCTTGAAGGATCAAAAGGGTTCTACGGTCACAGCAGACAAAAGATTATTCTTCAGTTATGAAGTCACTGAATAATTCAACAGGAATCAATGTTCTAGCTGTTGGAATCATTTTTTATTCCACTAGGCTGTCATTGTCTCACAACTGTGGAACATCTAGTCTTGCATCAGTAAAAATAATAAAACTAATTGTCATGCTGCAGAGAAGCTGAATTCTGATGCGTCATCACCAAATATTGAGGGCGGAAGAGACCTCTACTAGTTTTTATTACACATGGTTACGTATTTGGGTAGTTTGATTTGAGATATCTGGAGATACTTTGGTTTTTATTCGTTCAATTAAATAAGGTCTGGTTGTTAAAATCCCTTTATCAGTCATTACAATGGGGGGAAAAAAACAAAGTTCTTTCAACACAGAGAAGAGACACAAATCAGATAATGGATATAAAAATACACAAGCAGTTAGAAATACCATTAGGTACAATCTTGGCCAAAAAAAAAAAGCAGTTAGAAACTGTTGGTCAGTAATCGGACCCATAAGCACACTGTCTCCACACGAACACACAAAAAAGTGAGGAAGATGGTGAAGAAAGGAAATAAAGCCCAATGATAATAGTTTTAGAACAGCACATTTTGATTCTTGTTGCTGTTAAGTTCCAAAATCAACTTTTCAAGCATCGCAAGAAAGAAGCCCTTCCAGATAGCACGTCAGAAAAAAATTTAGTGCCTGAACTTCACTGCTAGGGTGGCATCATGTTTTGTGGACAGATGAAACCAAAATGAAACCTTTTGGTCGTGCAAATAATGAGCATTTTTTTTTTTTTTTTTTTTTTTTACATAAAAGGGAATTGCATGCCAGGAAAAGTACACGACGCTCCACTGCAAAATATCGTGATGAATGATTGATGCTTTGGGCTCTTGTAAAGATTGATGGCATCATGAATTATGCTAAATACCAGCATATTTCTGCACAAACCTGGTTACTGTTACTTCTGCCAGGAGGTTCATACTTTGCCATATATACTTCCGAAACAGCAGTGTGGTTAAATAAATAAAAAAAAAATCAGTATTTTTCAGTGATCATTTCAGTCTTTATATTGGCACTTAGTGCTGTTATTTTCTCCAGGGCAGGTGTAACAAAATTTTAATTGCTAGATAGATAGTGCCAATAATTTTGAAGCCATGTTTTGTTGAAATATTTGCTAAACTTTAACAACTTATGTGGTATTATTTTTATATATTCTTATTTGCCCATTTTCATTAAAGGCGCCATTAATTTCAGAGGGTATTGCATCTGTTGTGTAAGTATGATGTGCATTTGGAAATGGGAGAGAGAAACAGGCTTGATCATGTATAAAAGCGAGCCTTTTCTCAGTTTGAACAGAGCCACTGTTGTGTGATGGAGCAGTAAAAACACTGGAAGCTCTTGTCAGCTGTCCTAAGTTCCAGGAGTGACCTTTTGCTACAGGTGTGTTGTTCCTATTAGAGAACTCAAATCTGTTTCTTTAGGGTCACATGACCCCAGGAGGCTTATCTCTAAACAGTTTATGAGAGGGCTCTGACTGATGAGTTGCTTTGTATGTTTCACTTTCTTTCATTCTGATATCAAGGACAACATAACTTTCCGTCTTAACTATACAGAGTAAGTTTTCACATAAAAGTGTCCAACCCCCCCAAGATTTAATCTCCATGCTAATGTCAATTCACTTTAGTTCTACTTGCCATTGCAAACACATTTGAGGTTTTTTCCAATCACACTAGAGCCAGGTGACCATCTTCTGAGCGAACGTTCTGGATGAAAGCTGCTAAAATGTCATCATTCTAAAGAACAAATAGCATCTACTAATGCCAAAATCATAGACATAACCTTCAGTTCCTGGCATGGTGTATGTAACTGTCAGATCAAGGACAATATCATTTCCTCTAAAAAGGAAATATATTGCTTCCTCCCTCCCCAATAACTGTGGTTAATGTCAGTGAGAAGAGACAGATTCTATTTTGGGGTTGGTTTGATTTTGCCCTGAGGCACCTTGCCTATAGTGTGAATGTGTGTGTCCCTCATTACATACAGCACAGAGCTAAATTCAGATCGTTTCTATGTATGAGCTACTTTCTGTTGCTGTTCTAGACAGGAGCATAAGAAACTGGAATCACATAGAAGTACTGGAACACAACGGCCTTTTAAAAGAATTTTTCTTTTCATTGAAATTTAATAAGTTAACAAAAAACAATCAGCAATCAAAGTTTGTGAGAATATGGTTATGTTTTTATGAGTAGCACTGAAGGATTCAAATCTAACTCGAGACCCACAGTCCTACTTATAAAGACATAAGCATTCTGGTGTTTGACTCAAATTGGGTCTCCAGACATTTTCTGTATTGACTTTGAATTGTCTCAGAATTATTGGCATTTGTACTTGGACTTGTCTCCATCTTGGCCGTTGGTCTCACTAAATATTGTTTTAGTCTCAATCATGAGTTTGTAAAAATAATTTTTGTGTTGCCTTTTCTTTCTGCATGCAGAAAGTTTACCAAGAAGTATTCCTTCTTCTAGGAAATATCGCCTAATCGGTGGAATTGTGCATGAATTAATAAACCAACTAGCTGAAGTAAATGCTTAGACTTGAAAAAGGATTTCATAGTTTGCGGTCTCGCTCTTCACTTGGCCACCTAAGATAAAGACTCTTGTCTTAACTCAGTCTAAGCTATGGTCCTCGTCTTGCACGTGTGTTCGAAGTGATGTTCTTGACTCTGGCCTGATTTGCGAGCTTTTTCTTTTTTCTTTTTTTTTTTGTAAAACCTACTATGAATTCTGCAAATCATTATATGTGAATGTAATGTAAAATATTGTGCTACATAGTATAGAAAATATCCATTAAACCTGTATAAATGTTAACATTTGCATGCATACCCCTTCATAAAGCATGTGACTTGTCTGCCTATACAACACATTCTAGTAGCATCCCCTTGTAAGTCCAGAGAAAATATTATAATGTATTATGCAATGTGACATTATGATGTCAGATACATATGAACTTTATCATGTTATTTGTCAATGAAAGACAAATGCCAGTGATTTTGCAGACATTCACTTTGTATTTCAGAAATCAAAATAATTTAATATTTCCATCGAATATTAAGATTTTCAGACTTTTACAATAGAAAAAACAGGAAAGAATAATCTATTGCTACTCCAGAAATTGGATTTCTCTTATTATATATAAAAAAATAGCAAGTAAACTTTCCCGATAAAATCCTTGTTCAGTAAACATGCGAAAAATACAGTGCCCTCTGCCGTATCTTATTGACACCCATAATGAACCGTTTATATTTAAAAAGTGATTCAACAAGCACTATTTTGAGCTCAAGAACATTGTTTTTTTGTAGTTTTAAGAAATAGGGGTTTTGCAATGTGCAGATTATGCCCCAGGAAAACAGGACATGGTTAAAGGCAACAACAGATTTCCTGGAGCCTGCAAATGAACAATAACAGACTGACAATTTGTTGGCATTTATTCCTTAAAGGTATCAATAATTCTGGCAAATACATTTTAGAAAGAATACACAATTATTTCAAAAAGTAGTTCTAATTAGAGTTTTTTGTTAGAACAAAATAAACAATTTCCTTTGCTGGTTGACTGAAAAACTAGAATTGATGTATAATGTGCAAAATAAATCTATTTTATATACCGTATTTTGTGAAGGGTGCCAATAATTCAGGAGGGCACTGTATATAAAAAACACACCCAGGAGATACTCTCACCGTATACATGTATATACAAAATGAAATTCTCAAGCTCAAGCACAGGGAAGACCTTTTCTTAACTATGGGACAACACAGTTTTTACTTGGTCACTGAAATGACTACTAGTCCAACAGAAGGTATTTTCATGCGACTATAGTGCAAGTCATATTTACAGCCAGCTCGCTAGCTACCAGTTGCTCAGCACCAGGCTGGGTATCTCCATAGTGATGAAACATGAAAGCAGCAGGCACAGAAGGGTGCACGATAGAGCACTAGTCATCTAATGGCAAGCTCTGAGATGAGCACCGGCTTACCATGAAGTCTTGTTAAAAAAAAGAAAGAAAGAAAAAGGTAAGAAACAATAAGTAAAGAATGTGGAGTGGGCAGGTGAGAACCTGAAAAGCATGAACAACAGATATGTGATATAAGTGATATGTGAAGAAACCCATACTTAATGTCCTGAGGTAAACACGATGACATCATGGTTTTTCATGCAGAATTCCATTTACGTGCAGCTCATTAATGTATATGTGTATATTTCACAACTGTACTTTTCAGTCTGAAATTGGCCCTGGCAGATAATGCTACATTTGGAGCAAAAGGGAAAGAATGAACTTTTTTTTACTACCTATGCATTCATGAGTTAATCCTTATCATCCTTATGTTTCATGAGTTTATTTTCAGTTTATCCTGGTCAGGGTGGTGGTGGACCTCAAGCTTATCCTGGGAAAACTGGGTGCAATGCATGCACATCTGTCTACAGATTCATTAACACCGAAGGGGACTTTAGCACAGCCAGTCCACCTACTGGTGTATTTTTGGAAAGAGGGAATAAACTGGAGAACCTAGAAGGAACCCAAATACATATGGGACAACATGTGCAAAAACTCCATACAGTCAGTAACAAGGGCTCAGAATTGAACCAGGGACCCTGGAGCTCGGAGTGGTCAACGCTACCTATTGTACAAACACTAATTTTGGACTAACTGAACAAATTACACAAGCATCAGTGCCTTAATGTTCATTAAACAAATGGTTTATCCAACAAAGCCCAATATTTGGTTACCATCCAGTATTTCATTGTGATTGGATTTTAGCCATTTGACTGTTAATGTACTCCTATAGTTAGAGTAACAACATGTTGCATGACCCAACCTTTGGATTACAGACAGATGCCTTGACATTCATCTTTTCTGCTAAGAATCTCTTGACACACTTCTGAACAGCCAAGCAATGAGGTACCAAACATACTGCATGCAATGCCTCACAGGTTGAATTCTATTTAGATAGTTTTCTCAGCTCCAAAAACAATGCTGTTTATGTTTGCCTAAAACATTTGCCTCATTTATCTGCAGAATATTGTTCCAATATTCATGTGGAACACAGTTCTACTCTTCAGTAAACCACAGATGGTCGACAGTGTTGTCTTTGGAAAGCAGTCAGTTTCCTTTCTACCCGCTGTAGCCATTCAAAAGCATCATCCTTGTTTGTGCTGTTCTTTTGGTAGACCAACCAACACAAATATCTTCAAGTGTATGATACTGCTATGCTAGGTTTCTATAGTGTTCTACTTGTAGGTAATAGCAATGTTACTGAATCTTCCTAAGTGTGAACTGACTGAAGAATACACATTTACATTTAGATTTTCAGTCTTCCAGGTTCACTGAATTCTGATGTTTACCCTGTAGAACCCCTGGGGTCATATTCGACCCTAACTTTTATTCCACTCTTATATTCAACCCACTCATTGGCTGGTAGACATTAGTGAACATCCCAGGAGGTCCCCTAAGGACCATTTCACAATATGTTGTAGGAAGGGATTAATTAAAAAAAAAAAAAAAAAACACACCTGTTTTTGGGTTCACTGAGTCTATTTACGGTATTCATTTTAGCCAATGGAGATATTTTCCTATTATGATAGGGTGGTCTGGGTTTTCCTGGGTTAAAGATTGCTCTATGAAATATTATGTTTAATTAAGGCTTATTTGTCCGACCATTGCAACTCCAGGTCCCAAATTCATTAATCTGTGTGAAGTTCCCCTGGTATTAGATGGACTGGTTATAATAAACTGCCCTAGATGCAAATGAGTGTGTGGGACCCATTCAGGGAGAGACCCTGCCTTACGCCAGGTGTTCCCAGGACAGAACTCTGGAAGATGAATGAAAATCAGGTTACATGCTATTCATGCAAGAATTCAGATATTACATTGGGTAGTCTGTACATCAGAAATGAGAATTTGAAAAGAAAGAAAAAAAAGAAGAATGACTGAGAATCTCTGTAATGCGACGTCCGGATACACTTGCCTGATCAGCTTCTCTTTTGAATATGATTTGAGTAAACAAACTGTTGTTTATATAACAAATCCCTTAAATACCATGCCTGGCTTCAGCTTACTCAGCCTTATTTTGTGGTGATCACGAGCCCAGTGCCTCTAACTACCAAATGCGATCATATCTTAATCCATTCTGTCTCTGATGGATTCCATTATATTTCACCCTGGAAGTAAATATGTGTAAATCACAATGCCTTTATGACTGTTTTCAGGATTAAGCTGCTGAGTATGCATAAAGACATACATAAGATGTTCTGCAAGTTTCAGCCTGGAGCTATCATTAATGCAAAACTGACTAAGACGGAACCATTACACATGAGGCAGCTGTTCTGTTGGAGAGCTCATATTCAACATCCAGCTGCTGATTCAACATCCTCTGAATTTTATCAGCTAAATGTAGCTTATCTGATGTCCAAACATACACACACTCATTCATCAACCACAATTCAGCAGACAAGCCAAAATTACTGGTAGCTTTCATCTCATGGAGACAAAAGGTCCTCCATGGGCTAAAGCTCGCTTGCATACCCAATGAGCTGAGACGCGGGGAAAACTTGATCCACATGGGCTCGCTGCCCACACCACAGAACAGCAAACCACTGAGCCACAGGTGAATGGCAGAGTTGGCCAAGTGAACAGAAGCCTCAAGCACTGCACAGGATCAACAGTGGCAGTGAACTGTGGCAGTGCTTCTTAAAGAAGACCAGACAGGAGAATGAGGAGCGCTTGGCCATCATCCAGCACTCAACCCAGCTGCCAAATGCATAACAATGTCCAATTGACAAGAATAGATAGAAATCTAGTGGGCACACTTTAAGAGATATTTTGCTCATAATACATAAGTAGACTTCTGCTCTCTAATTCAGCATTTGTGGGAAATAGTGTATGGAGCTCAGAGATCATGTGTGTTGCTAATGGAAACACAGAAGAAGATGAAAAGATGGGAGTTAGGGAGGGCTTGTGAGCATACTGTGTGAATTATGTGATAGCAAAAGAGAGGAGGAGGGAATAAGTGGCTTTGACATTCTCTTAATTCAGAATCTGGTGCTCTCATGTTTCAACATGCGAATCTTGGCGATCCCTTTGGCCCCGTGGTACCCGTACTCCTGGTGCTGTTCCTCCAGTCATCGAGCACTGCAGCCAGATGCAGAGCTGCCACTGGAACTGGAGCCTGTGGAGCTGCGATCCTCAAAGACAGAGATCTCTATCTGAACCATCACAGTCAAGGGTTATAATAGCACATACAGAATTCTTTATGCTGAATGCACACGATATGCAGTAAAATTCTTTGAATTATTTGCATTACTTTGGGTGATTTAATGTGTGTTATGGACAAATGCGTAATTCAGGCATTTCACTCATTGTCTAATATTTGAATGTGAGTAAGAAATAAAACATGGTGTGCTGTTATAGGAAAATGATCCAAGCAGCGTCTGTGTGACACGGCTATTTATTTATTAGTGACGTGTCATGTTTTAACCATTTATAATTTCCATTTACAGTGCATCCGGAAAGTATTCACAGCGCTCCACTTTTTCCACAATATCCTATGTTACAGCTTTATTCCCAAATCAGTTAAATTCATCTTTTACCTCAAGATTCTACAGTATTCACAGTGTTTGCTCAACACTCTGTTGATGCAACTATGGCAGCAATTACAGCCTCAAGTCTTTTTGAGTATGATGGTACAAGTTTGCACACCTATTTTGGAGCAGTTTCCCCCACTCTTCTTTGCAGAACCTCTCAATCTCCATCAGGTTGGATAGGGAACATCGGTGCACAGCCATTTTCAGATGTCTCCAGAGATGTTCAATTGGGTTCAAATCTTGGCTCTGGTTGGGCCACTCAAGGACATTCACAGGGTTGTCCTGAAGCCACTGCTTTGTCATCTTGACTGTGTGCTTAGGGTCGTTGTCCTGATGGAAGTAGAACCCAGTCCAAAGTCCAGAGCGCTCTGAAGCAGGTTATCATCAAGGATGTCTCTGTACATTGCTGCATTCATCTGTCCCTCGACCCTGATTCTCTCAGTTCCTGCTGCTGAAAAACATCCCCACATCATGATGCTGCCACCACCATGCTTCACTGTATGGATGGTATTAGCCAGGTGATTACCAGTGCTTGGTTTCCTCCAGACATAATGCTTGGCTTTCAGGCCAAAGAGTTCAATCTTTGAACAATCAGTTCAGTCGAGTCTTCAGGTGCCTTTTGGCAAACTCCAGGCAGGCTGCCATGTGCCTTTTACTGAGGAGTGGCTTCCGTCTGGTCACTCTATCGTACAGGCCTGATTGGTGGAGTGCTGCAGAAATGATTGCCTTCCTAGAAGGTTCTCCTCTCTCCACAGAGCAATGCTGGAGCTCTGTCAGTGTGACCATCAGGTTCTTGGTCACCTCCCTGACTCAGGCCCTTCTACCCCGATCGCTCAGAGTGGACGGGCGGCCAGCTCTAGGAAGAGTCCTGGTGGTTCCAAACGTATTCCATTTATGGATGATGGAGGCTTCTGTGCTCATTGGGATCTTCAATTCTGCAGCAATTTTTCTGTAGCCTTCCTGAGATCTGTGCCTCGATACAATCCTGTCTCGGAAGTCTACAGATAATTCCTTGGATTTCATGTCTTGGTTTGTGCTCTGATATGCACTGTCAACTATGGGACCTTTTATAGAAAGGTGTGTGCTTTCCCAAATCATGACCAATCAACTGAATTTCCCACAGGTAGCCTGCAATCAAGTTCTGAAGGATCATCAGTGGAAACAGGATGCACCTGAGCTCACTTTTGAGGGTCATCGCAAACGCTGTGAATACTTATGTAAATATTTTATTTTTGTTTCGTATTTTTAATAAATTTGCAAAAGTTTCAAACAAATTTGTTTCACTTGAAGTAAAAGATGAATTGAATCTATTTGGGAGTAAGGCTATAACATAAGATATTGTGGAAAAAGTGGAGCGCTGTGAATACTTTCTGGATGCACTGTAATTACAGTATAATGAACATCTGCAAGACCATCTATTGGTATCATTTATAGTCATTCCATGCCCAGCTCTCTTTTGTCTCTCTCTTGAAGTTAATGAGACAAAAAAATCAGTTGTTTCTGAGAAACCTAAAGACTGTTGTGGCAGAAAAGTTATTACCAATAACAAAGCACTCACACCTTAGACTCCTTTCATAAATAAACACCTTTTAACAGAAAACCATATTAAAGATTTTTTGTCAACAGGTATTAGCTTATACAGAGAATTTCCTACACAAGTCCCTGTTACTATAGAAATGATATTTGAAAGAGTGCGTTAATTAAAAAAAAACAGTTATTTAGTTCACAGTCATAAATACTATCAGAACTTGCTGTTTAGAAAACACATACACACTGTTAAGGTCCAGTATTCAGCATTGTTGTGGTATAAAAAATATCTCAAATAAATCAGATATTATTAGAAGCACTGATCTAAACTTTCTGAAATGAAATCATGAAAAGTGAAGTATAATCTCTTACAATAGCAGGCCTATACTGATGTGTCTGTTTGAAGAGTGCTGTGATGAGTTTTTGGAGGTCAGTGTGGAAAGAAAGTCTTACTCCAGACAGTAGGACTTGTGGATAGACACAGTGACAACACTGCCAGGCATGCTTGATGGTCCACTGAAGAGACTGCCATCTCCAAACAAAAATCACCCCAAATTATTCAATCAAAAAAAAAGAGAAAGTTTGATTAGAGAATGGTACCTGGAGACATGTGTCCAAGAACCAAGTCACGCAAGTAGGGAGGCTCTGGTTTGCACATCACATTATAAAGGGACAAATCCAGATTAAAGTTCTAATTAAAGATTAAAGATCTGATTTCATTTTTCATTTCATGATGCATTACTAAATAAAAGAGTAATATTTAAATAATTGCATACATTAACAACATTTAATTGAGTTTTGAATTATTTACTGCTTCTGTCTGGAGTATTACTGTCTCAGCACAAATCTCAGCATGCCTCACAAACATCTGAGCCTGGATTCTTACCAAAGACACCTTTTTTCATTCTATCAAGAGCCTTTGGCTAATCATAGATGAACAGCTTGCCTTTGCCAATCAAATCTTGTATTCAGGTGATCTGAAGATCTTGGAGATTTGCACTGTGCATCAACAAGAGCTCCAGACTTCTGTAACTCTCCTCTGCTCACCCTAATAGCTTACATTAAAACATTACTGAGGATCCAATATGTAACAGCATGTCTGTCTTCAATCAACCAAATGCATATATTACATCCTTTTCATCTTAGTCCACTGGCTGACAGAAGCTGCTTGCAGAAAGTCTTTTTATTGCTTTGTCTGAGCTAGCTTTATCTTTATACATAAAGGATACCACTCTCATGCCCCTCTCGATAGGGTCAGTGATAAGCAGTCCTCGAGGTGCATAGATGTTCTCATTCTGCTCCTGAATATACATGGAGATCTTTTTCAAGACCTGCATAATGACAGAGACAAGGGAAGGACATGATAAATGAGTCAGGTAAATCACACAATAGAGTCCCATTAGAGGAAAATATCTCCATGGAAGATGTGAGGCTTTCAGCCTGATACGGTTTCCATGGAGCGCTGGAGAGATAAAACGTTGATGATACATGCACACTGCATACTATGTGCTCCTTTTTTTACTTCATCGCATAAACAAATATAATTCTATCAAGGAGTGGGATATTTTTCTTTGAACTCTGATAAAATTGAATTACAGCAAATGCTGGTGTAGAGCTATTTTTAGGGCTGTCTCCAAGAAGAACTTTAAGCATTTTTTTTGCACACTAAATTGTTAGCACCATTTTAAACATCACTAAACACAAGAGCTTGGGTTAATATCTGTGTGGAGTTTGTGCATGTGTTTGTCTGGGTTTTCTCTTGGTTCTCTGGTTTCCACCCATAGCCCAGAGGCAAGCAGGTAGGTGGATGGCCTATGCTAACTTACGCATAGGTGTGAATGTGTGTTTGCATGGTGTCTTGAATTAATTTGACATTTACCAAGTGGCATTTGCTGGCATTTCCCTTGTAAAATGATAAGCTCCAGATCCTCCCTGACAGGGATAAAGCAGTTATTGAAAATTAATGAATGAATGATTGAATGATGACTTAGCCTGCTTTAGTATATAACCTTGCATCAGCTGCCTGTCTGTTGCTTTCCCACTGCATAACCAGTGGTGAAAGGAAGCAAGCGTTCCGCACCTTCACAGAAGCACAAAACATGAGAAACTGCTCCAATGGATTTAATGAACATGAACTATGCATTGATTTATGGCATAACAGGTGCATTAAAGGATATTTTTGGACTTTTTTGTCAAATGAACCCATCAACTACAGGTTTATTATGAGCACAGTGATGTAAATCTGAGCTTTGAATAAAGCCTCCAACTAGGGCCCTGTTTACACTTCGGTTTAAAATGTGTCTTGTGCCATCAGGTCACAAGTGGGCAGCTGAGACATATTGCTGTATACACCAGTGTCTATTGTGTGTCTCCAAGGTGTCCATAGATACGATGTCATTTCTGCTAGAAGGTCAAAGTGCCTTGCGCACAGTTATGTTAAAAATGTTAAAAGTATACCATCATTATTTTATCACACTCCAACCATGTACATCAGCGCTCCTCTCCATTTTTTCAAGCAATGTCTCACTTTTACCAAAAACAAAACCAAAAACACCCCACCATGTTCTGCATTAATGATGTATTTTCCTGTTAAGTCCTTGTCAGGACACATCAGGATGCATTAGCGTTTACACTGCAAATGATTTGAGGTCAAATATATCCCAGATCACCTGGGCAAGTGGTTTAAGTGAGTGCATCTTGATTGCCTCTTGGCGGTTGTTTGCACTTTTAACGCTGTCCACTTGTGATCAGATCAGCCAAGACACATTTTAATACCAAAGTGTAAACAGGGTCTAAGAGAATTAATGTCACTGAACTGTCACTGGTTATAATGATCAAATTCTGTTAAAAAAAAAATCCCAATTCTATGAAGTACTTGTAACAAATCATTTGCTGTGTAAAAAGTCTACAGTTTTAAAGCACACCATAGATTTCATTAGCCAGTTGTGTTTTTAGACTTCATGCATATTTTAACATAAAATATTCTACAAAAAATTCGATAAAATATTCTACAAAAAATTACTTTTTAACCTCATTATATACTTTTTAAAAATAATTAAGTCCTACTTGAAATGACGTTAACATCTGATCAAATTTCTCAGAAATCTATTTCTGAGAAATAGATTCTGCTTTTTTTTTTTAAGTCTGTTCCTGCTTCTCTTTGTTCTGAATTACATTTTTTCCTGACAGTATAAAATGAGAAATTATGCTTTACTCATGTGTCCCTGGAAACTCGATCAAATTAAATGCTTATGAAACTTGATCAAATTAAATGCTTATCTCCCTCAAATCCACTTTTAAAGTTTTGAAGTTTAAGGGAAAAAAAAGACCTCAGATATCAGTGATCCATAATTAATACAATACTGCAAGTGATTTTAAGCATAGTTGTTCTTTTATATGTAAAAACGACTCGTTTTTTTCTTAGATCCTTGAAATGTGCCCAGTCGTTTGTCTTTGATGAGGAAGATGCTTATCACGGTAGCTCTGGGCATACGTGCCGTCCTTCCATGTCTATTCATGTGTGGCCTTCTGTCAGCTGAGGCAGCAAACAAGAATATTCTTCATGGGTGGCAGTTTATCATAGTTTATTTCTAACGTGGGTTCACTAAGCAGTGTTCTGCATAGGTTAATGAGATTTCGACTGATGTGAAAATCAGGACAAACATAAACAAACTTGCTTTTGAAAGTTCTAAGCAAGACAGAAGAGATAAAAGCAAGAGGATAAAAGTGAACCCGGGCTTGTAGGAACATTGTGTTTATTTCAGCTCTACTCCAGCTGAATAACGGGCAGGTAAAGCAGAACTGGACAGGTTAATTAGGTCTCTTTTAGAATCAGCCATGGCACAGAACTCAGAGATTCAGGTGCAGCCACTGGCAAACAGGTGCAAGCACTTCAGTACAGAGTCACAATGTGAACATGTAGGTAAACGGATGCATTCGTAAGCAATGCGGATCTGAGTACATCAAACATCAGAACATCTTTTGACGTGCATTCAAAAACAATTTCCGTCTGCTCCTCTGAATACACGTGTGGTCACACTTGAATGAGGTAGCACGTCAAAACTGAATTCAATCTTTACAAAAACATTGCAAGCTTCAGATGACTGAGGTTTCTCTTTCATCAAAGCTGGCTATTTGTAAGGACTTGAGCAGAAAGATGGTGACTTTTGATTGCGGAGTAAATGGATTAAAGGAAGAAAATCTCAGTACCTTCTCATATCGTGTCTCCATGCACAGGAATATAATGTAAGCGGACACACAGGCCAAGCAGCCCTCCAGGTAAGACTGACCACTGATCTTCTCGGCCTCTGCGTAGTAGTTATTGAGCGTCCTCACTGTGTCCTCAAAAAGGGTCCGCTCAATCTGAAATAACAACCAATTCCTTAGCAAAGAAAACAATGATGTTACACCTCAAGCCAATATCTGTGATTACAATGTACAAACACTTATAAACACTCTTGGAATCAAGTCTAATACAAAATAAAGCAAAAATACATACATGAATAATAAATACATACACACTGACACAACCTCATGGCAATTTACAAATGTCTACTGAGGTCATCTGTGTCAAAATAATCATCAAAAACACACGGTACACCTTTTTCTGCAATCATTTTTATTCACATAAACGCCTGACTGTAACTTGTCCTGGGCAATTCTGTCTGTGTGTGCAGCATTTATCATCTTTGTCACATTTTATGAATGCTTCAGTGGTTTTACTCCAGTGTGGACATGTGTAAAAGTCATCTAGCTTGAAAATATCATTCATCTTTGCTTTAGTTGCTAGAGTTGAGATATTATTAAAACATTTAAAAGACAGTACCTTCTTTGAAGGCGTCAAGTTTCTCATATAAAAATGGACAATGTGATGTATTAACCACTTGCTGGTATGTCTGTCAGTTTTGTCATTATATTTCACTCACTGCCTAAAATGTATGAGAGGCACAAATCTGTAGTCTATAGTGAATTTATGGACTTGCATAATGGGTGATACTGGGGTCACCTGTAGCTTTTGTAAATGAATTAATCTTGATTTTGATGATGAACTTTTCTTAATTTAACAATCTATTAATTAAGGGTTCCTGCCGCCCAGGCAGGAATACTTATTAATATTCTACCCCCAGAAAAAGGTTTCTTAACTTTATTATTATTCTTCCGTACGTTTTTCGGCAGTTAATGCGGCTCAAACCGGGGCGCGGACCCAGGCAAGCTATACATCGAAACGTGCGGTCCGATTGCGCGAAGTGTGGTATTACTTTGTTGTTCAAAATTCGTTACCGTGGCGACGCTACACGCCCGTAAGCGTGACCCGCGACGCATCCGGAACCATTGCGGGTGCCAACACTTTTGTCTGGCCCGAACCGTGGCACGCACCCAGGCAAGGAATATATCAAACCGCTCGGAAAATTCGCGCGAGGTTGGGTACTAACTATATGAGT
>JAQLOM010000037.1:13580494-13593139 GCA_030068315.1 Chrysichthys thysi | reverse complement strand
TTTAAACCCTTTACAATGAAGATCTGTAAAGTTATTTGGATTTTTACAACATTATTGTTGAAATACACAGTCCTGAATAAGGGGCGTTTCTTTTTTTGCTGAGTATATATATATATATTTTTTTTGTCCGAAAAAGCTTCTAAAAGATCACTGAAGGTGTGTATTTGTTTGGCTGTTGAGTTCAAATATCAGTAATCTCTCTCCAGAGTCGATGACTTCTTCATTAATGTGTTAGATCAAACAGAGCAATATGTATGTGTGTGTGCGTGTGTGTGCGCGTGCAATTCTGTATTGAGTAATATAATAGAAACTGCTTTTTGTGTGAGGGGGAAAAAAAAGACCAGGCAATATTTTTTTTTTTTATTTTGTTTTTTTTGTTTTTTTTTGTTTGTTTTTTTTTATCATTAGCTTGCTAGTTTTGGTTGACCATTTGTTCACTGTAGCCCCAAAGTCATGGTAAAGGTTAAAAGGAGTGGAACACCGTGCGGTTTTCTGCTGTTGTAGCCCATCCTCCTCTAGATTTAGCATGCTGTTTGTTCATGAAATGCTTTTTTGCTTACCTTAGATGTAAAGTGGCTATTTGAGTTGCCATAGCATTATTAGTTACCAAGGCATTTCTGCCTGCAGAGCTATTGTTCGCGGTTTTTTCTTTCTTTCTATTTTTACATAATTCTGTGTAAATTCTACTGACAGGTGTGTGTGAAAATTCCAGGAGATCAGCACTGTCTGAAATACTCAAACCAGCCCCTCAGGCACAAACATCTATGCCAGAGTAAAGTCACTGAGATCAAAGTTTTCTCCATTCTGATGTTTGTTGTGACCATTAACCGAGGCTCTTGACCTGTATCTGCACGATTTTTTGTATCGCCCTGCTGCCACATGATGCCTGAATGGATTAAACAGCTTAAATGAGAAGGGATGCAGGTGTTTCTATTAAAGTGGCAAGTGAGTGTATACACTATATGTTCAGTCAGAAGCTAGATACAGTTGTGGATTCGCTTATTTAAATATTTTGAGGAGAAAAATAAAAACTTTGTGTTTTGCCTCGCGTCTAAATCAGCAGAGCCTTTAGTCTATTAAGACAAGGAGAGGCGCCTGTGTAAGTGACTTAGGCTGTATATTGATTACCCTGTGGTGTGTGTGTGACAGAGAGACAGAGAGAGAGACAGAGAGAGAGAGAGAGAGAGAGAGAGAGAGAGAGAGAGAGAGTGATTATTCAGGCTGAAAAATCAGGTGCAATGTGCTGCATCTGTCAGAGGACTCCTCAATACCAAAGCAGAATTTTGCCTTTAATTCCCTCCCCCCTGTTCACCCTGTCAGGAGGATCCTCCTCCTGCATTAAGCATTCAATGTGATATCATACATGTCAAGATTAACATTATGTCTAGCACTGCACATTAAATATTTCCTGCCTAGTATATTTCTATTTCTGTCTCTAAAACCCAAACAGCATTCTCATAAAACAATGCAGAACCTCACGTCTGAAGCCTCAGAACCTCAAGGTTAATACATGTACAATATATATAAGTTAATACATATATAATACATATACAGTGCAGAATATTTTTGGTGCACAGAAACTTTCTGGGAGGACCAGGAATACCAGCACACGATGTGAGAAAGTCCAGAGATGTCTCAGGATTTCAGTTTGCATTTTTCATGGTGTGATGCATCTGTCAGATGTGTTATGTGTGATTTCTACTGCCATTTCCATGTCCCCTGAGGAGCTGGGACGGAGGTCTTAACCTTTTCTGTGCTCCACCCCAACTGGGTAGCATATATTTTGAGAGTGCATTGTCTGCTGGCTTTTTCTTTTCCACTTATGCGTTCAGTGTTTTCAGAAACATAGCTAACACAGGCAGAGAGACCGCCATCTGATGTGTGTAGATTATGGCACATAGAGCTATGACCTGTGACAGACCTGTGTCTGAGGCATCAAGGAATAAAAGACGATTGGCAGATTGAATAAACAAGGTCATTGCAAGGTGCCTCCACACACAATGGAAATTCCAGTTGCTCACTGAAACGCATAACTGGAGCTCAGTCAGGATTTTTTTTTTATCGAATGTGGCAAAAAAAGAAGGAAGAAAATATTACACAGTATATTACACAATATACACAATATATACACAATATATATACAGTAATATTACACAATATACAGTGAACCCCCGCCTATCCCAGGGGTTATGTTACGGCACACCCCAATCCTAACGCTCCCTCTCAATCACCTGGCTGGTCCACATGATTTTATTATATAATATAAGGCTTTATAAACCATTTCCACTCATTTATAAACATGTCCTATGCTCTTAAACACTTTCTGCCCTCTTAAACATACATAATTTTAACAACATATACAATTCTACATGCGTGCTTACTGCCAGTGAGGTCACTTCCTATTTACAAGTCGAAGCGGAAGTGGCTTACACAGCCACTTTCACTTTTCATCTGCTGATGAAATACAGTGCATACTGTTTTATTTCGATTTAAATGTTCTTTTAATGTTTGAATTAACATTTTTTTAAATCAGATTTTATTTTCAGATCTGGAATATTCCAGAGTCCCGCGAAAGACAAATTCCGCAAATCAAAATTTGAAAATCCGTGATGCACTGAACCCGCGATAGGTGGACCGCGATATTGTGGGGGTTCACTGTATACTCTAACTGTCCACTTTAATAGGAACACCTGTACACCCAACGATTTACGCGGTTTTCCAATAGGCCAATCATGTAGCAGCGACAGTGAATGAAGTTATGCAAGACAGGTCATGAGATTCAGTCAATGTTCACATCAAACAGAATGGGTAAAAAGTGTGATCTCTGACTTTGATTGTGGCAAGGTTGTTGGTGCCACAGTATTTGTGACCCGTGCTGGCAAAATGAGTCAGAATGAGGAAATTTTCAAAAGTGAGTTATTGTTACTTCCACATTGTCCATCTAAAGACCTTCAAAATGAGGCATGGTTTGTTGAAATTGGACAAAAAATGACCGCCTAGCAACTAGCCACTTTTAATGGGTCTAATGGGGTTTGAAAACTTGCTTTCCATTGGTTCATAAAAGCGTCATCGGGAATTCCAGGTGTATTATCAGAAAGTAGAGGAATTATGCTTCACAACGATAGCAAACATGGGTAGGGGGATTCCCCCGTAACACGGATTTATCAAGGAATATTACGATAAAGGATTCTCGGTGCGAAGATCCAGGCTGCAGCTGACACCGGCAATGTCAAGGGTATGTTCGACGGAATCAAGAAGGCCATTGGACCCACACAAGCGAAGTACGCCCCACTGAAGTCGTCGACTGGAGAGATCATAAGTGAAAAGTCTAAACTGATGGTGTGCTGGGTTGAGCATTATAGCGAGCTCTATGGGAGCACCAGCTCCATCTCACCTTCTGCTCTCAACCAAATCTAAAGGCTCCCCACATTGTTCGAACTAGATGCGATTCCCACCAAAGAAGAGCTCTCCAAGGCTATCACAGAAATATCTTCTGGCAAGGCTCCGTGTCTATGCTGTATCCTTTCGATTAAATGGACGGACAAAGTATCCAATAATGATGTACTCGAGATCTGGTGTCCCCTTGCTTTTCACACTACTCAGGCAACGCACGTTGAGGTGGCTGGGCCACGTACGTCAGATGATGGATGGTCGAATCCCAAAGGACCTCCTTTACGGTGAACTGGAATATGGTTCAAGGCCTGTGGGTCGTCCGAGGCTTCGCTTCAGGGACGTATGCAAAACAGATATGATTGAAACTGGCCTAGCTGTTGATAACTGGGAGCTGCTTGCTGCTGATCGCGCTAGATGGAAGACCAGTTGCAGCGTGTCCCTCGAAGCAGGAGAGAGGAGGATAAGGAACGAGGCTGTGGTGAAAAGGGAGAGAAGGAAGGTGGCTAGAAATGCTCAGTCAACATCATATTTTGTGTGTGTTGGTTGTGGTTGACCCTGCCGTTCGAAGATCGGGCTCTTTAGTCACAAAAAGCGGTGTCCATCTCTTGCGCTAAAGTCATGGACATTCCTCCAAAGACAGCCTATATTACGACAAAGGACTAATTAATGAAGATCTACGAATGAACATATGGACAAAACCTTTAAAATAAAAGTAGTTTGGGATGTTTTCTTACTGTTTTATCATGGGGATCAATAAATGAGGGCTTTATGGACTCATTTTTGAGAATCTCAATTTCGACCAAAACCATGTTTTGCCTCTTAGCTCATAATTAGCCTACGTGCATTCTGACTCATTTTGCCAGCACGGGTCACATTTTATAATCTGCTGATCTACTGCGATTTTCACACACAACAGTCTCTAGAGTTTACACATATACATTTGTCTTCAGTGGACCTGGAGCCTATCCCAAGATCACCCTGTATGGCGCCAGTCACACCTCGGGGCAGTCTAGATTTAACCATTCCACTGATTTGTTTGCTTTTGGTGGTGAGAACTCCATACAGACAATAACCCAAGCACTGAGCAGAATCAGTAGCTGTGATCTATAAAATCTTGCATGTGGACTTCAAAATCTGTGCAGAATGTCACTGCTCAGCACCAGCTTGTTTGTGACAGAAGCAATTCAGAGGAAGCATGAAGCTGCATGGAGTTGCATGAAGAGCCAGCGAGAAAGAATTTAGCTCTTCAGATTTAGCTAGAAGCAGAATGTGTAAAGGTATCACCCAACAATCAGCTGATGCAAAAGTTGAATAAACATTGCACCTCTGCCAACCCATGGAGAAATAAAGAATCAGTTTGCTTTTGGTAATGAATACTAGTGTGCAACAAACATTTCTCAGAGCATACAGGAAACGAATGTCTATGCTCATACTCCTGCCTATATGCACGGATATACAAATACAACACGCATGTAGGTGCACCTGCTAAGTATAACCTCTCTGTTCACAAATAGTAGATGAGAGATCTTCTCCAGTTCTTTACAGATTTTACTCTAGATATCAGAAGGGTTAAACGTATAGTTCATTATTGTTCATTGATTTATTCATTCATTTCCACTGGCGTGATGACTTATACATACATATGTTTATTTAATGTGTTTGGATGCTTCCGAACTACAATATAGAACCAATTCAATTAACCAATTAGAGATCTTAAAGTTCCATATCACTGACACAGCATTTGGTAATTGCTGTTTTAATGGACTTTTTGTTTTATTCATTGTGCTCAACTGTGTGTGTGTGTGTGTGTGGGTGTGTGTGTGTGTGTGTGTGGGAGAGAGCACAGTATTTTAGCAAGCGCTGATTGGAAATGTATGAAAAATGTGGCATTTAACACCTTTACTTCCAACTCATCGAAGACGAAAAGTCATATTTATATAACCTAAACATTTTTGTAAAACACAGATCATGAGCTTTAATCTCAAACTTTATTTCTTGGAGTATGTTCTTTCAGTACAAGTCAGTTCAAGTCAAGTCACAATAATTTCTATGTGCTGCAGGATAAAATCATATCAGTATACAATTTAAATAGAATAAAAGAAAAGAAAAGCAACACAATTAAGAAATCAAACAGTTATATAAGACAAAGAACATCAATAACAACACAATAAAAACCCAGACAGGGAGCTGGATGATGGAGACCTTACCCGGACTCAAATGCCTTGCGGAATAAATGTGTTTTTAAATTGGACTTAAAAATGTCAGTTATAGGGGGCAGCAACAAAAATGGCTCAATCACCTTTGAACTTCTACTGTGTGTGTGTGGAATACTTAAAAGCAGCTGATTAGAAAAGCTTCAGATTTCTAGACGTAGAAAAGTTGCAGAGAAGATTGGAGCTGTAGCTTGGTGCCACATTATGGAGTGTTTTAAAAGCAATACAACTTTCAATTCAATCCTGAATTTAATCAGTAGCCAGTGGAGGGAGAACAGGATGCAGAAAATGCTTTCCCTTTTCTTGGTACTGGTAAAAAGCATAGTGACTGATCTCAGAATTAAGGGAATTGTAGTAGACATGAAAGCAGGAAGGGCAGTTTCCAGATCTTTAAATAAGATACTTTTTAGTTTAGCAGTGAATCGGAGTTGGGAAAAGATGCCTGAGTATATTTGCTTTGACGATGCCTACATTTATTTTTTCATAGCTGTGTATATTAGCTAATACCGTACCCAGATTATTGCTATAACTGTGTATTAGATACTATAACTGTAGTGGAAGGAGGGTTGGGAAAGGTTGAGAAGTAGGGTTGCTTCTGGGATTTATTGATTCCCTGATTCAATTCTAAATTGGTTAAAAAAAAAAGGGGGGTCAGATATTTAGATAAATCTTTTTTCTTTCAAGATTAATTGAACATTCAAAGTAATTAGTAGTAGCAGTTCACCTTTCACACTGTTGTGACTTTAGCCATGCCTGCTAGCTTGTATCTTAAATGGATATACTGAGTTGATGCATGCTAGTCATGTACAAAGGTCCTGGTAGATAGCCTTATGTCCATTCAGATATGCCTTGTTTACAATAATAAAGGGTTACTGCAGAACCAATAAGCAGAACTGATTTTTTTTTTCAATTATAGTTCTAAGCAGAACTATAAAGTTTTTACAGGTACCTGGTACTTGGCATTTTATATTTGTTTCTAATTTGGTATCGCGTTTCAGTTTTCAAACCTAGATGACCAAAACTTCAGTCTTATCCTGACTCAATCGCAGAGAGTTGTTTGTCTAATATGGCTTCGAGACTGTAGAAAAATAAGACAGAGACGGTCTTTATCACCTGGTTTCAGTGGAGGGTACAACTGTGTATTGTTAAAATAGAAACGACAAGGGATGTTACATGTACAATGAGATGAAGCATGTACAAGGAAAACCATATAGGACTCAGGATAGGACCCTGGGGTATCCTAGAGGTAATAGTAGAGGAGAAATTACCGGTACTAATCCTAACTGAGATGGTTCTGTTAAAGGTGGGAGGTAAACTGCTTTTTAACTAATTAGGTGCATTAATAATTATGTCAATGGAAGGTCCTCACAGCGATGTTAAAAAAAAAAAAATGGAAGTGATAGTGTAGCTAGTCAACGCAGAAGTCTAACTTTAAGCAGAGATTAACACTAACTGATGTCCCAGCATTTCTAGATTGGTTACCAGGAGCAATTCTATTTAATGTAAAAAGTGGGCTAAACATCTAGTCATTCCAACGTTACAAGTACCATGACTGATACCAACAAAAATAAAACATGGGAGGAAAAGAGCTCCTATTGTGCAGTTCATCAGTAACATGAACATGAGGTTTGAGCTATGCAGTGGTATATTAGTTCTCTTTTTGTGTCACTTTGCAGCTGAGGGGACCAGTGGCCTGAGTGGTCCTCATGACTCTTATTGCAATCGTGTTGACATGTTGCTGGCTTTCGGTACCTTGTCATCCTCATCGTTCGTTTACTCAAAGTGAATGCCAGACTCACCGAGGGCTTTGCGAGGCATGCTGGGAGCATATGATGAATTCAAAAGTGCAAGGACAAAGCAGTGCTTATAAAGGTTAAGGACACCATCACCACTGTAGAAGCCAGACAATCTAATAGGCTTTAGATTTTACAGTAAATGGTGCAAAATACAATCCTAATGCACATTTTAAAACAATCAGCTCCATGAAAGGTTTACAAAGTTGATTAGTGAAGCTCTTATTTGTATTCTAGAACAATCAAGACATTTGTTAATTTAAGCCTTTTTATCTCCTTTTTTTTCTAAGATGAAACGGGCAGTTTAAGCCTAATTTATTTTAAACAGAAAAAACATTCTCAGAGGCTCTTCGCTTATGGTCCATTAGCCTCTGATATGATGGCCATCTCTCTTGAACATCTGGGTACTCGTTTCAAAGTAGCTTATAACACTTAAGGATAGTGTTTATATAGAAAATTACTGACTGGGTGGCTTTACCATCAGGGTCGCCTAGGTCCTGTAGACGTTAAATACCGCTGTAGGCAAATAGACGTTATCTGTAGTGTTTGGATGATTTCAGAAAATGTAATGCACCATAACTGGAGCCACTGGACGAGAAAATGGTGTTTTGTGAGATGCTTATAGTGTGTATATATAGTATGTAATTGTTGTTCCCCTTGTGTTTTAGTCCTTTAAGTGCTATGCTTTCTGTAACTGGGTGACGTATGACGGATGCATCAGGAAAAGAATCTTGCACTTGATGGGACATACTATTTGTTTAGGACATCATAGGTAAATCATTTAGTTTATTCCTAAGTAATAAAGTGAGTTACCAAAGACATTCTGTCCAAACAGTTATCAGAGCACAGTCACATTTCAGAGACAAACAACAAGACACAAATCAGTACTTGCATTATGGTACAAAATATAAATTCTAATGGTACAGACAGAGGTGTAAATGTTTTTAATGCCATAAATGATTTTTCTCTGCTAAAAAGCAAAAGGTAATTGATTACCTTTTACACATTGGTAAGGGTTGCCAAATACCTGGAGTTCAAGACATCCTTAACTGCATCAGTACCATAGACAACCATGGAGGCAGACAACTGGTGGTAACAGAACAGACGAGATAAAATGCCAAGCTGCTGTAGCTCAGTAATCAATATGATATGCCTGAGGGTGACATCAATGCATCTGGGTCTATAGCGGCCCACCCCACTCATCATTTATAAAATATTTGACCTCAAGTCATCTTCATAAAACTCCCCGTGAACTGCGAGAGTTACCGACAAGACTCACGCTACACTTTAGGCTGTGCTACGAACTGAACTAGAAGCACTCGCACCCCAGAATTGCAAATGTGGTGTTAGCAGAGAAGAGATTTCCAAAGCTCCTCTTTTCCACAGGGTGGTGAGAGAAAAGGAGCGATGAAGACAGCATGGATGCTCAGTTCGCTTTCTTGCAGATGTATTTTTAATGCCCCCTTCACACAGACAGCCCAGCCAAAAAGAGCACTCATCAACTTTTTCGGGCCATGGCGCATTGAAGAGGCATGATGCTTGAAGCTGGTGCCAACAGCATCTGACTCTGTCTTGCCAAAATGAATTCCATTTGCGTACATGGTTCCTCTACATGCATTTAGTCCGACACCCTGAGTATATTAAGTGACGTTTAGGTTTCAGATATAATCCGCCACGATCACGCTCTGACCGTTCAGAGCACCAGACCATGTAATTGCTGATTATTAGATTACATGATACAGTTATCATGGAATGCATACTATAATGGCTAATCACTAGCAAGCACGTTTAGCCTGAGCTGCAACTCACATTTCGCACAGCCCATTATACTTGCCAATAATATCTCTTTGCATATCTGAACAGTGCATTATATTTAGCATTGATTCCGATTCCGTTGGACCAGATTTACACCGAAGCAATCTCAACAGATTACGATCATCGATCGAAGGTCCAGTGAAAGTTTGATGGCAGCATGTGCTTCCCAGATTTGACAAGATAAGTTACTGTGGAGGTCAAACAGATAAAAAGAAGCTTGTTCTTGTGTACAGCTGACCACGAACTGCTGCAGTGAACCCAGAGGGTTGACCTTGTAAACCCTTATTGTATTGTAGGGCATGGAAGGGCACAAGAACACGTTTTTAGAGAGCTATGATCTGAACACAAGTCACTTTATTCTCAACTCCACCTCTGCCAGTGAAGCTTACTGCTTTGAAGAACAAATTCTCTCTGAAATCCTGAGCTGTGATTAAGCCTCAGTAAGTGCTGCTGGCTTTTTTTTTTTTTTAGGTCAGACAGCATCCTCAGACAGTGTCTTTCTCTGTCGATCCCAGTTTTTTTCTCTTTCTTCCACTCCTGCTCCCAGTATCCTTCACAGAGCTGTGATCATGTGTAATATACCTTCTTATTACAAGGCAATGCTTTATTCTTCAGTGTGACAGAGTGTAAGGGCTCTCCCAAATGAGACAGAAAAGGCAGCGCGGAGACTGAAGAATATGCTCTTGGTGTTGCTGTTTGCTGCGCATGAAAACAGCCTGACTGGATCTGTGCGTCAGTAAGAATAGCATAACAGTGAGCTGGCGTAGACAAGGACTCTACAGTCACACCCAGCAGACAGGAGCTGATGGAGACAGATGGCAGAGGGAGGAATGATGTCACATCACAGATGAAGATAAGGCTGCCACATAAGTAACCTGTGCTCTGATTACAGTGCTGTAGAATGATCACGTACTGCTGTGTCTGGCTCAGGTTCAGGGTCTTATACCGCTAAGAATGCTGTCAAAACTACTTGTGTGAGTGTTCTTTTTTTATGTCCCATTCCCTCAAAAATTCTGACTAGTCTCTCCTGCTCCTGCTATCATTAATATTTTCTAAAAAAAAAAAAAAAAAAAAACTTTCTGAAGTGTACTGAGCACCTGCTGGATTCTTGATGAATACTTTGCTGTCACTGGGAAATGATTAATTTGCCTGATCTTTGTATTTTGTTCTATAGTATCAAAACTGGTGCCATGGTGGTGCAGTGGTTAGCACTGCCTTCTAATAACAAGAAGTTTCTGGGTCGAACCTGGCGGCTGACCGGGGCTGATCTGTGTGCAGTTTGCATGTTCTCACCGACTCTCGGTGGGTTTCCTCTGGGTGCTTTGGTTTCCTCCCACAGCCCAAAGACAGGCCGATTAGGTCAACTGGCTACTTCAAAAGTACCCATAGGTGCAAGTGTGAGTGTGAATGATGGTTTGTCGTGACCCTTAATGAATATGCGACATAGATAGATGATGGATCGATGGATGGGTCTAGGGTTCTGTAGGAGGGAAGGAGTTGTATAAAGTCCTGGTCCTTGAAGTGTACAAGAGGGTGGAGGGTCCTAGGTGGCGGACAGGGGTGCAGCAGTGATTATTTCTTTCCCGCTGTCTTTATTGTTCAGTGCAGTTTATTCATATACTGTTTTGTGGCTGCTCCAAACCAGACCATGATGGATGTGCATAGGATGGATTTAATGGGTGCGGTGTAGAACTGGCTCAACAACTCATGTGGCAGACCATATTTTCTTAGTTGCCACAGAAACCTTTTGAAGATGGAGTTGATGTTGATCTCCCACTTCAGCTCTTGGGAAATGGTGGTTCCCAGAAACCTCAAGCTCTCCAAAAAAGTTGCTTGACAAAGGACTGTTGGATATTATTAGGGGAAAAACAAAAAGTACTACGAAGTGTTGTACCAAGGCTGCTCTCCGCAGCACCATCTTATTTAAGATTACAGGGACGTAGTGCAACATCCACAAACCTTGAATTGCTGAGAGAGTGAGAAAGAGAGACCTTGTCTTGCCTAAAGTTCCATTGTTATTCTACTAACCACCCAGACCCCATACTCTTCATGCATTCCTCCAACTCAACCTAATAAGAACACTGAGATCCCTTTACCTGTTAGGCCTACTTGGCAGGAAGAAGCTTTTTGACTCTTTCATCTGAGTGACCGCAGTAAGTGTTTTGTCTACAGTATATTGCAGGGGCATAGCGTCTTTATTTTTATTCGGCTTTATTCGTCTTCTTCCGCTCAATCCTGTTCAGGGTCGCGGGGGGAAGCTGGCGCCAATCCCAGCTGACTAGCGTGTAAAAGCATAAATTCACTGAACAGAGCTCAATACAAGTTTTGGTTAGAAGATAATGTACATAAAATAACTACAAGCATACCATCTGATAGATAGAACATCAAATTTCTTGGAATTTAAAATCAGGACTAGTGCGAGGCTGAAAGATCAAATTCTTTCGCAAGGTTCTAAATGATTTTGTTTTGTCCTCCAAAGCAGACTTATTTACTTGTACAAGTTCTTATGAAGGCTGAAGGCTTAATGGGGTTGGATCTTTATTTTTGCTCAGAAAATGTACACAGTTTTTTTTTTAAAACACCTTATTGTAATGTAGTGAATATCTAGTTTAACCAAAACCCTTTTCTAGAATGTTCCATTGGTTTGCACTGATGCAGTCTTCAATGTATTTTATGGTTCAAGGTTGACACCTCAATTTGACCTTTTTTTTTTTTTTTTTTATGAGTGTGCTTGCTCTGCAGGCACATGATTATTCTTAAGTTTTATTCTTATTTTTATTATTCCATTCACCCATTTTTTTGGCCCCCTACTCCTCCTAGGGCGTTCAAGCTAAGACACCATTCCAACTCTGAGATGTCCGGGCCAACCCGGGCATGATGGCTTGATCAAATAGTCACGTCGCCCCTTGTCGTTCGTTCGGTATTCCCATTTTTCCACGAAAAACCCGCGCTCTCTAGGACCTTGAGATATTAGCTGGTGCTGACAATGTTTGAACAAGCACACTTTGCATTTTCTCTGTGGAAATGCAGTCTAGTTCTTATTACAACACAAAATCCAGAAAAGTTGGGACGTTCTTTGAATTTGAATTTGAATAAAATGAAAACTAAAAGACTTTCAAATCACATTAGCCAATATTTTATTCACAACAGAACATGGATAACATGACAAATGTTTAACCTGAGAAATTTTTTTTGTAAATGAGCTCATTTCAAATTTGATGCTTGCTACAGGTCCCAAAATAGTTGGGACAGGGGCATGTTCTCCATGGTGTAGCATCTCCTCTTTTTAAAACAGTTTGAAGACGTCTGAGCATCGAGGTTATGAGTTTCTGGAGTTTTGGTGTTGGAATTTGATCCCATTCTTGCCTGATATAGGTTTCCAGCTGCTGAAGAGTTCGTGGTCGTCTTTGACGTATTTTTCGTTTAATGAT
>JAQLOM010000037.1:13532053-13542234 GCA_030068315.1 Chrysichthys thysi | reverse complement strand
CCCTTGTTGAGGTGCAGCTGATGCACTTTAACTGGTGTGCACAAACAGTGCTATATTTGATACACCACAAATGCTGAAGCTTTCTTTCTGTCCACATTGATATCCTAGCAACCACTGCTGCGTGCCTAGCAACCTACGCTAGACTGCACTTCCATTGCCTTCCCAATTCTGTTTTTTTGTCTCTAATTTTGTACTTTTTTTTTTGTTGTTGTTGTTGTTTGATTGTTTTTGCTTTATCTGCTCCACTAGTGTTTTGTGTAAATTAGAAATTAGGCTTTAATTTTATGCTTCAGCAGATGCAGGTTCTGTCCTGCCTTGACAAACAGATGAACCTGCAATGGTGTCAAGGCCTATAGGCTCTTTTGGGGCTGGTAACCATGGGAACAGGTCTGTAGTGACAGGGAGAGTGGGTCACCTGCAAGACTGCGGCTTCTGTACTCCTCCTTTAAAAGCAGGGTGAAAATTCCTAAACATACAAAGAAAAAAGTCTCTAGAGAGGTGCAGGTGATCTGCTAACCTACATCTCAATTCAGTTTTACACCTGAGGCAGATGCTACTAAAATTCTCCAATGAGTATTCGCCTTATACATGTCTTTATAAGCGTAAAGATTGAGATTCTAAGGTATCATGACTTTCCCTCAACAGAGTCAACTGCAAGCACCCCTCAGGCCACAGACCCACCACCACCACCACCCTCACCCTCATGGCCCTCCATGGGCAACAACGGAGAAGCAGGCAAGTACTGCTGCCTGTGTGGTGCATGGTTCAACAATCCTCTGATGGCACAACAACATTATGAAGGCAAGAAGCACAAAAGAAATGCAGCAAGGGCACGGCTCCTGGAGCAGCTGGCAGGCAGTCTAGATGCCACCGAGAGCACAGGTGAGTTGGGAGCTTGAGGGCTGGGGTTGCTTTCCAAGACAGGAGAAAAAGGGGTGAAAGGGGAACAGCGGGGAATGGCGGGCAGAACGGGGATGAAAAAGTAATGGTAGAAAACCTTTTATGTTTAGACTCAAGTCCAAGTCCAGCAATCTCCAGTAACAAGGTTTTTGTGGACATGCTGGGTTGTGGTATCTTAGGCAGTGGTGGCTCAGTGGTTAAAGCTCTGGGTTACTGAGCATAATGACAGGGGTTCAAGTTACGACTGTTGGGCTCTTGAGCAAGGCCCTTAACTCTATCTGCTCCAGGGGCTCTGTATCATGGCTGACCCTGCACTCTGACCCCACCTTCCTGAAAACCTGGGATATCTGAAGAAAGAATTTCACTGTACTGTAATGTATACATGACTGACAAAGGCCAAATCTTCCATGAATGGGTTTTGTTTTAAGAGATGCTCTACAGCCATGTTTTGCTGTGTTCTACCCTATAGGGAGCCCAGACAGTCCACATTGTACTCAATATTCTTAAAATGTCCCTGTGTTTCTGTGCCAGCAATGAGACTTAGAGAGGACAGTATAAAAATGTGCACCATCTGGGAGTCACCAAGTCCTAGACTGGGAAAATGCTGCTGTAGGGTATCAGTGTCAGCTCTTCTTTACTGGGGTGGCAGCTGGCATGAAGTGCGCCTAAAACACTTTGATAATATTAATTCACTTTGACCAAGGAAATGACACTTGTCATTCATTTTTTGCATAGAAATGAGGAAGGCAGGTACTTTTCTTCTGGGTGAGGATTTTGTCGCTAAACTTTATTGCTAATGTTCAGAAATACCAGATATCACAAGGTGAATGGGATTCTGCTCTGTTATCTTTTGGGAAAAAGTGTTGACTTGAGGTTTTTTTTGTTTTGTTTTTAATATACTACTGTAATCAGACCTTATGTTTCATCCAGCGTCAGCATGCTGGATTGCTTTTCCCAGAGCCAGCACGACAACATCCAGAAACAGCCAACAGAGGATAAGCAGGTATATGGTGATAGTTTCTAAAGACAGAAACACCACAAGCTGCAGTATAGAAGTCGAGAAGTCCTAGTTCACCCTCACAACTGTTCTGCAGTCAAGTCTGGCATAGAGATTTCAGATGTTTTCAGATGTTTTCAGGGGATCCAATTTATTGTATTTACACCAACAGCACAATGTTTTATTTTAAGAGAATGTATGTCAACTGTGTGTATTCTGGTGGTCTGCATATGAAATAGTTTACTAAGACCACAATGATAAAAACTCTTTCTAACATATCAGAGAAACAAGCATCTTAAAAATCTGGAACACTATAATCATGCTGTAGGCAGCAGCCAATTGAACGGATGTCCTTGTTTATAGCATTCCACTGTGAATGTCACCTTCTATTTAAATCGCACCAGAAATATTTGCTGTTGATTACAACACCCTGCAAAGGAGATGCACAAGTCTACCGCCTCTAAACCGGTGATGTTAGAACAGCTAAATTTAGCTTGAGAAACACCACAGCTCATCTTCTTCATTAAGTCAGAGTCAGAGATCTGCTGAGAGTCCCCTCTCTCTTTGAACTGCTAAATCTGAGCATGGCTGTCCCAAAACCTTGTCACCTTGAGTTTGGCCGCTCCTCAGGGGACTGTCAGAGCTCAGCCAGGATGCCACATCTCATTTATCATCCTCATTAGAAGCCCACAACATGAAGGTGCAGAATGTGTGAGCTGAATACACGTAAAACACACAGACACAAATACAAAGCACTGCATTGCTTTTATCTTTCCATGTGTGTGATTTGTTAGAGAGCCGGTGGCTCATTTAGAAGACCTCCCACTTGTTCAAGCCGTCAGTGAAGTGACTGCTGGGAGATTACAGCCTGGCCTGCTTATGTGGAAGCCACTTCAGTGTAATGGCCTTCTCACTGAGGCTTTATTTTAATGTTGAGATCGTGTGAACACTGGATGGCCCTTGCTGGTGTGAACCAGGTATTAATGTCCCCTAAATATAAAGGAGTACTAGAAATTTGTATGAGTAAACAACGCACAAGTGATTTTGAACTTGAAATATGGCAAATTTAAAATTGTGAAAGAAGTGTTCCTTTTTTAATAGTCGAAAAATAAGACGGCGATCTGAAGACATTTAATCTTTTTATCTCTTTTTGTCCCTGGACAGTTCATGACTATAATTTGTGCTCACGTGGTTCACGGTGCTCTCATTTTACAGTATGAACAGCCCAGTTGTCTATAGATTTGGTTATAGTTGAACAAGTACAAGCAAATCTATACCAAGTAATAAACCAGTTAATATACATTTTGCTTTCTAGTTGCACATCCAGTTTTCACTGCAACCTGCTGGATGACCAAACATGTGGCTATACTGCAACAGACCATACCCCCCTGCTTAAAGTCATTAACTGTGTTACAAATTTAGACAGGGTCTATGTAATGAACTGCCCCACCTGCCTTGGCCTATGGATGCTAGCTTGCTTTCTTACTATTCACTGGTGAAATCATCCTTTTACCTGCCTCTCAAAAGGCCTGGATGACTTATTACTGCTATGGAGAGAAAACAGTATGAGTAAGTCTCTCCTCTCCATGAGGTATATTACTACGCCAATGTGCCGCATTACAAAAGAGTGTCATCTTGGACCATTGAACAAGAGTCCATGTCAAACATCAGCCCACACATTTTATGTATATACTACATAGGTACGAAACACACAAATTCAATGTGTCTGTTTCAGCATAGTTTTTTCCCCAGCATTCTGGTCTAGGAGAAAATCATTTTCAAGCATATAAGTTGTGACAATTTCATCTATCCAGGTTATGGGTGTAAACTACAGGTATGAATTGATTATTTGAAATGAACAGATCATTTTCCAAATACAGATATGAATAAGAGGCACACTGTTGTTTGTGTGTGTGTGTGTGTGTGTGTGTGTGTGTGTGTATATATATATATATATATATATATATATATATATATATTGGCGATAGCTGGTTTATATTTTGGAATATAGATCCAGGTAAATTCAGTAGAATATCTGGCAAACTGGTACAGAAAAAAGCCTGTGAGAGCAGGGGAGGATAAAAACATCCATTCAATTCCACACCTACTTCAGTTCAGATATGAATAAAAACACATATACAAATACAGTGGAACCTCGGGTCACGAACAGAGTCTCAGAACGATTTGTTCACAACCCGAATCAGTTTTTCCCATTGAAATGAATGTAAATGCAATTAATGTGTTTCAGCCCTCAAAAATATGTTTTTAAAGTGTATTATAGGTTTATGTCACCATGAGTGCTTTACCGGAACTGAATGTATGTGCCACGGAGTGTGTGTGAAGTGGTGGCGGAGGGATATGACTTTTTACTCTCTCTACCATTTCCACTTTCTTGGGACCCATGATGAAGGCTTATAGCACAAAAATGCATAGAAACACAACGGGAAAAAATGCTGTGAAGTTTTCAGCACAGAAAAAATAATCAAAGTTTGAACAATCCTTAATTATACAAAAACTTATTAACAACCAAGAAAATTAACCTTGCATGAGTCGACTTCTAGCGTTAAAGAAGTGAGGAGGAAGATGGGCGGGGAGGAGGTTACTGTACAGACAATGAACGCGCGTCTGACCGATTAAATGGACATGTGCGTCTTTGTTAGGTGCGTAATACACAATTGTGCAATACACAAACAGGAAACGGGAAAACATTGGTGCGTATGAAGTGGAAGGGGGAAAATGGCCGAGGCTGTGTTTGTTTGGCACCCTATTATGTGGTCATGACCAGATGCAAAATTTTGCCGGATTTTGTGGTCAGGAACCGATTTGTTAATCTTCAGAGGCATTCGTGACCTGAGGTTCCACTGTATTTGGAACACTAAATAGACACAGATACAAACGGTGGCAATGTGTTACACCCTTAATCCAGGCATACATAATGTTCAGTAATGTGACTAATTACACTTTGCTTTTTATCGAATTGAGCTGTGCTTTTGTGTTTTAAATGTTAAATGAATATGCTATATGCACATCGACTATAGACAGTAACTTAGCATCTTAAATATCTTATACTTCAAGCAGCTATGAAGCAATTTCATTTTGTAATGATTGCATCCAAAACAGATGACGTGCCAAGATGGAGCCATCACCTATCTTTCGGTGTCAATTCAACCAAAACAAGTTAGAAATTCAAGCAGTGGAATTCTTCAAATGCTTTTTTCAGCTTTGGAGCAATTACCAAAAGGAAAGGTTTTAGATTGATGAGCCACTTGTCTGAAAATAAGTTGGGTTTTTTTGTTGTTTTTGTTTTTTTTCCCCTACAGCCAACACTCAGCAGCAAAGCTTCATCTACGTCCTGTGAACATTCATCAGCCTGGGTTCTCTCCCTCCTTCCTACTCGCAGCATGGTTCTTTCTGGCATGTGGGGCAGTTTAACTACCAGCAATTATAAACTGCCATAGTATCTTGCTAGACTGGTTTATTATCATCATGCTGTGAGGTCATTAGCTGCCCACCATGCGGGAAACATTCATTAAAGAGAGCTTATATAAATAATTAGAGAAATAAATAATTAGTCCTGCTATTAATGGAGTGATGATGCTTTAATCGCATAATGCAGTGAGGCCATTTCTGGTACTCTTTGGGATGAATGCTAAACCCACTTAGTTTCTAACCATAATTTACACATAGTCATCACAACTAGGAGGACAAAACCAAAGGGAGTATGTTCAGTGTTTACTGGGGGTTCTATGGTCAAAAGCTATTCAATTCACATTATTTGCCATTTCAGTGATATGATAATAAATATCAATCTCCATTCAAACATGAACTTCACTGTAAATAGATACAAACTATTGTACGAAAAACATTATTGCAAATCTGTCATATAATATACACAAGATGTGTTTTTTGCGCTGGCACCACTCACAACCTCATTTTCACAACACTGCCAGAGCGCTTTTCTCAGGTGTTTATTGTTGCTAGGTTACGAAAAACGTCTACCACTAGTTTGTTATGAAGGTAAAGTCTCTATTTACTTTCGAAAGTTAGCTAAAATGATGGAAAGAAATCACGTTGATTTGAAATATTGATCATTGTTATATTGTACATCAGTGTTGTATCGTAAATAACTGGGTTGCCAGCGACAGCCAGGATCAGTTTTTCCTCCACCATTGTTGACAGCATTGATATTGTAAGTCCCACCCCTTCCTGAGTTTGATCGGTCGATGGGAGAGAAGTGACTTTGACGAGCTCAGCGGTGTTACAAATGTTGAACTGTTTTCAGCTGAAGGCATGTTTTGTGCTGAGGACGCATGGGATTTGTATAGAAAATAGATGTTGTTAGCACAAAACATGCATTTGCTGGGCACAGGTCTTTGTATGACCAAATGTTTCTGGACACCTGACCATAATGATCAAATGTGCTTTCTGAACATCCCATTCAAAAAGTCCCCACTTCTGGGAAGTCTTTCCACTAGATTATGGAGTGTTTCTGAGGGGATTTGCCCATTTTCCCCACAAGAGCATTATTGAGGTCAGACTTTGGCAAACCATGGCTTCATGGACACTTTGTTCAAATGGGCATTTGAGACAATTAAAAATTGTGTTCTTTGTAGCAACAGTTTAGGGCAAGCATGTGTGATGATCAGGTGTCCGCATGTTTTTGTTAGAAACCGCCATATACCACATTCTTAAGAGTTTGTTAACCGCATGTCATATATTTAAATATTATTTTAATGTATTTTAAATAATGATGCTAAATATAGACATAACCTTGGTATAAGCAGTGATATTCAGGGTGTCGTTCATTTCCATTACACATTTGCTTCAAAAGCTATTAGTGATCCAAAGTACTTAGCACAACGTAATCACCAAGTAATTTCAGAGAATATATCAGCAGCTCTTGTGGGAAAAGGGTGCTGAAGCATGTTCAATAGCAATAAATGTCATAGTTATCCGAAATAACTCAGCAGATGTCTTACAGAAACTAAGCCACTACATGTAGCCACGTGGTTTGCCCATATGTGACGATTGAGTGTTGCTGCACTCATTCTCCTCAGCTTTTCAGCTCTCGCTCTCTCCATCTCATGTGCTGCTTTATATTTCTCATCCATCCATCTATTTTTTTAGGCCACTGCTGTTCTTTACCACCTGCAAACCCCTTAATTAGCACGCATCTGTTTTGCCTCCATTGCATGCCTGCGCACATGGCTTCTCTCCATTCTGCTATACCAGCCAATCCATTTTCTCCTCCAATCAAAAGGTTACTCCCTAATTTTTGAAGGGATTGAAAAGAAATAACTGAATAGGAATTGTTTAGCTGTAGGGGCGGCACGGTGGTGTAGTGGTTAGCACTGTCACCTCACAGCAAGAAGGTCCATTGGGTTCAGTCCCCGGGGTCAACCTGGGCACCTTTCTGTGTGGAATTTGCATGTTCTCACTGTCTTTGCGGGATTTCTCCGGATACTCCAGTTTCCTCCCACATTCCAAAGACATGCACAAAGCGGATTAGGCTAATTGGCTACTCTAAGTTGCCCATAAGTGTAAGTGGTTTTTGAACAGGATTAAGTGGCAGAATATGAGTGAGTAAGTGATTAGCTGGAGATCTGGTGTAATAATTACTGCATCCCATATGACAGATGGCCAACTGATAGATTCCACTCTACAGACACAAGTAATACAGATGTTTCCTCATAAACTGCAGCAGTCATCCAAACTATTGCAAAAACAATTTGAGATTTATGATGATGCAAACGAATTGACAAGCCATCATTACCCCAGGACCTTTAACAGTAAAGGTTATGTTTTTGTGTGTATTGTAGGTCTGCGCAACAGTTACTCGTGCAGCATATGTAATGTGGTTCTGAACTCCATTGAGCAGTACTATGCACACCTCCAGGGCTCCAAACACCAAAACAAGTAAGTGAAATTCACACATCTCCCTGAGCTGTTGTGACTGAACTCAGTTTACACTTTATTACATGTTCTCGGTACTAGTGAACTCCTTGGCCTCCACAGCATCCCTTATGTATTCATTCTTTTGAAAGTTTCTTTCTTTAAAATTGCAGTGAACTTGGATTATGCTTCCCTTTAAAACTGACCAGGGTAATGTTGGTTCCTCAGTCCACTACATGAGGCTGAGTGGGTGATGATGTGGCCTTCCAGCATTTCCACCTCCACTGTGTTAAATGAAAGCCAGAACAAGCATCTTTTCTTTACTATGGCAAACAAGACTAGAGTAAACAACTCAATCCAGTCAGTCCAAAGTGGAGAAATGCTACGGATTGAAACTGCCATGATTGGCTTCCTCTTCATTATGCGCAGATAAACATGCCATTGTTTTTTCTATTATGTGTATCAACTTGTGAGTTTGCCATTAACGTGCAGAATAAAAACATAAAGACATCTACACAGAAGGGACTGAAAGCAGGCATGAGAGTAAGCATCAACATGTGCGAAAGGATGAGAGAGCGAAAAAAAGAGGAGGAGAAATCCTGCTGTGCGGTTCCTTGACAGACTCTATTTAATAGGTCAGGCAAACACTTAATGCCAGCCACAATTTATCTTTTTCTCTCTTATAGTACATTGCTGACCTATTTTGAAGTACTGTGTAAGTAGACTCTAAAGCACACGCGCATATGCACACACTATTCTTGTGAAGACCTTTCATTGGCAGTTATTATTGCAGTCATGTAAGTAATGCTATGCCTGCACCTAAATCTAACCCTGGTCAAATAGTGCTATCCTTGAGTGGAGATTTGGTGCCCACCAAAATATAAAACATGCGCACACACACATACACAGTATACACACACACCGCACACCATCACCACCACAACAAAACCATACCACACCACCACTGTTGCACTTAATATGCCAACGGTGAGGCAGAGGAGGACACAAGCTGAAAGCCAAATCACCACTGGCTTCTGTCACCTTCCACTCATTCATGGGCATTGCAGCTACAGACTCTCACTAATGAGAAATCATTGAAGACAAAAGTATATCTGTGAAAGGTTACGGTACAGTCATTCTAACAGGTGCAAGTGCATTCCAGTCAGCTAAAGACCATGTTGCTCTATTCTGCATCAATATACTAATATAAGAGAGACTTGTTTATTCACAGAGGCTTTTTTTTTTTTCTCGAACACCTCCTCAGTGAGTCAGTGAAGCATGATGGTGCTGAGTAGAATAAACAGACCTCAGATCTTTGCACAGATATAAGTATTTATCAGATGGAGTCTAGTTAATTAGGATAATTTTGTCACAATTTCACTGAAGATTTACTGGAGAAAATTGTCACTGGCTGGAGTCAGACAAAACTATGATCTCAGTTACACTCCATAAATTGTCAGATGTTTTTTTTTTTTTTAATTCTTCAATTATAACCACAGGAGCCGAGGGAAGAATGTGAAGCATAGCTGATCTTTTTTTTTTTTTAACATTTTGAAATATCAGACACAAGGACATTTTAATTTCCTAGGCATTTTAACAGCAATTGATATAAATACTGAACCCAATTGATAGGTCTTAATGTGGTTTTAAATTTACTCATAAGCATGAACGTGTTCTAAACAAGATACAGCATATAAATACCCAGAGTCTGATTTATCAGTCGTGTATACACACATTTCTGCACGTCAAATGTTATTTATTACGAGTTCTTCTGGTGCTTAAGGATGTGTGTAGAGTTACGCACACTCCTAGCCATGCGATTGCAGGAACCCCTAGTGGGAGAAAAGTGTAATCACGAGTAAACTGATTATGAGGGGCTGTTATCCCACTTGTTGTCAATCATGTTGGCATAATTGACAGAGTAATTACCGATTTTGGCGCTTGCAAAGTGCAGACAGATGAAATGTAAAGTAAAATCTTATCAGCGGCACATCTAAAGATTGATTGGGATGATTACTTGATTGCTTGAAGATCTGGCACACACAGCTTTACACAGAGAACATTTTAAGGAGTGTAGGAAACTCTTTGCTGAAAGTGATGAGTGGTTCATCAGTTGATTTCATTTGCCCAGTGTGGATTTACTTCATCTCTATTCAACAGTTTTTAGCCAGAGGCATTTCAAAGAAAAATTTGAGCCCGTTTTGGCATTTCCTAACCAACTAAGAGCCAAATAATGCTATTACATACATTACATTGCATAGTTTTAATTTCAAAATACTGTAGCAGAAAGGACAACAATGTATGTGTGTGTGTGTGTGTGTATATGTGTGTGTGTGTGTACATACAGACGTGGACAAAATTGTTGGTACCCTTCTGTTAAAGAAAGAAAAAC
>JAQLOM010000037.1:13501368-13514070 GCA_030068315.1 Chrysichthys thysi | reverse complement strand
AAAGTCAGAATTGTGAGATTAAAGTCAGAATTGTGAGATTAAAGTCAGAATTGTGAGATTAAAGTCAGAATAAACAATTTATTTTGTTTAGTGGCCCTAATCCTCTTCCGTAGGTTGTGCACAGAGCAGTCCCAGAATAAATTAGATAAGGATGGGAATGTGTAAGGCTGTTCAGTTATGAATCTTTATTTTATGTGTAATATATAATGAAGCAAATACAAAACACCAATAATACATTTTAGCTATAGTTTTTTTTTTAATTAAAAAAAGGCACAAAACAACAAAAATATTAATAATTAGAGCAAATAATACTCATGGCTTTCTTATCTACAGCTTGCTAGTGTCCTCATATCATACGGATTGGTTTCATATCTAAAGCTCTTTTAGGTCTTATTCTTATTCTTTCTTTCTATAATTTAATACCTGTGCAGTGTACAGGTGTTATTCTTGCCTTGCCTGTTTTTTTTTGTTTTTGTTTTTTTTATCCAGCTGGTCAGGGATCCACTGCCCGTAGCTGCCTCATGCATTCCTTTAGTTTTTTTTTTTTTTTGCCTTCTCTCTTTTTGAAACATCTTTGTGCTGCGGATTGAATGATTAATATTTAATATTTTGATAAATAAGAAATACACAAAAAATAAGATGCACAAGGAAAAGTGCAAAATGCAAAGTTACATTAACAAGCAAAAGCTGTTTCCTATGATCCTTATTTGTGTTTAGTTACTTGAAAAATGTTATTCCTCTAACATGTAAAAATATATGGACTAAAAAAAAGCTGACAGGATTCTGCAACAACCATGAAACGCAACATATTTTATCACTTAACACATGCTGTACAAAATAGGAAACCAATCAGAGTACTAACTAACGTAAAATGTGACCTTTAGAATCAGACTCACGGTATGGCTGGCTTGCTATAGCCAAACTATACTGCTGCACAATTTCCTGATGATGTGTAATATTATAGGTTTAAATCAATACTATAGGTTTTAAGCAAACAGATGCAACACAACCCCTTTACGGCAGGTACTTGAGCATCCTACATGCACATCGTGTGCAATAGAGCAACATTTCTGATCAGCTCAGATTACTTTTTTTTTTGGGTGGGTGTGTGTGTGTGTGTGTGGGGGGGGGGTTATTCCTTTCAGATAGTTCGGAGATTCCTCCTGTGACAAACAGAGACTCGATTAATGGTGCCAAATCACCTTGATCCAAGTAACGGTATGAAACATGCAATATTTCCACAGGGACAATATTTTGTGAGCCCTACAACAAAGCAAGAACCACACTTGTACTCCCTAAACATTCAGGTTGTATGAGATTCAAAAAACGTAACCTATCAATAATCACTTTATCATGGTCAGAATTACTGTGGCTCCAGGACCTTTCATGGGAAAACTATGTATAAGGTGGGAGTATACACTGGAGGGAACACTATTGCAGAGCTCCTACCAGTGCTTCCCTGGGAAATGTAATATGACTGGGGCAGGTGATGCACAGTGGGCACATTATTACTGGTGATTACTTGGTGCAGTATTAATATAAGGGGTAGCACTTCTACCAACAGTAATGCAGCATTCTGTATTTACTATGATCTCATAAAGATCAGATAACGGCGCAAACAAAATACATAAAGCCACAGAGCTCGCTCCGTCATATGTTGAACATCCTGCAGGATTTTCAATAACCATGATTATTTAAAGGCTTGTACGATAGTGAACAAGTTCTGGCTACATTTCTCCTCACACCCAAAATGCTATCCTGTAACACACAAAGAACAAATGAACATTTTCTGTTCCAGTGAAAGCAACCGGTCAGTTTCAGATGGCACACATATGAACTCTATTTACACTGGGAATAAAAATGCACAGTATAGTGTTTTTTAATTATCTGATGGCTTTAAAGGTGTTTAAACGTGATATACGCAATGATTAAAGCATTAACAGCAACCTTTTCAGAGCATATGAATATATTAATACTCAAGTGTGACATTTACAAAGCAGTTGTAGCCTATAACTATAACTGCAATCTCCTTCTCTTCATGTAGAAGTAATGCATCTAAATGAATGAGTACGAATAAAGCTGAAGGGCCAGTGAATGAAAATCCTAAACAAAGCAGCAACAAATGTGGCCTCACCAAATGAAATTCTAATTAGGATTAACAGAGGATTAAGAGAACAATGCTTCATTTGACTCACACTCACAATTTGTAATTCCCAACCTTCAGCCAGAAAAGCACTGCCTAAACTTGAATTTCCTACTAATCATCTTAAGGTAATTTTTTAAACTGTGAGCTCCATACCAGTTCACAGAGTGATGACAAAACATCACAGAACGTGCAGAACATCAGAAGTAAACAAAGCAGCACTTCTTACCTTGAAATGAGTAATATTGTACAGAATCTACAGGTATTTAGATGAATCACGAACAGATATATTCACTTGGTAAATCTATACAATCTATATATATAAAATTCTTTTCTCGTTTGAAACGGAAATGACGTATGACCACAGAACATATTATACGTGCGTATGACCGGAAACAGCATCACTAGCGCTTACATTTGAACTAATCACTTTGTTTGTGGACGCCATTTTTATATCGTCTTTACGAATTGTTATTATTTGTGTGAGAGTTTTTTTACTGATACTGAAAAGAAGTAAACACCTATTTAGTAAGTAATTATTTAAGAAACCTTTGATCTAAATATATAAAATTCTTTTCGCCTTTGAAACGGATATTACGTATGACCACTACTCATTGAAAAATAAAATTGGTAATTAACAAACTTATTTTAGAAATACTGCTCAGTGAGCGAAACCACCGGGTAATCAGCTAGTTGAATATAAAATTTTCTGCTTTGATGGAAAAAAAATAAACAGCACTCATCACAGTTAGTTGGCTAGTATGATGCTAACAAAAGTCAGTCATAGAGGCATGTGTGTGATATATTTTTTCTAGTTCTTTTTTCAAATGTGCCAAAGTCAAAAATCATTTCATTCTGACCAGAAAATTACAGCTTACAAGCTGAGTCAAACACATTATCTTATGATTATGGCATGAGGTCAAAATAGATGGATATGACAGAAAATTGAATTGAATACATATTGAAACACTTGTGTAGAAAAAAAGAAGCCATACAAGCTGATTGTGTATCACAGAGTTCAGTAGTCCTTCAACTATATCTCTATTGACCTTGGGGTCCTACGTTCTTCTATTTACATGTTATGTTCAAAGCATTTGGCAGACAGAATTATCCAGAAGTGCTTTCTAATGTTGATCAAAAACATTTCCTCAGGCTAGATGAAACACACCAAGGTCTAAGAATCCTGTACAGCAAGGAAAGGACAAGTCCTTTTAAGTGCTTGGTATCAAAGAGTGTCTTCAGTCTTTGTTTAAAGATAGCCAGTGACTCAGGTGACCAAACAGCCAGGGGAAGTTCATTTCATCGCCTGTGTACCAGGATGAAAAAGATTCTTGGTGTGGGTCTCCCTTTTGTCTTGATGGATCATAGGTCAAATTAAGCCCTTTTAGAGGAACCTGGTGCACAGCAGAGATTGACATGTACCCTGTGTATTGTTTTATACTCATTACATACTTTCATGCACTGTGATTTGGTTCTGTGGTTACAACATGTCAAAGAAACGTAGATGAGTTTGTTTATTTGTGTACCACAGAGCTCAGTAGTCCTTCAACTATATCTCTATTGACCTTGGGGTCCTAAGTTCTCCTATTTACAGTGCTGTGAAAAAGTGTTTGTTGTTTTCCTGAATTCCTGTATTTTGGTTTAACAACACTTAACTGGCTCTGATCTCCAAATAAATTTAGTATAAGACAAAAGGTAACCTGAGTAAATACAATACACAGTTATCCAATGATCTTGTAATTTACTGAAGAACAAAATCTCCCCAAAACCTAATTCACCTGTGTGAAAAAGTAATTGCCCCCTAAGCATAATACTTGTTTGGGGCACCTTTAGCAATAACGACTGCAATCAGACGCTTTCCATAATACAAGAACACTCTTTTGCATTGCTGGGTTAAGACATTGGATCGGAAAGGTCGGGAGTTCAAATCCAAGCACCGCCAAGCTGCAGCTGCTGGGCCCTTGAGCAAGGCCCTAAACCCTCAAGTGCTCAGTTGTATAAATTAGATAAATGTAAGTTACTTTGGATAAGAGCGTCTGCCAAAATGACAGTAAAGTAAAATAACATGGGAGGGTTTTCAACTATGAACTGCCTTTTTCAGGTCCTGCCACAATATTTCACTGTGCTTCAGGTCAGAACTTTGACTAGGCTACTCCAAAATGTTGTTAATTTTTTTTTTTTTTTTGCCGTTCACAAGTGAACTTACTCTCACGTTTCAAATTGTTTCCTGCTACATAAACCAGTTACGCTTTAGCTTCAGATCGTGGATCAGATGACCAGACGTTCTCCTTTAGTACTTTTTGGAAGAAAGCAGAATTCATTCTTCCCTCAATTATGACAAGTCATCCAGGCCCTGACACAACGAAACATCACACTACCACCACCATGTTTGACTGTGGGCATGATGTTCTTACTGTAGAAAGCTGTATTAGCTTTATTACAGATGTAAAAGGACCCAGGTCTTCCAAAAAGTTCTACTTTTGACTCATCAGTCCATGGAACATTAGCCCTAAAGTTTTGAGGGTAATCGAGGTGTTTTTGGCAAATGTCAGACAAGCCGTTATGTTTCTCTTGTTCAGCAGTAATTTTCACCTTGCCACTCTCCCATGCAGAACATTTTTGCCCAGTGTCTTTCTGATGGTGGAATCATGAACACTGACATTAACTGAGCTAAGAGAGACCAGCAGATCCTTAGATGTTCTTCTGAGTTCTTCTGTGACTTCTCAGATGAATTTTCTGTGCACTCTTGGAGTAAGTTTGCTAGGTCTGTCACTTCTGGACAGATATACCGCTGCTCCAGGTTTCCTCCATTTAGAGCTGATGGCTTTCACTCTGGTTCTCTGGACTCCCAGAATTTGGGAGATTGATTTGTAACCATTTCTGACTGAAATATTTTAACAACTTTCTTTCTCAGATCTTCTGGAATTTCCTTTGATCGAGAAAGAGTTTGCTGTTTGTTGAGGTTTTCAGGGAACATCACACTGCTGAAAGGGTTGGATTTCTGTGATGTCTAGATTCAGAAGTGCTGGCAGTATGCAACCTTGGGAGTGGTCAGTCTAACTGAAACCTTTTAATCACTATATTTGGTTCATTGCATGTCTAAGGGGCAATTACTTTTTCACACAGGTGATATAGACTTTAGGGAGATTTTGTTCATCATTAAATCATAAGATAACTTGACAACTATGTATTATGTTTACTCAGGTTGTCTTTTGTGTTGTACTAAATTTGCTCGAAGATCAGAACCAGTTAAGTATTGTTAATAAACAAAAACAGAGGAATTCGGGAAGGGAGCAAATACTTTTTCACGGCACTGTATATGTTACATTCAAAGCATTGATCCTTATCTAGAAGTTTAAAACCACATGCTAAATAAAGTGTTTTACTATGTTTTCCTTTGTTTTTTTTTATAGAGGATATAACTTCTTCATATGGTCATTAAAAGTTAAATCTTCCCTTTTATGTATAATTATTGTAACCCTAACTATCTAGCTAGCAACATAATGCTAAAAAAAAAAAAATCACCTTTGCATTAATGGTTAGCTTGCTTTTCATTGCTTTTAGCTGATTGGTATTTCTACAGAATATTACACTAGGTGTTATTGTGGGACTTATTTAGTTGTCACGTGAACATTTTTGCCTAGATGTTTTGTTATTCTTGTAAATGACTTTTTGCACTCGTTGGACGTGGCTCTGGATAAAAGTGTCTGCTAAAGGCCTGGAATGTAATGTAATGTAATGTAATGTAATGTAATTACAACAAGATTTAATGTGAAAGTAAGAAAAATAAACTACAATTCAACAACACAGCCTTTACTTTTACCAGATGTTTTTTTTTTTCCTGTTTCTCTTCTCCTGTCTTTTACTTTTATAAATTCGTTTCTCTTTCAGGACGAAATTGCAGAGACAAACACTGGCTGTAACCCCACAAAAACAGATCCCAAACAATCGAGGAGCTGCAGAGCCTCCATTAAATGGAGCAGCATTGTTTTAGTGTTTGAAAAGAATATTTTCCCTTCAAGACTTTTCAGTGCCAGAATGATCCTATACATGGTTGTGGAGTCAGTAATCATCTGCTTTCAGAGAGGGTTTGATTAAACAGGCTGCCTCCACAGATAACATGTTGTGCACATTTCTTCTTTTTAAGTGGTCTCTCTGCTGACTAGCATACATTTTCCCTCATTGTGGCCCAAGTGCTTGTACTGTCAGAATACCCACACTGCACTGGGATGTGTCATTTGTCGTCATCCATAAGACAAAAGCCCGGAATGACAAAATGAATGGCACCTCAGTGTCAAAAGTGGGGACAAAAGCTTTTATTGCTCAACAGGAAGCACATGATGCTTCATTCATATAGAAACCAAATAAGAAAAGGTGCATCAGACGATTTGCACATTTTTACACGTTTCAGGATGAGCCTAAGTGTTCAGGATTAGAAAGGTTTTAAAGTGATAAGAAATAACACTTATGGTCAAATAAAATATATATCATTCACTTGAGGTAGTGTGTGTGTTAAATATTGTTTGAAAACCTTTCTGAGCTTTATCATGTTTCATAAGAATATCTGCTAACATGCAGCATGTGTCGAAGTTTCTTCTGCAGTGCAGCCGAGTAAGAGTTTCATGTCTTTCCTTTGGTATGGCTGTTTATTAAATAAGCAGGCAATGAGGAAAGCAGCAAAACTGCAAGTAAGAAACAACCGGGAGAAACACTGGATACTTCTTTGAGTATTTAAAGTTAGATTGAAATATTTCCTACTTTGCGTTGGCTAACAATAGGCCTCATTTATGAATCTTTAAATAATGTTGGCATGTTTTTGTGGGCCAAATTAAACTAAAATTATTCCCACAAGCTTTGCAACCTTTTTTGGTTATGCTTATTTTCTAAATGCCCGTCATCCGTAAATTACCAACACATTCACAGCACCGCTGATATACATTTAGTGACGCCCACAAACCTCTATAAAATTCAAAGCTGAAAACTGCAAAAAACGTGACCGAATGGCAAAATCCCATACAAAATGTGGTGTGCTCTAAATCTTTCAGTAATGTAGCTTAGCTGTTGAAGCATGTCAGCTACCAGACACACAATAACTCCAACGCCAACTTTCATTTCTTTTCTCTTAGTTGAACAGCTAGTCTTATTTGTCATAATTTCAAGATTTATTTTGGATTACTTTCTTTCATCTATTCATATATCCTAGTTTCACAATGTGCTCATTCAATTTGTGTTTGCAACTGAAAATACAAAAAACATGTAGGCCTTTTCATACTTTTCAGAACTAACTGGATGAATACACAAATGCATTAGTATCCACGTTCAGGTGCCGTGTCTGTAGTAACTAAAGTTCTTAATGGAAAATATGGTATTAGAGCTATTAATATGGCTTTTCTTCTGTGATTAGGTAAATAGTTAATGGTGATTTCTTTCTTTAAGGTGTTAATTCTGTTTCCCGTTTTTCAGAGTAATTCATTAGAGTTCAATCCAATTTTATTTATATACCGCTTCTATCATTGTCAAGAAGCAGCTTCACAGAAATTCATATTTAAATCCCTAATGCACAAGCCAGAGGTGACTGCAAGTACAAAGAAAATCTCCTTGAGATGACATAAAAGGGATCCCATCCTATTCTGTGTGATTCCAAATAGTGGCATTGTAAGTTAGCACTGTATACAGCTATAGAAGGATGAAAGTACACAGTAATAAATATGATTAAATGAGTCCCCAATACTGTCCTTATGGTTACAGCAGCAGTGCAAATCTACAGTTTACAGCTGTAAACATTAACTGAAGCAAAGATCAAATTTTAGCATAAACTGTTTTTGGAAGTGCACATTTTTTTGCAGACAGTGTATAACCATCCATGACAAAAAACAAAACAAAAAAAAAACTGCAGAACCCCAAGCAGAAGTACAGCATCAGTATGAGTCAAGCAGGTATGGAGGAAAAGTGGAGAAACTTGTCCAGCAGAAGTGTGTCAGGATGTGGCAGCAGGAGCTTACAAACTGCTCAACAGAGGGAGAGGTTATGAGGCATGCTGTTATCCAGAAGTGCTTTAAAAGGGTGGACATTTTGATACCCGTTTTAAACCAGTGTTGAAAAGCATCGAGTAAGATATATGGTACTCTTTGGCAGAATATTCTTCAAATGGGAAGAAAAGAGGCTTTCATTCTGCAGAAAAACCACTCTGAACCTTTGAAATTCAGTTCCTTTCTGATACATCAGAGAACAGCTCCAGTCACATTTTTAAAGTTGAAAGCATATCAGAAAACTGTCTTTCAAATTGGGTCTTCTGCTTGCAGATCAAGAAACGTCCAAGAGGAAGCAGCTGCCAAGGTGGCAGTCGGTTCAGGAAAAGGTTGCACTCCCTTGTGGGTGTTTTCACCATCACCGGGCCATGCAGAATGCTGAAAAGTGCCAAAAGTCAGAGCTCCTTTATGCTTCCCTCTTGCCTTTAGATTAGTGTTATGGATCCCATGCATTTTCCAGTGTTCAGTTCTATACCTTCTGTGTGTCCCACTTTTTCTTTGTTTCACGCCAACATGCTGGTAAGTGCCACATGATCAGCCATTAGCATCATTAGCCAGTAAACTGTGTTTTGCTCTGGATTTTATATTCTGTATCTATATTCTCTGTCCATCTGTTTAATACCAAAGTCCTTTTTTATTTCATAACTGATGTACTAAATCATCAATCAATGAAATGATCACCTCAGAATATCATATAATCGATTCATGTATATTTCTAAGCAGCCACTCACAGGTAAGTAATGATTAGCTGCACTGTGGTTAGAGAGTCCATGTAATTTTAGATAGATGTGCCAATCCCTCTAGTTCACTGACCTCATACTGACATTCCCTTAGGGACCACGCTGGATCCCTGTGACCTTTTGTTACATGAAATATCAGAATGATTTAAAAACAAGTTGAGCCTTCTATTCATGTGCAAGTTATCTGATACAGAAATGTTTTCATTGCAGTGTGAATTATTTGTGTTACAGACGCTGGGATCTTGGCCAGGCAAAATGGCTGGCATGGATCAGTTTTCCCTTGAATCAGAGAACTGTCAAGCTGTCAAATGATAAATTTGATTTCAGGTGATCACCCGGAAAAGTTTGAATTATGTTTTGGGCAAATGCTCCATGCTAGTTTTTCTTACTGCTGCATCAAACACATCAGGCTCACATAATAACATTTTATAGCTCACTGAATCTTACAAAACTTGATGACTGTTTGTTGGCGTAGGGGCCAGACGGAAATGAGGGTAGCAACTCAATTATAGCACAGCTTGGAAGAGTCCTATGATTCCAACTCTGCCAGAAATACCAGCTGAATGCCCCACTTTACCCTCTCCATCCTACTGAGTCTTAACGACAGAGCCAACTGTAATGCCACAACCTTTGCACAGTGTTATAAAGCAATCCCCAATGCAGCGAATGCAATGTACAAAAATAACTCAAAAGTTTGTTTAATCCGGCATGTTGAGACCTCATTGCACCAGTCTCATTGCACCTTTAGTTTGGAGGGCATGACTCACTGGCTAATTCGAGACAATACGCTCGATTGCTAGCTAACAACGTTTTAGGTGCAGTTATTGGTATGGTAGGTATGGAGGTACTTCAAGATTTACCAATTGCCATATCAAAGAATCAACAAACAAGTCATTTTGACTGATTTAAATGCAGCCTTCAATACAGTCATCCATCCAATAAGTACAAAAGCAAAGTCAAGCTGTGTAGTCAGTTGAACGAACATTTAGACTGAATGCTACATATGAGTGACACATGTGCATCCACAATTAATATCCAGACATACAACAATTTTAATAGAACATGAGAGATTAGAGCAGTGGAAACTATAAAGCCCATAATTACAACACATGCGACAAACCAGTGGAGCAATAAACACACAGTAAATTTATTCTGGGTTTATTCACTTAGCCCTGTAACTACATGCTGCGCAACCATAACACTGTTGTTGATTGTAATTATATTAGAATATACTTCAGAACCCATAGATAAGGTGTGATCGAAATGGATCTCAATGTAGTTTATGTTTCACACAAAGAGAAAAGAAGTAGAGATTTAGAATGTAAATCAGGACTTTTTGGAAGATACAAGATATGCACAACAGAGTTGGTGTGAATTGAAAGATAGGTTTAAACAGAAGATTATCTGTTCCCAGTAACAGGCACCTAAAAATACCCCCCAAAATGCCTTTAGTTTTTAATAGATCAGCTTTAGGATTTTCATAATGCTTTAAGCATGGTAAGAGTGCCAGATGTACTGCCTGAAGTTGAGTGAAAAATAGCCCTAGATAAGCATTGTGTATATTTTTATCTCCAAGAGAGACTAAAGCTTCATTTTGCCAAATTTCATATAATAATTTGGCAGCTGCCTGAGTCATGCCTAAAGGATCTGAAAAGGTTTGGAAACTACATCTGAAACTCTGCAACATATAGGTAAAAATGGACCCTGAAACAGCTGATTGCTTATGAATTACCAAAGTGATTGCAGAGCATAACCACCTTACATGTCTCATGATCCATATGTGGGTTCAAATTTGAAAATGGTAGATACGTTCATGTTGTCCGTTTATATGGCCTATACTTGTCATTTAAAGGCACTGTATGCTTAGATACAAGCAACTTTAATGTATATAATGGATACAAAACATAGTTGTACTTTTGTACCCAAAATGGATATTTTACCTATAATCATCACATAAGCATCCAGTGGTAAATATAACAAGATGTGTTATTTGAAAGTAGCAAACAATTTCCTTAAAAACACAATTTCCAAATTCCAATATGATATGCTTTAGAAGTAATCAGAGTGCTCACTGCATTACGCACATCCCAAACCTCTGAAACATTTGTCAAGTGATCACTCAAGTGAATATGATGCAAGCTGTACGTAACCTAGCGCTCGAGATGGAACCTTCCTTCAGAAGAAGCTGGAAATGGATTTGAAATATCTTGTAGGCACGACTGCACAGCTTCAAACAAATGTGAGGATACAGGGCAAGTGTTAACATCTACAAAGCAGCTTTTCTGAAAGTTTTAGCTCAGGTGAACTTTTTGGACTAAAAGATTGGCACTTGGGAAGGCCAAGTCTAGAAGTTAAATAAAAAAGGAAGCCTGAAAAAGATGAGTTTTGAACAGTTGCGTAGAAAGCCAGTAGAAAGAACCTTCCAAGGGAAGGATATCACACATAAAACACAAACATACCCAGAGAACTGAGAGATGATATATTGATAGAGCCTAGGCCCACCTCCTGGAAGCGGTACTTACAGTACTATAAAGAGAGCAAATGATTTTGAATCACAGTTCACAGCTGACATAAAAAAAAAACATCTCAAATATTTCGGACCATTTTTGTCATCTATATCCAGTATCCATCGTGATAACTCTTCTGTGACAGGTCTTAAATCCCCCTTAGATTCCTAATAGTCCTTGCATTAAATCTAAAATGGGATCAGAGAAAAAACAGAGCCACAAAGAAAAATCTCTATCTCTCTCTCACACACATGCATATAAATGCCATGTCAAAGCTTACTGCTGAAGGCAAACAGGATTTATATACAGACCTTATGTAAACATTAAACATATACATCTTGTAACTTTTGCTATAGAAAAAATGCTTTGCTTTATGCACAGGGTACCATAAAATGTGTGCAGTTTTAGCTTTAATATGTACTATCACAGTGCATTATTTACTTATGCTGTAAACCCACTGCTGGTAGATTAATTTTCCCTCTTGCAAAAACATTGCAAAATCAATACAGCCAAACTGCAATTAGCCAACTATATCAATTATATCAAGTGTGTTCTTGACCTTCTTTAATGGGTACATAAACTAATTCAAGCTCATAATAAATATGGATTATTGTCAATTGATTCAGTGGCACATCTGAGCTATGCCTATGGTCAAGCCCATGATGCTTATGTAAAGCTTAGACCCAGTTCTACACCATCAACTGAGGCAATGTACAAATTACAAGCAATTCAATTCCATTTTTTTATGAAACCTATACTAGGAAATTAATGCTGATTAATTAGAGTTAGTTTGCTTTCAAGTTTTGCTTCTGTAAAAACATAATGGAAAATAATGGCTAACTAGCACACAAGGCCTGAAGACCTAATCCAGCCTGCGGGCTGATTTCATTTGGCCCAGGTGAACTTGTTTCCAGGTGAAAATAATAATCGATGAAACTGTTCAACATTTTTTCACTATATAGAATCCCTACACACTTTGTAGAGGTGCAGTGTAGCAAGCACCTATTGAGCTCACATATTAGTGTTTAAGTAAAACTGACAAGCGGCAGCCTTTTGGTCCACCTGAAGTGTGGACACCCTGTAGTGTGTTGCACTTGATGTGAGTCACAATTGTGTGAAAATGACTCAGAAGCTCCCTCTGTATTGTGCTGGGAGTGTCCTTAACAGAAATGAATTTGGTAGGATGAGGAAATGTATAAAATAACTTCAGGATTATTTTCCTGATCTGTACAGTTAAATTGGAAAGTGTGACATGTTTATGCATTTCAAGTGGATGTGATGTG
>JAQLOM010000037.1:13466517-13483286 GCA_030068315.1 Chrysichthys thysi | reverse complement strand
AAAATAGAAACACACACACACACACACACACACACACACACACACACACACACACACACACACACACACACACACAAAGGCAGATAGGCAGCTGCATTTAAAAATTTCTAATACATTTTATACTCACAAAGTAAACAAGAACGTTAGAACCCTTTGTTTAAAGGAACAAACTTACTGCCATACCTGTCATTTTGTGTAATTTGTATTTCCATTGTACAGTGTGTGCTATTGTGTACTAATGTGTGGACAATGTGTACCAATGTGTCTGTTGACTTCTAGTATCTCCTTTAAAGGTATTCTGTGCAAAGAAAAACAATGACAGCTCACAGACCACCTCACTCCTATTAATTCCACCCTTCACTACATTTCTAAGCATCTACTCAATCACTTCTGATGATATGTTAATGTGCAATTTGACAGTGATGCAAGATGTGAAACAGTCCCACAAATTCACACAAAATCTCTGTAGTATCACCGGACACAACTGTCCCTGACAGGCTGCATGCATATACAGTCTGGGCTGGAAAGAAATCAGGCCTCTGTCTTGCTTCTTTTAACAGTGTATTACAGTGTATTCTCTGTACAGTGCTTATATATATACAGTCGATCGTCTCATCTATGGACACCGCATTAATGGATATCGGATGCAACAGACAACATCTGGTCTGAATACATAATCCATTAGCCAGAATGTCCAGTATCAAAGTTTAAAAATCCCAGGTGTTGCAATCTGAGTCCAGTAGTTCAGCAGTTGGCCGCTAGGTGGCGGTGGCGTGCGTGCTGCTAGTTGCTTAGAAGCGACGGTTGAGCTGTGGTCGTTGTGAAGCTATACTGTTTTTTCAGCGATTATTTGGTGTTTTTCACTGTTTTTCTGCCCAGTGCCATCATTATGCCTCCCAAAGATAAGTCTAGTGGTAAAAGAAAGCATGTCAATCGTCAATCTTAGTATTGGACAGAAATTAGAGCTCATTAAGAAGTCTGGTGTTTCTCTCGGAGTATGGTGTGAACACACATAAGGGAAATGACACACACACACACACCCTTCACATCATCGGACTATTCACGTCAACGGACAACCTCTCCCCCAATTAGTCCGTTAACGAGGGGATCGACTGTATACATACATATCGACTGATGTATCATTTATGTTTCACAAAAGACCAAAATAATTTGTCTTAAGACGATTATTATTGGAAAGACAATCTGTCGTGGATGCCAAAAATAAAACTTTATAATGATACCTTTTTTTTTATCTTTGAAAGACTGGGTAGCTTAGTTAACTCAGCCATAAGAATACAATATCTTCATCAGAAGAAGCTGTTTCTATAACTAGAGCCACTTCCGCTCAGAGACGTGACTGGGAACAGGAATGTAGGCATGACTGTCTGTGTTAGTCAACAGCGCCCTCTAGCGGTGAGATAGGACAGGCGTTATGCTGTGTTTGTGTACATTGGGCTCTCAGACGGTTATCCGTCTCTACATTCAAAACTGTTCACAGTAGACTTTAGGAAACCTTTAAAGAATTGAAAACTTTTTAAATACTGTAAGGAAAAAAACTAAGTGCATGAAATTATATCGCATTATCAACGTATTACATTAGCACACGGCTTATTTGAATACTTGATTTTGATTGGTCAATTCCGGCATTCCGCGGCCTGTTATTACTGTATGAAGGACCGTTGCTAAGTATAAGAGACCGTTGCTATGCGCTACGTCATTTGCGGAAGCAATAAAATAAAATTTAAATCAATGAAACCATATTTAAAGGAACATTTTGTGTAAATTTATTGATTTTTCTTAGTAAGTAGATAACGTACAGCGAGTTATTGTTACATTATTGCGAAATAAAGATGATTCAAGAATGTCCTTCCGGTTCGCCTCGGGGTCACCTTAGGGTTTTATTTCGTAATAAAGGCCTGCTCGCTGTACATCATCTCTTACACGTTTCATTAGATGGTACGAAGCCTGTATTTGAAATCGCATAGTACACCTAATATTCACTAGTCTTAGCTTTTGCATGATGTCCACGGAGTTCTATTGCAATCATTAGCATCATGTAAACACACGACGTTAGCCTTTGGTTTGGTTTGGTATTTTTGAGAACCATTTCAAACGTTAGAGTAACGTTCAGGGTGATTTAACAGAGTCAGCCCTGTCCCCAGAATCATCTCTAACGGCTTTCATATCTGCATCAGTAAATAAATTATATTACACCCATTATATGTTGTGCAAATCCGACAGTGAATAATTGAGCTACAGAAGGAAGAAAATGTCTAGTCGCTTTTATGTCAATTAAACCTAATACACAGTGGGCTCTGCACCTAGATACTGCAGGGGTACAGGGACGAAAGGTGGACAGTCGTCTACCTCGTTTATTTATTATACATAAATACCCTAAGTTAGTTATGAGTTCATTGTCTGTGCTTTGTGTTATTTATTATACAGCAGTGTCCAATTTGTTCCGCAGCTCCTGGGGGTTGTTTTGGCCTTCCCCTCTCAGGCGCCTGAGATATTCGGTTGCAGCAGTACCGACAAGGGGCGGGGAAAGCTTAGGAACTGCTGCGAGTTTTCTCATTGTAATTGGTGGAGGCCTGAACGGGAAGTGACGTAAAGCTGCTGAAGACCCTATCAAAGCAAGAGGACGGTATATTTTAGAGGTCGACAACCTGCACGATTTCAGCTCACGTCTTGTGAACTGTGCTGTCCACACGTACAGGTTACGGTTATCGTGTAAAACACACGCACAAAAACCCCGAGATAATTCTATAAATGGCTGCCCATAAACTAGTGCTGATTCGGCACGGGGAGAGCTGCTGGAACCAGGAGAACCGCTTCTGTGGCTGGTTTGACGCTGACCTTAGTGAGACTGGCATTCAGGAGGCGAAGAGAGGAGCCGAGGCTCTAAAAGGTTTGGGTTTTAATTATTTAAAAAAAAAGTATTTTGTATGTAGTTAATAGTTTAACTGGGTTATTAATGGTACCGGTTAGGCTACGGTGACTTGCACCAAGTCTGTAGGCTGTGTGTAAGAGTTCCGAAATTATTATCGGGTTTGTGACATTTTACTGTCAGTTTAGGATGTTAGAGGCTTGAAGATTAAGGTGGACACGTTTTTTTCATTGTAAACTTAACATTTTGCGACGCTTAGTCACAAGTACTGATTTTAGTGCAGGGGGCGTGTCTTTCCGTCTTCCGCTATGCTTCAACCTCGCCGTAAGATCCCGTCTTGTATTCGGGCCAATCGGATTCCTCCACTCGCGTGCTGCTAGCCAATAGCGAGACGGGGGGCGTGTCTGCTCGGAGGAGAACGTGCAGCTTTGAACGTGCTCCCTTTCATGTGCCGAATGGCCTGATTGGTCCAGCTTATCCCAGTGTGTCCCATCACTCCCAAACCTGATGAACTCTTTCTTTTCATACTGAGACTGTGAATCTCTCTGACTATGTCCCACATCATGAACACGGTTTACACCATTAACCAGACAGGGTACACTTAAGACCCCTCTTTTCCTTTGCAGATGCTGGCTTTGAGTTTGACATTTGCTACACCTCAGTTCTGAAGAGGGCCGTGCGTACATTATGGCACGTCTTGGATGGCATCGACCAGATGTGGCTTCCTGTGCACAGGACATGGCGTCTTAATGAGCGCCACTATGGTGGCCTGACTGGTTTAAATAAAGCCGAGACTGCTGCCAAGCATGGCGAGGCACAGGTGAAGATATGGAGGCGCTCCTATGATATCCCCCCTCCTCCCATGGAGCCAGACCATGATTTCTACAGTATTATTAGCAAGGTGAGCCCGGGTCGGTCAGTGCAACACTAGTGAATAGCACAGTGCTATGGGTCAAAGTTGAACTGAATTGTGCAAGAGACTGATAAGGCTCAAACATGTTGGAAATACAAATCTAGACTACCAAGTTATAAGTATGCTACTTGGAGCTAAGTGCTTGCAAACAATGAGTTTTACACTTTATGCGTCCGTAGGACCGACGTTATGCTGACCTGACTGCGGACCAGCTACCTTCTTGTGAGAGCCTGAAGGACACCATTGCTCGTGCACTTCCTTTCTGGAATGACGAGATTGTCCCTCAGATCCAACAGGGCAAGAGGGTGTTGATTGCTGCCCATGGCAACAGCCTGAGGGGTATAGTCAAGCACCTGGAAGGTACATTGTGTTCTGAAACCTCAAACCATTACTTGTGATTTCTGTATTTTGTCAGTGTTTGCATATTGATTAAATGATGTTATTCCAAGCTGGAAACCTTTTATGTAGAAATTACAACAAAATGAAAGACCTGGGGTCTCATTTATACATTATCAGAAAAGTTTTAATTGTGTAAATGTTTGTAGGCCAAACTTAGCAAACAAAATCAATCAATCCATACCAGCTTTACAAGAGTAAACTTACTCCATTCATGTTCACATGTTCATGATGGGGGGGGGGGGGGGAACCCCATTGAGGCAAAGCTCACAGACCGCTTAAAACAACAAAATGACAGCTACGGGGTGTGTGCTTAATGTTTCTGTAATGCGTCTTAAGCAATTGTGCTGCTTCCTCTTCTGTGGTCAAAGAATGCTTCTTCCTTTCCTAGCTTTCAAATCACAAATAAGAAAAAATGAAGTTTTACAAACTTTGAATTACATTCCTTTATCTAATTGAAATAAATAAGCTAAACTTGACTGGATTTGAATGCATACCACACTTCTTGCATAAATGCTCCTGCACACTAATTGTAACTGTATAGCGTGAACAGTCAAGTTTATATTTGTGCATGGATCACATGTATGAACTAATCCACTGTTCTTTTTTTAATAAAGGTATGTCAGAAGAAGCCATTATGGAGCTGAACCTCCCTACAGGCATTCCTGTACTTTATGAGCTAGATGAGAACCTGAAGCCCATCAAGCCAATGCAGTTCCTGGGAGATGAGGAGACCGTGCGAAAGGCCATGGAGGCTGTGGCAGCACAGGGCAAGGCCAAAAAGTAGTCGACTTCCCAAAGACCAATTTGTTGAAAAGCACTGAAATGCTCTAAAAGAAGCTACTACTAAGCTCATTCAACACCGTGATTCAGTGCATGCTTGGAAACTTGAGTTAAATGTTGAGTTACATTGATAATGTAGAGTATCTCTATTTGAAATATAGTTATGAAAAGTATTTATTGACCAAATTCCATTGTGGACCACTTAACCTGTCTCAACAACCATCCACCGCCTACGTTCCCATTTTGACATGGACCAGGAAGCTGAGCTTTAAGGCTGCAGAAAGAGCTGTCTACTGTAATGTATAATCAGATTGTATATTTAGACAAGGGTACTAGCATATAACAGAATATGGTTTATCAATTTAATATGATGGTAAAGTTAGTCTGGCTTTGGATGCTGAGCACTTTCAATGGAGTGAAGAGAAAAGCACTTATGCTCAATAATGGTTGTCTTGTTTCAAGTTGTAAAGAATAAAATGCAGTCGATTCCTAGTATGATGAATTGGTATGCAGTACTACATTGAGTAGAAGCCCAATAAAAGTGCAGTGCTCCTGTGGTTCAAATGTGATGCACAGTCTGTTCCATATTTATTGTTGTGAAACTGTCTCTAATTATACCCTGGCATAACACTTCAAAGCATCACACATGGAGGCTTGTTTTATATGGTATAATTGACCAAATCTGATCATTATTATATTTACATTTAGTACTTGTTCATTAGCTGCCTGGTAAGCCCCTTGTTTCAACAGGGGTTTAAGTAATACAAAAATGTAGTGAAATAAAACAGGATAGACACATGCCAAATAAAAATGTCTAAAGGAAGAATCACCTATGAAGGACTTGCATATTAACTATAATTAACATGACCTTTCATTTTAAAAGTTGTCTTACAATGAATGTCTGGGTTAGTCTTAGTTTAACTTCTCTCGTCAATGTACTGGTCTGTCTTCAATTTGGTGGAAAGTTTCTGACATAACCTACAATGCCATTTGTCTACCTGCTGCTGACGACACCGGTGGTATTTATGCCATATTCCACTTACAGTCAGAATTTGTAATTCTCCACATCCAACTAGTAAAAGCCAAAGGGAATGCCCCCACGACTTGAATTTCATATTCGCCAATGTGGGGTTTGTCTTACAATGACGAGTTCCTTCCTCATTTACAGAGGGACATCAAGTCAACGTGACTGTGCACATCAGAAGTGAACAAAGTAGCACTTTTTACCTTTTGAGTTATTCTGTATATTCAGGTATTTGCTTTAGATCAATCGATATACAGAAGTATTTTCTTGTTAACTCTACAACACTGATTATACAGTTTCCTGTACTCAATATACTCATCACAATTAGCTGGCTAGGTTCTTCCTAAGAAACAACAAACATGGACGTGTCTGTTTTTTCTGCTTCTTAAGTAGAAATATTGGGGCGGTGCAGTAGTTAGCACCATCCCCTCACAGTAAGAAGATTCTGTGCTCGAACCTGGCAGCTGGTCAGTGAGAGAAATGAAACCCAATCCCTGGAGAAAAAACTGCACCAATCAGTAAGTGTGTGATTTTTCTCCATGGATCTTAGTTTAGGTGCTGGGCTGCCATCATCGTCTCCTCTAATCTCATCATCACCCTCTTCCTCACAGTTGAGGAAAATGTTTGGAATTGTGAGCAATTAGATCACTGTCCTGTTATAATCTTGGAAGTGTACTTTGCTTGCACCTCTCTTTAACAGGGCCTTAACGAGTGTAGTTTTCCCTGCACCTATGTGTGTAACCCTGAGAGATATACTGTATTGATGGATGTTTATTTTCCAGAGGGTGAAAATGACAGTCTTTGCTTCATCTATATCTAACGAGAGTGATGCAGAAACACTTCAGTCCTTTAGACCTGTTTTACTTCACCTGTACACTCTGCTCAAACAGATCAGCTTCCCAAGTTTCACATTTTATGCTAACAATGTCCTCAATACCATTGTCCCCGTCGTCTATTAGAACGCTACAACTCAGCATCACTACACTGGAGTCAGATGGACATGGCAAGTGAGAAAAACAGCTTTTGTTCTTTTCTTTTAGGGAATAACTGTAAAACCTCCCATTTGTCCCTTGTTTGACTTCATTTAATTTTTCCTTCTTTCGTTAAACACCATGGTACCCCCTCTGTGATGTCAGAGTGCCACACAACTGCTATTTACCTCACAGGAATATAGTGAAAATACAACATGAGTCAACACATTAGCACCAAAATCATATCACAAGCAATTTCAATGTGAACATGTTTAATATGTTTAAGGGAGGACTTTCCCTTTAATCTTTAAGGCTGTCATAAAAACTGACCGCTTCCGTATCAGCAAATTATCAACATAACTGTGATCATACAAGGCCAGAAAGTACTATGAGGGCGATTTCTTGAACCTCAAAGAAACAACATGCCTTTTAAGTCCCTGATCCACTTCTCTTAGTGATTTGATTTGGAAGACACTTTTTTCTTTCACAAAGTTTTCAAACAAATACAGTCCACCACCGACTCCAAAATAGTGAGACTTGGTTGCCAAATAGACAACTCCATGCTCAGCGAGCAGTTTGCAAAACACGTCATGAAGCGAAGGGTAGTAATCTGTGTTGTAGATCGTTTCTGATGTGAAGACGACGTCGTATTTGAGTGTGGGATCTTGACATTGAATCAGTGAGAGAAATGAAATCCAATCCCCAGAGAAAAAACTGCACCGATCAGCAAGCGTGTGATTTTTCTCCATGGATCTTAGTTTAGGTGCTGGGCTGCCATCATCATCATCATCCTCTTCCTCACTGTTGAGGAATACGTTTGGAATTGTGAGCTGTTCGATCACCGTGCTGTTATAATCCTGGAAGTGGACTTTGCTCGCACCTCTCTTTAACGCAAGAATGCCAAGGAGCCCGGCTCCACACCCAAGGTCCAGCACCTTTTTCCCAGAGAACGTCTCCCCTTCATCATCAATGTACTCGAGAAGATCAACTGTGCCTTCCCAGATTTTAAGACCTCCTTCATACACTCCGGTTATAAGGTCAGAATTTTGGGTGATGGTTTGAGACAGGACCTTCTCAGCGTCGTCTCGCTCAGGGGCAGTTTGCTCAAACACAGATTCGTTGAGGTAAAGAAGAGGTGGTAAAGCACCTATAGAGATGGTCTCAGTGACTGAGTTGTCAATGTGGGAGAAAAGACTTGGGGTAGGTTTATGCTCATGGGCTTCCTTCACCTTCTTACATGCACTGGTCTCCTGTATGTGCAGAAAAGTCAAAGTAATCAAGAGTACTGAAGTACTCAATAAAGCCGGACAGACGTGAATCAGCATACAGAAGTAGCACGTGTTACACACCAGTATGACTACAGCAGCAGGCTACATGCTTTTCCCAGTGCAGTTAGCTGGCTACTTACCTCAACCTGGCTTTGGTTCTTCGTCTTATCTTGCTTTTCCTCGTCTTCTTTCTCATTTCCAGTTTCATTGTTACAGTTGTGTTTTATCTGCGATGAAATATCGAAATTAAAACTGAATGCCATAACGTGTAGCTGGTTTTTGTGTTTACTTATACACGTTGTATCGGTGTATTACTGGACTACAAGCACCATAATGCTTTTCGGCGGAACTTCCGTTATTTTCCCCCGGATGTTGTTCTCTGGAACGTTTAAACTTAAAAAAAAAAACAAAAAAAAAACAATATTCATTGTTTTTATAAGCATTTAAAAAAACAATTTGTTTGTCTTTCGATGACACACACACATTTATATATTGCACATTTACTTTTATATTTATTTAAAATTATTTTATCGCAAGATTTCACACCAAGACACTTAAAAAAAACAAACCTAATTTTAATACTAAGTGTTCCTAGGCGTTATGTACATTGTACTATTTTGACCAACGTGCCACTATTATTGCGTTACTAACATGCCAGTTTCCATGTCACGAACATGATCGCACACGTTCCCCGAGGAACAATAACTCCCACAATCCACCGCAGTTCCAGCCCACAGACATGAGCCTCGCCGAGCAGTGAGAAGAAAATGCTCCAAGCGGTGACTTTACTGACCAAATGATCATCATGTCCGCGATTAAACCGCTCTTCAGGGGCATCATGGGCTGATCTGGCGTTTACACTTTCCCCAGAGGAACACACTCAGGTGAGACAGTGCAGGTAGATTCTGTAAAAGCCTGAATCACTAATTAATAATAATAATTAATAATAATAATAATGACAATCCTGTCTCCAGCGCGTGCTGCTCCTTAATGTCAGGTGCCTGTGTTCTCCCAGTTACAGACTGGATCATCTGAACACATTAGCTCGAAGTGTGCATTTCCGTACACACTCTGGAGATCAGTCTGATATATCAATTCCTCGTAAATCAGAGATCGGATGTAGATGTTGGCGATTCCTAATGAAAGCACTGGATGGATGAAGTGACTGTCATGGTGTAGTTCACGCCCTGTGTGTGCGGAATGCAGAAGATCCGGATTAGTTTTCTCGGATTTAGTCTCTACATTGTGATTTAGTGCAAACACAAGGTAGCGTTTGACCTATCCGGCTTTATCTCAGTGCCGTGTGATGTTTTGTTTACCAAACAACCCCGCTTCATATTATAAAGAGATCACAGGTAAAGTCACTACTGTGAAGGCAACAGATGCGTCCAATGCCTTATGACGTCACTTGTCTTTTCATTATACTGTAGAAATAAGAACGGCGCATGCGCATTACGAGGCTTCGCATTAATCCGTCGTTCTCAACAGAACGCGGAGGCTGCTGGAAGATTAAACATCTGGCCAAAGCCAGCAGTTCACAGGAAGTAGTATTAACGTCCTGGGAGTGTTATTTTTTTTCCTGACCAGATATTAAACCAGATATCCCTTTATATTAAAGTCTGTTTCAGTTGTTTACCTCGGCTTGTTCATGGTTTTCTCCAGAGTGATTCAGGACTGAGAGCACACGGCAGAGCAGCTGAGGCTTCTGGACATGTCAAGATGTCATGTTTTTCTCATTGTGTGCGTGCTCCTGGCAGGACTGCTAATCCCGTACCAATGGCCCAAGGGTTAAACACATTTTATGTTAATATTAAATATAATTAGGCAGCACGGTGGCTTAGTGGTCAGCACTGTCGCTTCAGAGCAAGAAGGTCCTGGGTTCGATCCCCGGCTCCACCTGGTTGCCTTTCTGTGTGGGTTTCTTCTGGGTACTCCAGTTTCCTCCCACAGTCCAAAGACATGTCCAGAGGGGATTGGGCTAATTGGCTCCTTTACATTGGCTGTAGGTGTGAATGTGAGTGGGAATGGTTGTTTGTTTCTGTGTGTGAGACTGGTAACCTGCCCAGGGTGTACCCCGCCTCTCACCTGAAGTCAGCTGGGATTGGCTCCAGCTTCCCCCCCTCCGTGTCCCTGAACGGGATTAAGCGGCAGAAGACGAGTGAGAGTGAATGAGATTAAATAGAATTAATGAGATGAGAGGTGATGATCTGTTGAACTGCCGGAATAGTGTGCTTGTACAGCTTTTGAAAACAAAACACTTGCTGTCTTGTTTTTGCTAATGGCATGTCAGGTTTTTTTCCCCCCATTGAACTTAATCTAGTTTTAGGATCAAAGAGTCTTCCTGATACATACTTGAGCTCAGCTGTGACCCACACCGCCTTCCTCTTGCTTTTTGTCCATGATTTGCTCCAGTGCATTTTTGGCCCAGTTGAAATGAATTGGCTTTCGGAATCAAAGTGTTCCTGCTCACTCACACTAAATCAGAGAGCCACCAAGCTTCATTTCATTGCTCAGACTGACTCTCCCCTCACCCACATTCATCCACATGACCCACACTCTAGGTTTTTTTGCACGGCGTATCAGTCACAGTCACGTTTTTTGCATCTCCAGTTTGTCTCGTGTGGGTCTGTAGCAAGCTTGGCCCTTCGATTGTCAGGTTGCGGGCTCAAAGCTCAGGACCGACAAGGTACCCTGAGGTACTCTGAGCAAGGTACTGCTCCCTGGGTGCTGCGTTGTTCGGCTGCCCCCTGCTTCACAAGGGTGAATAGGTCAAATGCAGAGAGTTCATTTCGCTGTGTCATGCTGTGGTGTGTTTCATGTGACAAATTTTTGCTTCACTTCAACCTGCATGCCACATTGAATTGATCTGAGGAACCGTTCACACTGGTCATTTTTGCTGCTTTACTGCATCATACCTAATTTGCACAGAATTACTTGTCTCCCAGTCGCTTTCCACTCACAACAAGATCCTGTTGTTAAATTACATAAAGCAGCAGTGATTTAGGCAGGCTTTCAGGTATTTTATGCCCTTTGTTTTAACAGAAACGTTGTGGGTGTGTCAGCCAGCATCATATACATTTACGTCATTGAGTCAGAGGACCTGATCAGTGCATGTTAAATCGGATTCAGCATTTCAGGCCATCATCAGTTTCACTGCATCCCTAAATACTTCTCGCTAATTGGCTTACAGGTTCCACAGGAAGGCTTCTGGCCAGTGATCTCATTGCTGTCTGTGATAAGATGTTTCTAACACATATAACAAAGCTTTTCATTTAGTCTGTAGTGCATATTTCTGAATAATGAAGGGTTCCAGTTTGGCACACACGTGTCTTAAAATATGGATCTGTGTTCCCGGTTGAAAATTTAAAGTGACTGCAGCGATGAAAATGATTGTTCTTAACAAATCGACACAGCTCAAAGTCTTTTGAGGTGACTGGGTGATGAGTGCAAGGCATGAGTAGTGAAATATTACTCAAACTAATTTTTCTACATTTTAAAATGACGTCAAGCAAATCTTATATTAAGTTAAAAAAACAATGAACTTGTTGTATTTCTCAGTCACAGAATGAATGAGCACAAGAAACAGCAGGTTTGTTTTTAACGGCAGCGTCTGCACACATAGACTTAAACGTAATGGAAATCTCCACCACCATTCTGGCACTACTTTGTTAGTTGGTGCTATATTTTCCTTATTCCCGTGAGAAGTTGAATGTGATGGGGCAAGAATGTTGGTTCGGTTACAGTGGAACTTGATACCAGTAAAAAATGAAACGGTCTCAGATGTAAGCGAGAATTTGCTGTTAGAAAGAGCCACAGCTATTTTTCTCATTCACCATATTCGAGTGATGTTCCAGTTACGGCAGAGACTTGACTTGGTTAGTTCTGTGAGATAACCAGGGCATGACCTATCGTTCGGTGTAAGAAGTAGGCCTAATATAATGTTTTCTCAGTAACTAACATTGTTGTGTGCTAAATACATATGACTTCAACGGTGGTTTCTGATCCGTTCAGTCTTCGTTTGGTGAGCATGGGGTCGATGTTCTGTTGGTTTCTGCTGTCGGAATATGCTGATTAGTGTTTCGGTGTTAGGTTTAAAACTGCAATCCATAAGATGCAGGGGACACGTTAAGCTTTAAGTTTTATGGTTAAGGTCAGAGTTAGGTTTAGGGCTACGGCTAAGATTGGGTTTATTCTTTGTTCTCTGTTCTTGTATTGATTTGCACTATGATAGAATTTTTTTTTCGACAAGGTAGCACAAATCACCAGTGTTCCTTTAACTACAAGAGCGTGCACGATGTGCTCCCTATAATGACCTGTGGAGCACGATCTTGTTGGCCCCATGCTGAGAGCAAGCAATAAAAACCAAATGATGACGTACGTCAAGGCGGTTAGTAAACGTTGCTATGCAGCTAGCCACTGTTGGTCACCACAGTTATGGTAGTCACTACTAATAGCAAGGCAACATCATAAATCAAGTCGACAAGTTAAAAAAAAGTTCAACCGAATGAATAAAAGATCATTGTGCATCTTTTCTTTTCAAGCCGTGAAAATCACCGGTGAGGCATTTTGCATTATTTACATTCTGTAAGTATTTAGGCACTTATGCAGCTTTTAAAGCCATATAATGTCCATGTCGCTACAATGAAATACGTTTGTAAATGTCCTTATATCTGTTTAGCTTATTTTCTGTTTAACCTGCCATAATCGACCTATTAAGTTGTTGAATGTACATATTTTTCCTTGAGTGGAAATTCAGCTCTTAATTCAAATACTCAACATGGGATTTTTTTTTCAGCAGACAAGGCATGCTAATTTGACTGTAGTTTAAAGCCTAGAAAGCACTATTCCCTGCACTGAAATGTTGCTTTGGATGCGGTATTAAAATTGCACCCCACAATGATTGCATACTGCTTGATCATTTTGGATTTTTAATGCGATGCTGTATAACTAGGTAATACACCAGTTATGCGAGATCAAACGCCGCTTTCCCATCCCTGTCTTCACGTCAGCTAACTCCTCCTGTGTCACGTCAGTGTGTGTATTTCTGGTTTCACTCATGAGGTGTGTTTGGGTTTGGATTCATTAAACATTTAAGTTCACATGTAGTTTCTTTGACGACTCGGACACTGCCCATAGAGAGTTTATTGTGCCCCACCAGGCTTTCTGTGCTAGAGACACCTCTCACAGCGACATCAGTGTTGACTGAGCAATTAGTGTGAGAGTTGAAGCCTTGAAACCTGAATATCATGGGCAGTCATAAATCCTTTTGTGTTCCCAGGTCAGAATGCGGCTGTGCTCGTGCGCCATGCACGTGTTGGGGCGATGGATGCGCAGCTGCTCCAGGCGAACTCGCAGCCGTTTGCCTCGGAGACTGCGGGAGCCTCTGAGCTACACCAGACTCATCTTTAATTCCCTCTGCCACAACTCTCTCCTCAACTGTGATCTGGTGACTGACTCTCTTTTTGAGCCTGTCTTCTGGATGGTGGATATCGTTACCCGCTGGTTCGGGATGGTAAGCCTGGCACTGCCTCCTGAAATGTTTTTTTTTTTTTTTTTTTTTTATGGCAGCTACACATCGGTTCATATTGCCTTTTGTTGTTTGGAAAATGTTTTCTTTTTTCCTCTTCTTCTAGGTCTTTGTGTTTCTAGTGATAGCTCTCACCAGCTCCGTCCTCTTAGTTGCGTATGTCAGCCTCCTCCCTTTGGCCCTTAGGACATATTCTCTTGGCTGGTTAGTATGGCACCTAAGCTACGGACACTGGAACTTGGTGATGATCGTCTTCCACTACTACAAAGCCACCACGACATCTCCTGGATACCCTCCTAAGGTTCAGTACTTATATAAAATAAAAATATAGAAAGTTAGTGAAAGATCCTGTACACGTTTGAAAACTCACCCACTGTCTTTTTTATTGCTTTAAAAAAAAAAAAAAAAATTTTTTTTAGATGAAGAATGGCATTGCATTCGTGTCCGTCTGCAAAAAATGTGTAATGCCAAAACCAGCCAGAACTCATCACTGTGGCATTTGCAAAACGTAAGAACCACAAACTGTATGTTAATTTATCAGTCTTCGATACAGGAGCATGTCATTAACAGTGCCTTTTCCATGCAGGTGTATATTAAAAATGGACCATCACTGTCGTATCCTTCTCAGGAAGACTTCGCGTGCTTCCTATGTACCGTTGTACCACAGCACTGTTGAATTCTGAAATTTCGATTGCTCAAAAGGTGTTGACTAATGTTCTGCAACAGTCCGGCACCGGACATATCATAGGTTTCTATTAATGTGCTTGTTCTGATATGTCAGTAGAAAACAATCATTCACTGAGACATGCACCACATAACCAGTGCTAATAACGTATAAAATGATTTAATGGATTAAAATGATTTAAAAAAAGTTGTTATTTAGCAAAAAAAAAAAAAAAAGATTGCTAATAATAGTAAGGCTTTCTGTAAGGAGACATTTATTTAGCATTTCATTGTGGAAGGAGTCTCCAGTCTCATGGGTTTATGACTGAACTTTGCACTTTTTTTGGTAACGTGCTTTTCTTGGAAGACGGTGCTTTTTGTTTACCGGTAGTTATCTTTCAGATAATGTGAAGGAGCTGCTGAACAATAACACAAGCTGACTTGCTTCGCAGGCGTTCTGCAATGTTAAATGTAACTATAAATAGATAAAAAAAAAACCAATAGGCTCTTTAATAAGTATGAAATTCAGTTGTTGGACAATTGCTGTGTTCAGAGGAATAGAACACTTTGGGACCTTCTGACAGAGGGAAATAATCAACCTGGGAGAAAAATGGCATCACATTATCCTGCCCTTGATTATTTGCCTAAAACAACATGCTCTGTCATGGTTTGTACCTTAAACATCATGCATACCTGACTTTTAAACTTTAAATCGAATGCAAAAATGAAAGCTACAGGTTGTGGTTATAATGAGGGTATACACAAGAAAGAATATTGCCAGAAAGAAGATATCAAATAGGCCATAAAGGTATTACAACAGTTTGGGGATTTGAAAATAATAATAATAATAACAACAATAATAAGGCAAAGTACAAGGTGACAGTGTCATATTAGCCAGATATTTAACAATGTGACATTTAATATATTGACCTTAATCACTGATCTGCATTATGGGAGGAAATGATCCACCTTGACAATGGCGGTTATTTTACAGAAGCAAACTTTGAATTTTGCTTGCATATGCTTTGATATTGTCCTTCAACTATCAACCTTAACTGCCCATTTTTAGCTTGGCTTAACAACTGCGTCGGTCACTTCAACCACCGTTACTTCTTCTCCTTCTGTCTCTACATGACTCTTGGCTGTATATATTGCAGCATCAGTGGCCGTAACCTCTTCCTAGATGCCTATCACGCCTTAGATGTAAGGCTACAACTACAGCTTGTACTTTAAGCCAAAGATATATCATGTGCTTGGTGTGTGCTGGGGCTTCTCTTCTCTTTCTTCTGCTAAAAATGGGGCGATTCTGTATCTGCACTTCTTTCAATAGCACATCAAGCACATGGACATGGAAAAACAGGGTGATCCAGTGACGGGTGTAGGTCTGCTCATAGGAATCCTTCCTCAAGAATCTCTGACTGAGAAGGTATTATTATAAGGAGGGCTTTGCTTCTGACTGTGCTGTGTGGCTTTTTACTCATTTTGGTGTTTTTGAAGGCAACTTGGGGTCATCTTAATTTCTACCTAATCTGAAGTTGGACTCAAGTCCACAAGAATGGAAGTAACACAAGGGTACTAGTTTATGCAAAAATATGGACAAAACAAAACCCAGGGAATTGTGCAATTAGTATTCTTACCAAGTTCATAAAATTACCTTCAGAGTACTAACTATTTTAAGGTAAATGCCCTGGATACTTGCTCATAAATAATTATAATAAAAATAATAATTTGAAAAAATAAATTATATTTATATTAATGTTTTCAAGTATTAACTAGTATCCTCTAGTATTTCTTCTTTCTATTCTTTTCAATGCACTTTGTACACTTGCTTTCATCATTGCTTACAACTGCAAGCACATTACTACTAGCACTTAGTTTAAAACTGTTGTACAGTTTACTTAAGATGTAGGTAAGTATCTAAGTCATTCTTGAATATCAATATATCTATTTCAGACAGTTACAAATACAGCTGTAAGATGCTCTTAGCTGGAGTTCATTTCTTACTTGTGCAACAAAATATAATGAGTTTGACCAAATGATTCTTCTGTCATAATAATAATAACAATAATAATAATATGTGTGTGTGTTTTTGTGTGTGTATATATATGTATGTGTATATATATATATATATATATATGTATATATATATTAGTCTACAGTGTCCAAAAAGTGATTAACTTTGAGATATGAACTGTACTGACGCTTGTCAGTATAGGACAATATAAAAGTATACTATATATATATATATATATATACAGATGTGGACAAAATTGTTGGTACCCTTCTGTTAAAGAAAGAAAAACCCACAATGGTCACTGAAATAACTTGAAACTGACA
>JAQLOM010000037.1:13422536-13435304 GCA_030068315.1 Chrysichthys thysi | reverse complement strand
GTACCTTTCCAATCTTTATATGTGAAGGTGTGTGTATTTCTTTTGTATTTGAAAAGTTCTATAAATAAATCATACATAAAAAAGAGCTAGTCTTGGGGGGGGACGGTCCTGTGCTAAGTAATGCTGAATCACATTTAATGTATACTGAGCTCATGTGCACAGTTAAGTTAATCTTTATCGTCTCCCTTGAGAGAAATTCACCGTAGTCATTCAAGAGCATCGCACACATAATTTTCACTCTCAACATTAATCAAACTACTACAGAGACATTCACTCATACACATACATACACAATCCTTATATAAACATGCAACACATAAGATTGAAGAAGAAGCAGTGATGCTCTGCTGGGTTCTGGAGCTTTGAAGCATGTGTAGAGAAGATACCCAACAGAAGGCCCAATGTTGGACCAGTGTTGCCAAGGTGGATGTAAGGGTGTCTGTCGGTCCGACGTTAGCACCCCATGGAATAAGAGACCTCGGCTCAATGTCACTTTGCTCCCTGTAGGATACATTCAGGTGAAGCTGTGCATCGATGCTTGTCTTGTGTTCCTGTAAAGACATCATCAGTTGTGAAGGATTTGCCTTGAGAACAATCCCAGGTTTCTGATTTATTTTGAGTAGTCTATATTTTAACTGATGCATATTCTATGTCAAAGCCTCATTCACTGCCCATTCCAAGAAACACTGTCTCCGTACAGTTAAAGCACACATTTATTTTTAATCTTACAGACACGATAAACATCAGTGAACTGTAAAAGCAACAACATATCTGAAAATAACACCATAAGCTCTACTAGCATACACAAGAAGACATCTCTGTGCACAAATATCATTTAAAGCTCATATCTACGCTACAATAAAAACATAATACTCTTCCTCTATTTGAGACATTCCAACAATAGAGAACATTTTTGTCCCACCATGAATTCATATGTTCAAAGAATTGTCCTATTACAAAATACAAATAAAACAGAAAACAAAATGTGTGGGTTTTTTTTTTAAATATTTCTAACAGAATGGTGAAGAGGAAAGTGTCCCTACTTTTATTTGCCCCATTTCCCAAATATTATCAACTTAATTTGGTTCAGCCCAACAACTCAACTCTGTTACTAAGATTATAACTACAAGGTATATTATAACCAATGTTAAGTTCAAGAAATCATTTATTTATTTATTGTGGGAGAAATGTGCTTATTATGAAGTTAGCATTCTTTACTAATAATGGCTAATGTAATAAACAAGTGGCTGAGTGGTTAGCACTGTCACCTCACAGCAAGAAAGTCCTGGGTTCAAGCAAGCCAGTTCAAGTGCCTTTCTGTGTGGAGGGTGGAGCATATTTTCCCTGTGTCCATGTGGGTTTCCTCTGGGTACTCCAGTTTCCTCCCACAGTCCAAAGACATGCGCATTGGCTACTCCTAATTGTCCGTAGGTGTGAGTGTGAATGGTTGTCTGTTGCGTGATCCCCATGTTAGGGGAGGGTTAGGCGTGGGTCTAGTGAACTCGTGGGCCCCACGGGGTCTGCTTGACGCCCCTACGTGCCACCAGTGGTACAGAAGGAACTATGGATGGACATCATACTTTTAATTATTTGTTCATTTTTTATTATTTTTTATATTTTCCGGCAAATAAAGCTACAAACTCGTATTAAAAGAAAAAAGAAAGAAAACGTTTTGCTGCTCTTATTTATTTATTTATTTATTTATTTGTTTGTTTATTTATTTATTTATTTATCTATCTATTTATTTGTTTGTTTGTTTGTTTATATATTTATTTTGACCACTAGGGGCCACTAGTGTGCACTTACATCTTAAAGCATTTATCAACACTAAAGCTTCGTCGCCCCATCACTGCTCCTGAGATTAAATTAATGTCATTGTATTATTTATTATTTCCCTCGTGCCATTTTAAAACCTCAAAAAAAAAAATTAAATAAATAAATAAATAAATGAAGATTTGGAGCTGAAGCTGTGATTCCACTCCTGCCCTATAGAGGGCGAAAAATAAACCCATCAACGCAGGAAATGACGCAAGTCCACTTCCTTTTCAGAGTCCATGTCGAGAGCGTAAACACATGGGCGAATAACAGAAGAAATATTAACTCAAGATGCGTATTGAAAAGTGTTATTTTTGCTCCGCACCGATCTACCCCGGACACGGGATGATGTTTGTTCGCAATGACTGCAAGGTACTGGTTTATTTATTACATTTCGCTGTGAAACATGTAGTTAAAGCTCCCGGGGCCATTTTCTCCCAGTGTACCACGCACGAGCCTTCAGCAGACCTGTAACTACTGGAGTCACAACAAGCTGTTGTTATGTCCTGTGTCAGTGTGTTCAGCGTTACAAAGAGCTAGAGGGTGTCAGTTATCCGTGTATCTGATGGTTTAATGTAGTAGGAGATGTTTTAGTCTGGAAGATGAGCATGATTGAGGGTCTGTGCTCCTTTAGGGGGCGGAGCTGTGACGTCACCACGAGCAATCTTGGCCATTTCAAGCTCATAAACCTGGACAAGTACTTAGACCCACCTGTGTATCATCTGTGCAGTCAGGTCACTGAGTGTTATTGTTATTAAAGCCTTTTCCCTGAAATTCAGACACAAAGCCGGCCATGTTGTGTGTGGTGTAGTTTAAACTCTGAGGCGACATTAAGGGTGGGGGAGTATTGTTCAAGGTCTCTTACATCTTAACATTTACTAAAGGAAATGTATTAATTGTTAGGCGGAAAAGAAATAAAATAAAACGGTATTAAAATAAATAAATGAATGAATGGCAGCACAGAGTGTTTTTATTGGTCCAGATTTTAGTTGCTATGGAGATTGTGCATCCCCCAACCAATCATCACGGACTTTTCTTTTTGATCGCTCAAAATGGTCGTTGCTAGGAGGGTTTAACATCATCCAACCGGTCAGTAGCATGACGTCATGTGGTTATTTGCATAATTGCGTTGTTATTGTCACACTAATTGTCTCTGACACTGAGTTGATTAGCATAAGGGTCTTTCAACCTGACAAAAATTAGCGAAACGTTAGTGAAAAGAGTTTATTTATATGTATATATGTATATATATGTGTGTGTATATATGTATATGTATATATGTGTGTGTATATATGTGTGTGTATATATGTGTGTATATATATGTGTGTATATATATGTGTGTATATATATATGTATATGTGTGTGTGTAGATATAGATATATAGATTTAGATTTATATATATATATTAACAGAAATGGCTGATATTACTGTGCTAGTCATGTTATCCTGTCTCGCATGATTTGGTTTTATTGTTTCTACTTGCGCGGAGACTTGTATGTGAGAAATGTCATGTAACATAAAGAAAGAAGTATAACTGTTGCATATAATGAAGTGTTCTGTTAAGAGGCCAGTTATTTAGCATTCTCATTTAGAGTGGGTTTGCAGTGCTGATGTTTTGTAACAAACAAAGATCAAACTGCTTAAAAGGTTTCCAACATGGGGGAAGTCTTCAGGACCGAGGGCTTTGTGGTTTCATGGTAACATGACAAGCTGCATTTTTTTTTCCTAACTATATGCGAAAGAGAAAAGGGAGGCTGATGAGGGGATGAAGGATTACAGGTCCTAAACTGCCTGTCGGAACAGGAAATGTGTTTTGTGGCTGCGTCACAACCTTAAATGAAACTATCAGTGGATGAACCCAATGATGTGGAATCCTTTTAATAAATAAAAGGCGTAATCATTGACAAATTGCAGTGATTCAAGACTAATAAAACCCTTCAGATTGTGCGGCTGTAGGAAAATATCCTCTTGGGGGTGGTAACAACTCTCTGCATTTGCTTCCCATCGAGCTGAATCACATTCATGATTATTTTCTACTGCTGCGCAGCATGTTTGGTTTTATTCTTTTGCATGAAAATGTAACCAGCATAAAAAGTCACTAATAAGTATGTTGTCGATGCAGAAAGGAAAAGGTGACATTAAGAAGAAGGGGAAGCACGACCCATATGCCTACATCCCACTTAAAAAGTCCCAGCTCAACCGCAGGTAATGAAGCTCTAAAGTCTCTGAGCATGTATCGTCCATGTGTTATGATGCACTCCGTGTCATCCAGCGATCTTGTGTTCACAGGAAAAAGGCCAAACTGCAGGGCCAGTTTAAGGGCATGGTCAGAGGAGCGAAGAAGGGAGCGCTGTCTGGAAAGAGAATGCAGAAAAATAAAAGGAGAACCTGAGGCGTATATAAACGTGCCATATTTCTACATGTGGATGGACAATTTTGTTTATGGACTAGCTTAAAGAGGTCATATTTCAGGATCACTTCATCATGCTTCATGGCCTAGAAATGCTGAGAAAATTGTTCCACTCCTGAGATTGCAACTGTGTTCCTCTCCTCAGCATGTGCTCCTCTCCAACAAAGGGTTTGTTTTGAAGGTGGAAATGGGTGGATTGCACAAGATGGTATTGCGAGATAAATGTATTTATGTGTCAGAAATTAAACATGGGTAAAACCAAGAAAGATGTCCTAAGGAGTGGCCTGTGTGTTTGTGTATCGTTATCCAGGGAGGGAAGGAAAAAAGTCATTTATTAAAAGAAATCGAGGCTACATTTTCCGTTTAGGGAAAAAAAAAAGGCTGAAAGGCTTAGCCATGAAGTGTTTAATAACATATTGCGAGTAGTAGAATTAAAATTTCTGTTCAACCTAGGTAGTGAGAAATAGATTGACGCAGTCATTTTTAAATGATTTTAAAAGATCATAAGATTGTAGTCCTTGTGGTGTAGTATTTTTGCTGCGCTGTTGTATTTGTCCAACAGGGGTCAGTGTTTCCTTTAAAGCACACTAGTTCAATGAGACGAGACATGCATGAAAACAAGGCATACATCCCAACACTCCTGATGCCACTTCCAGATAGTACATGCAAAAATATCTTTAATCAGACACACTGAAGTTTACTTAAAGCCGTTTTCCTTTGTAAAGTAAACATATCTACCACTTAAAATTTTTGGTGAAGCTTACCTTGGATTCCTGTAACGTCTAATCAGATGGGAAACAGCTCTTGAGCAGTTGCTCCATGTAGAACCTTTTCTTCTTTTGATTTTTTTTTCCCCTTTATTTGCACAAGTGGGCTGCAGTCTTCAGACCACAAGTGAAAATATGGAGACTGAGATGATTTAATGAATTGATTTAGAGCTCTTGATTTAAATGTTAGTCTTGGGATATTATCTTGATAAAATTGGTCTACGGCCAGATCTTAACCTTCTGGCATAGGTGACTGGGTTTTGAGCTAAAATATCCTAGTACACTAGATCTTTGTAACTGTGGGTTTTGCTCTCGATAATAAATCAAGAAAAGTGATTTCACAAGGGTGCAACCTTATATTTAGACTTCTAGGAAACAGGAAGTCATCAAAGGCAGTGTTGGTGGAGGTCTTGGGCAGGGCTCTAGTATTAATTTCACATGAAAAATCTATTGCTTTCTTATTACAGTTGTTTGTAGATCAAACCTCGAGCTGAATTGTAGAAATCTTGGAAGTGCTTGAGAATTTCTTAAACTTCTTGATGTACCACTTTCTTCTATTGCTCCATGGTTCCGTTCTGATGCTCACATGCCCATTGTAGGCAGTTTCTGCAGTGGACAGGGGACTCTGGCAAGTATATGGCCATACAGTCCCATACACAACAGGCTGTGTAGGCTTTGATGCCCTTCAGTCATAACCAGCAGTAACTTTTTCAGCAATTTGTGCTACAGTACCTCTCCTGTGAACAGCATTAGCTTCCCACATGCACCGATGAGCCTTGGGCACCCATGACCCCAGTTCACCAGTTGTCCTTCCTTGGAACAATTTTGGTTATTCCAACCACTGTATACCAGGAACAAACCCCGCACAATTTTCTGTTTAAGTCATGCTTTGGCACAGTTATCTTCCCTATCACAATGTGGTCCTTGTCATAGAGTCCTTCTACTCCGAATACATCAACTTCAAGAACTGACTGTTCACTTGCTTCCTAATATTTTACTCCTTGGTAGATGCCACTGTAATGCGATAATGGTGTTCACTTCATTAGTCAGTGGTTTTAATGTTAGGGCTGATTGGGGTATAGGGGGATTTGCAAAATAAGGACCTTAAATACAGGTATTTGTAAACCAACGGGACATGGGTCCATCATCTTTGAAATGAAAATGTGGAAAGTATGCTTGGGTATTAAAGTGAAATTAAAGGGGAAAAGTCACTCCTAGGTATTTAGGTTATGAACAGAAATGAATAAGCTTGCTGGTACTAAAATTTCAGGGTAGGTCCAATCCAAACACAGAAATCACTATTTAGATTCAGAATACACATTCTTCCCACATTATCTCCCTTTGAACTTACTGTTATTATACCTCAATAGGTGAGTATGCGAGGTGGGGGAAAAAAAAAAAAAAAAGCAAAGTTTTGTTTGTGTTGGCGGTGTATTAAGGCCTCCCCAGTGTAGGGTGTAGGTGAGAGTGGCACTTGTGCAGAAAAGGCTTGTGGAATGACAGGAAGTGGATCTCAGGGGACGCAGCAGGACTAGAGAGCACACCAGACTGAGACACAACACAGGAAATATTCACTACACCAAGTCTGTAGTCCACAGCAGGGCGTACCCATACTGTATAAGACCTGCTGTCTTTTTGGTATAATCGGTTAGGATTTTAAATAAACACTACATACGTTCAATTGCAAACATGTTTAATAAATGGCAGTGATATGTGGTTAGTTGCATATGAGAGCAGGAAGAGGACAATTTAATTTGGGTGTTTTTTTTAGAGAAATTTGTTCATATACGATAAAAGAAACTAAAGACAGTTACATTTGAATGCGTAGTCTGCAGTTGAAGCACCCTATGGGTAAAAACCAAAGCCCCATATTCTCCTCTACAATACAGTTTTTAAAAAAAATTACGAAAGTAAGCCATGCTTCATGTCCTATAACAGTAGTGGACACCCTGTCATTCTATGCTCAAGTGCTTTCCAGGAAACCAAAGCTAAATAAATTAGAGGATGGAACTGCCCTGCAGTTGCAATTACTTTATTTTTACAGGTCTAACCAAGTGATCTAAGCATAGTGCCTTAGGAAATTACTTAGAGCTGACTAATGTACACTTCAACATGCTTAAACCCTCAAATCTTCAACTTTCAGCTAAAACCTTCAGTCGTTCAACCGTGTAATGCATCATCACGTCCAAAGTCCAACAATTTTCGAAGGCTTACACATACTGACTACATAATGTGATAATTAACAAACACTATGATTCTTTAAAAGCAGACCCAAAGCCTAACTAAATACATTAGATCATATCTCATCCATCTCTAGGAATAATCAGTAGTTGACTTTTTTTTTTTTTTTTTTTTTTTTTTTTTTGGTTTGCCGCAAAAACTCTTATTTTTGGGTGGTTAGGATTTTACATTGTTCTCAGGGCTAGTTCCCAGGGCATGTTGGGGGAAGAGAAGGAGGGGGTCTTGGGGGTGCTCGTGATGGTGGGGGTCCTTGGGGTGATCGCACTGGAGGAGGTCTGGGTGGTAAGCGGGTCGGGCGGTTGGGAGGTGATGAGGTGGAGGGGCGTATCAGGGGCCGGTGCTCTGCTGGCGGTGGTGGGGGTGGAGGAGGGCTGCGCGGTGGGGCCCTGACAGCCTCGTCTTTCACCCGCGTAAAGTTGATGCATCGGCCCTGCAGGCACACAGCAGATGGCAGGATAAGTGACAGTTAAGAGTTAAAGCTAACCTCCTTGTCATGTCTGGGTTTTACCGCTTGTTTCTGTTTATTACTTAGCAAAGATTTCCCGCAGACCCAGGCCATCACTATTTATTTTCACTAGAAATGCAAAAGTTTTCATGCTTGGAGATCCTCTTAAGTCATGACTCTCAAAGTGGGGTCCATGACCTCTGAGGGGTCTGTGATATGAAAAGCACAACCCACAATTATCAAAGTTATTATATTTATAAATAACATGAACTGAAATCTAATGTCAATTTTACTAAAATTGGATTCTGTGGGTGCACAGCTCCATAAAATAGACAAAAAACTCTTGAACACATTGAAATAATGCCTTGGGATTTTTTTGCTTGTTTTTTTTTTTTTAAACATTTTGGACTTTTTTTTTTTTTAAGAGTAGCTGATCACGTTGAATAATTGGTCTGTAAAATAAATGTCTACTGAGGGGATTTAAAAAAAAAAAGTTTTTTTACAGCCTTTAAGACATTTTTTACCTAGTTGCTCTCAAGTCAAAATAATCTAAAAATTATCATTTCAAGCTGATTAAAATTAATTTTTAATTTGTTGGGTAAACAAACTGAGCCAAACAAGTTTCATCCTGGAAAAGTCCTGTCTGTAATCCCAGTCTCAGAGTGCTATGTGTCTTTGCCCAGATGATGACCCTCAAATAGACACAAGACTTCACACACCCAGAATCTCAGCTGTCCACCAACATTCTGTCTCTAAAATCATGGGGGTGGGGTTTTAGGGGTTGCAGCATTGCACTTTAGGATGAATAAGCAGCAGTGAAAAAAAACCCATCCTCCAAAAGCTATGGGAAATAAAACCTGCCTTCTTACAAGAAAAGTGATTCATCATTGTCAGGAGGGCTAAACTTTCAGAAGCCATTGTCAGAGGTTTTTAAGGGTTTCAAGTTAAGGTCAAAGCACAGAAAAAAAGGTATTCAGGGCGCACGTTCCGCATCATTTAATGTGAAAAATAAAACAATCAGTAATGTTGGACTCACAAACTGCTGAAAGTGGAACAACTTCCTCCTTTGTCAGAGCACTAGACACACAAGTCTCTAGAGACCCATCTGTAATTGTTGTTTTTAGTTCGACATAATGTGTAAAACATAAAAGCCACTATAAAACAAACGTTTACATATGACTTTAGCATTTTCCCCTAAGTTTATATTATGCTTGCTATCTAAAATGTCATATATTAAAGAAGGAAAGCTAATTAAACACACGTATGTATTCATATATTCTCTATTAAAAGGCAATAAAGGATATCTGTTAAAGGTTTATCTTGCCAGATGATAGCTGATAGAGGCCATGGAATCCATTCTAATCAATCAGATCAATTTAATATGATAAAGCTGGTGCTGATGCTCTGTTGGCTAACTGCACCAACAACAACAAAAAAAAAAAAAGCACAATGCTGGCTGATGATTACTTGCCCAGTGTTGAATCTAAAAACAGGGTCAGAATCTCCTTTAAATCCATTTGCATTACTTTCACTTGAGTGGAAATGAGAGCAGCCGTCAGGGAGGTGCCACTTTCTGCCATGCCATTTGATTGCTCATCAGACAAACAGATGGAGTGATTAAAGGCCACGAGCCAGACCATGACAAGAGAGATTCCAGCTTTTGTTCCAGGTCTCTACAGCACTGGATCAAGGCTAGGGTAACTGACCAAGAGTGTCACTCCTTATACATTGGGCACGATCACCAGCACAGTATAAGGGATGTGTACAAAACTCACAAGTATTTCTTTTCAGTTGAGGCTCAGATGGGTTTTTTTTTCTCCAATCTGGCCTTGCATCCAGAAGTCATTGATTACTGAAATCAGTCTTGTCACAATGTGGTCCGGGTCTGAGTACAGCAATGCACCAGGTGTCTGGTGGTAAATGTGTTGTTCTGACACGTCTTTTTAGAAACCGCTGAGGAACTCCTGCCGAAGCTTGAAGCCTGCTGGGGGACATCCACAGTAGTTAAAATACCATATGGCCCTATTTCTTTCCATTTCCCCTGCCCCCTTTGCTCGTCCTCTCTCTCCCTTCTTCCTCCAGCACATCTGCACAGCATTCAGGGGGCTCCATTCTCATTCGGCCCATATGCTCACTCCGGTCAGGGGCTGTTGCTGTGCTGCTCGCCAAATTGTCCCATTCACCACACATGACCGCTAGAGTGATGGCTTCAACCTCCCAGCTAGGCAGCCATGAATTAATCCCCATCACCCCAATGCTGCCCAACAATGGTCAAGCACAATAAAATTCAAACCCTACCCTGCTCACTTGCCCCATGTCACATTAGAGGCCTCTTGGTTTAATCAGCTTTTAAATCAGGCTACTAAGTATCTGGTAGAGGACCCGAGATCTTCGTGGACCAAAAAAAAAAAAAAAAAAACCCTGAGGGGGAAAATCAGTTCAAACTTAAGGTCACATGCTTTTCATCTTCACTTGTAAATTATGCTAACTGAGAAATCTTGCTAGTCAGAACAGGCCATTTTCCCTTTATATACCAGCAGGTCATTACCAAAGAACAAACCACAACACTCCTCCTTTTCTTCTATGAATTTGCTTTGTTTTAGCAGTAAATGGGCAGATCCAGACCATGAAAGGTTACTCACTGACCAAAAAACAAAAAAAAAACAAAACAAAAAAAAACAAGTGGCCTTGTAAACCAGGCAGACAAAGGATTCAACCAAAAAGAAAAAAAAACTTTCAGTGACAAGAACTTCTTTCTTCAGAAAGTAATAAAACAAACCTGTCACCTTTGCATCACAATGTGTGCACTGAAGCTTTTACATAATGAGTTTAACCTAAATGGCCTCGGTGTTATATATTAGCTATGGGTTCTATGTTAATGTTGGGTAATAATATTAACCAAGTGCTTTTTGTCTTCTTTTCTTTCTTGCTTTTTCCAAAGTGAACAAACAAATAAATAAACCCATAAATAAAATAAAAAAAAATATCAACTGATATAGATGTGTTTCCAGTGGAGTATGATCAGGGCTTTTTTTTAAAAAGTTTTTTCCATGCATGGAAAAAAAAGCAAAAACTTTGATGAAAACTTCGCTCCTCACAGCTAATGACAGGAAAGAGAGGGATTTATCTCGGCAATGTAAAACTGTGCACTGTTTATTGAATTTTGCCAGTCTAGCATCACAAAAAAACCCCTCTACAAGCACGTCTGTTTTATGTCCCACAAATCAGAATTTGTGTTAATTTAATTTATACATTATATCTTCGTTATCTTAATTAGCAAGATCAAAGGCTTGTATTCTTGTGGCAATGCTAAAAATACTTTTAATGTGCCTTATTATGATAACAGAACAGATTATTAAAAGTCAACATAACTAACTTCATAGTTAGGCATAGGCATGAAAAGTTCAAACAGGCTCAAACTCTCATGCAGTTTGACATGGGCAGAGAAATTAAGAGCAGAAGAAAAGGTTGCCATGAAAACAGCTAACAAAAGACCAAAGCTGAAATATACTGCCATTTCACAGAGCTTTAAAAGCATAAAATAATAAAGAAGTGATTGGGGATGCCATCACCAAAAGTTAAAAAAAGAAGAAAAACAAAAAACACATAATTCCGATTTTAAATACGTACAGAGACACTACCAAAGAGTGGAGGAGACACAAGAGACACATTTACAAAAGAGGCATTAAAAAGTATTTTTGAGAAAATGAAAGAGTCCTGATTTCGATTACATTTAGTAATATCATTTTGGTTGGTTAACAGCGTAATACACACTTTTGATTATTAGTTTTGCTCATATAAAAGAAAGCGTCAGAAGAGGAAAAGCTGGAGAGAAATCAGCAAGTGAAAGAGATGTAGTAAAACAGAGTGAGTGAGTGAGAGGACATGAACAGAGAGACTGCAGGAAGTTTGGGAGTGTATTCTCTGTGGTATGTGCTGTCTGTGCCAGGGCAGCTCATGGGACATTGTCCTGCAGGTGGGCATGAAACACACGGCTTACTGTGGACATGCTCAAACCAGCCTGAATGCTACAGCTGTTATCAGCCAAACCCTTTTCTTTAGTGAATCTGCTGCCTTTCCCGACGCTTTTCAAAGCTTCTGTGCAGTATACAGAGCAGCTGGGCACTGGCCCCGCCTCACACAAGCAGCCTATTCTGCAGCACAGCTCAATAAGACAAAATTCACATGAGTCCATCCACAATGAGAGTGGACCAATAGCTTGGCCAACTCGATAGAGTCAGACTGTACGGTCTTCATCGCCCCGGCCCACATAAAAGATGCCTTTCATAGTCCTGCAGATGTGTTGCCATGATACGGTCTGCTGTGGAAGAATAACGCAACGTGTGGCAGAAGATCTCACACATTGAAAACCGTCACTTCGCAGAAACAGGATGGTAATGGACTTGAAGAAGAGGCTGGACTCATACAAATCTGCTCCCTGTAAAAGTGTTTCATTGTGCAGCTCAGTGACGGAGTCACTCCCATCTATGAAACTGCTCCAATGAACACAACACAAACGTACTATGCAAAGGCCTGCAAATGTCTTAATCTTCATGATTTTTTAAAAATATTTACAGAAATAATACAGAACTAGTGCTAAATTTACATTTCTAAAAATACCTCAGCTGAGCAACTACACACAGCGAGAGCCAGTATAAACTTTACCCCATTGATGTTCTGTCTTTATTTTTACACACAAATGCACACGCCAAATCCAACCAAAACAAAATTCATGAAGTGAAATCAAGCATTTCAATAATTCCATGCTATCGAACACAAAAGGAAGAAAAACACAGTCTCTGTATAAACCCTAAACCACCTTATAAGGCAAACAGACATGCCAGTTCTGGGCATTGAAGCCAGATAAAACTACATTCCATAGATGGCGACTGTGGTATTTTTTCATACATCTCACTCAGACACAGCCTGCTACAGCGAATACAACCCGAATTCCAGAAAAGTTGGTCTTTAAAGTTGAATAAAATGAAAACTAAAAGACTTTCAAATCACACAAGGCAATATTTTATTCACAACAGAACATAGATAACATAACAAATGTTCAAACTGGGAAATTGTACACCTTTATCCAC
>JAQLOM010000037.1:13402148-13412981 GCA_030068315.1 Chrysichthys thysi | reverse complement strand
TGTGTGTGTGTGTGTGTGTGTGTGTGTGTGTGTGTGTGTGTGTGTGTGTGTGTGTGTATATATATATGTATGTATATCCCCACATGTCCCTAGTTACATCTGTAAATTAAATTTGGAAATAAACCCACTGGTACTTACTCACTGTGACTGTGTCATTGATTTTGAAGCTGCACAAGACATGGTCGATGTTCCTGGCGTACAAGAAGCCACTGCCTCTCACAACCACTTGGAATTCCTCTGCAATAAATATCCATCAGGATAGATTAAAATTACCATCAATGATGTTACTCATCTTTACACACATTTACAGTGATTTAATTCTTGGAAAAGTACTATGGAAACAGTAAGAAACGATTTAAAAAATGCACTTATGCGATTACATCTTTGCATTTAATAAAAACTAAAATAGCTTTAAAAAAATCACTGGTCTATGTTTCACAGACCCTGAGAATTTTTTTTTTTTTTCGAAAAACACCGTAAAGTGTGCAAGATCATGGAGCTTGCTACCATTCACATAAATTTGTTCCATTTTTAATGTTTTTGAAGCTCTCTACTCAATGAAAGAGAGTAAGAGAGCATATTTTCCCCCTGATGATAAAAGCCATGTCGTTCTCACATCTCTGGGCGCCTGGGGAGGGGACTACGTTGGTGGCTGACAAAGCTGGCTGTCTGACCTTTGCACTGCCTCAGGCACTGCTGCAGCGCTACTGACGGCTGCTAAGTAGCATATGTTAGGAAGAAAAACACCCTCCACCACAGTGGGTGTTACAGGACGCGGGGTGATCAAAAGCTTGTGCATTTATGGTGAGGGTTTAGAAAGCATGTTAAAAAATGTTACTCTTAGCTCATTTCAGAGGAAATCTCCAATATATCATAGAGTATCCTTTCGACCTTTAACATTTTACCGCAAAGTTCACTGAATAAAAAAACGTGTGCAGACACGATTCCAAGGAAACAATGCAGTAAGTAAATGTCAGGTGAATGCCACTGCTGTAAGACATTCCCTTATATTATTGTTTACTGACACTGAAACAGTTTACTGAAAGAAACTGTTGTTTCTTTCACCCTATCAGATAACATTTTCTTACTAGTACATCGGGGGAAAAAATACAATAATGCATATACAACAAAAATAAGTAAACTATTTTAAGAATCCACATATTAATATGAATAACAGCATTAATCCTAATGACAAGCTTCTGCCTAGCTCAGCCTTTGCCTGACTTTCTGCCTAATGGGACATCTGCATGGCTGAAATCGCTAATTCCTTTTAATTTCAGTGACTGCAGCATCTATGTCCTTTTCTTTCCCTGTTACTGTCAGAAGTGGTGTGTCAGGTTGTGACAGGGCAGCATGGGGGATAAAGGTCAGTGCTGGGGAGTGCAGTGGGTACTGCTTGGAGCAAAATGGTGAACAGGCGCTGGTACACTGCTGACCCGCACCCGCCACACCATGCTGAGAAACTGACGGTTCCCATCCACACCTTATTCCTTGACTGGCCAGGTCTCATACAGTCAAGGTGACATGCACAAGAAAGGACGTCAATCACTGCCAATGAATGCTGGCGTGCTGGAGCAATGGCTGAGCAGTCAGCAACGCAACAATCACTGTCATGTCAGATGACGGACTGTGCTCTCATTGTGGTGAGAGATGGCCCATGTTAAGGCTGTGTGGCCTGGTCACTTCTTATCAGCCTGACACACGAGGGGGCTAATCATGAAACTGTCTATTACAAACTGAATAATACCTGTGCCATTAAATTATATCTTTTTTGTGTAAGACAATTCAGATAAGAACACACGGTTGGTTGATGCATCCTTTTCAAGTCAGCATGCAAGGATTAATCCTAATGAGTGGTGATAAAGGAATATTAGCCCATGGTGGTTTTCACAAATTAGTTTTCATGGCATCTGTATTAATTAATTACTGGGCAATATGCTCCACTAATTATGACATTCATTGTCAAGAAACATTTCCATTAAGGATTAAGTGCCTCATTGCATTAAAAATGTAAATTTGACTGGTTTTGGAATTATGCATAAAAATGTTTAAAGAATCTGTAAAATAAAAAATAAATAAATAAATTTAAAAAAAGATGATAAATCTCTGTAATAACATAATCATATGTAATTAAGAAAACCAATATGATTAAACACTCATTTATCATCTCTAATGATGACTGTACTATAATGTTTAATTTGCCGTCGCTCGACAGGTCACATTGTGACAAAAGTGATTTGTCAGTGTTGTTTGATGAAGTCATATCAGAGAGCTGATTTTTTTTTTGTTTGTTTGTTTGTTGTTTGTTTTTTTTTTGCCTGGCTGATTTGTCTTGGCCTATTTTTCCACATCTAATCTGTTGGCTGGGCCCTGTGCTTTTGAATGACCAAACTCCTATCCAGGTTTGAATTTAACAGTGAAATACCCATTTGTTTAATTGGCTACAGCTCAGTGGACAAGCCTCCACACTGAGCACTCGTGTGTAGAACACACAGGATGGATGAGGCTTGACATGACCTTTTTAGCATGCACTTACTGCAGAAGAGTGCACTTACAGCGCAGTCACTGTGGCAAAGCTGGCCAGCAGATGAGCACTGCTCAGGCATTGTCAGTGCTCATTTTCAGAGGAGTTGTACAGAATAATCCTCAGTGGACACATTACACTACAACCAGCCTGTTAGTAAAGAGCCACACACAAGCAATGCAGTCTCACTTCTGCATTCTAAATATTTCATCTCTCTAGTAATTCTGCCTCAGTGTACATTCGGGAGCTCTGGGAATGGCGTTGGCCTGCGGTTCTCCTGTGGTGGCCGTGCCTTGGATTGTCGTGGATTGTCTTGCACTCGAGGCTCCGTTGGTGATCAGCTGAAGCTGAACAGACTATTGTTAAACCACAGTGAACTGCTGCTCTACAACTAAACTGACCACGTAACACATGGATGTAGATGATGGTTGTTATAATAGCATTAGCTGTCACCCAAATGAGGATGGGTTCCCTTTTGAGTCTGGTTCCCCTCAAGGTTTCTTCCTCTTGTCGTCTGAGGGAGTTTTTCCTCGCCACCGGCGCCACAGGCTTGCTCATGAGGGATAGGCATATGTCTATATATTTATATATATGCACTTATGGATATGTTTATTGATTAATAAGTCTTTAATTGGACATTATGTATTGTAAAGCTGCTTTACGACAATGTTCTGTTGTTAAAAGCGCTATACAAATAAAATTGAATTGAATTGAATTGTAGTCATTGTAGGAGCATACAATTTGTGGTTCTCAAAGTAAGGTCCAGGGAAGCACAGGGGTCTGTAATTTTTTAAATTTAGTTACAGCAGTTGTGGCGGAGGTGAAGGAGCCTGCACCTGGCCTCACCCTATTTGCAGTGATACTTCCTTACTCTTTATTTCTCCCCTAGAGTCTAAAATATTTTCGGAATAATTTACCTTGTTTTATTTCCCTCCTCAATGAATTCCTTTCAGTTTTCTTTGGAGCTACATTCACTATAGTTTCACTAGTGCAGTTTTCAAGCATGTGCAGATTTGTACACCTACTCTGGATCTGTGGAGAGTGTACGGGAATCTGCTGGATTACTTGCACTTCTCGGTTTCTGGCTACATCCATGGCAGTGTGGTAAGCCCTTCTATACTTCGCTACTTCACGCAGCGCTACTCTGCTTCAAAATTTATTACTCGACGCTGTGCTTCTCGGCTCTACATTCCTCTAGTCTGCTCTACTTGGTGCTACGCTATGCTGCTCGGCGCTACACTGCTTGGCGCTACGCTGCGTTAATTGGCACTATGCCACGATATGCTACGCTCTTCTGTCAGTGCTGTTCTCGCTGGAAGAGGATATTGAGCAGAGTGTCTCAGCAGAAGCTTATACAGTAGATAAGCTTCCATCCATGCTTAGTGTGAAGAAGATACTGAGCGGAGCGTCTCAGGTAAAACTTATCCTCTAAGAGGCAAAACTTTTCCCTTCTTCCTCTGATGAACTCTGATGAATGTCCATGATGTGAATATCGTCTTGCTGAGTCTTCCATACCTGCTCATACTTCAAGGGGAACAATGGTTCTGGTTTATCCCTTATAATTGTGTCTTTGGTAGGAGAAGAAGGCTGAAAAGTGCTACAGCTGGGAAAAAGTTGAATGTGTGACAAGGTATCCGGGACAGTGTTGAGCTTCCCCTTTTGATATTTGATGAAATTGCATTTCTGCAGGTGTAAAGCCCAACAAATCAGTCGACTGTTCATTTTATTTGCTGAGAGAACCGATCTCAGAGCCACATGATCAGTGACAACTCTGAACACTTTGGACTCCAGATAGTACTGCCACTTTCCAAAGCCCACACAATGGCCAAACACTCCTGCACTGTAGTGGTGTAGTTTCATCAGCATTACTGATGGCTTGAGAAGCATAAACCACCACTTCCTCAGTGCCAACCGCAGTTTGCTAAGTGAACACGGCCCCAGGCCTATTTCAATGGCGTCGATGTACACCACAAAAGGCAAGTGGAATTTAAGATGGTCCATAACTGGTGGAGTGTTCAGGAAGTGTTTTAATGTATTAAAAGCCACCTGACATGCTTCACTTCACACAAGTTTGGCTCTCTTTCTTTTCAGGGCATTAAGGGGCTTGGCTAACTTGGAAAGCCTGGTACAAAGCGGTGATACCATCCGGCCATGCCAAAGAAGCGTGGCACCTCTTTAAGAGTGTTGGGTGTAGGAAAATTCATCAGAGCACCAAATAGTTTCTGGATTGGGTTGGATGACTTGAGAACTGACAATATTTCCTAAAAATGTAGTTGTGGTCTGGCAGAAATTGCAGGTTTTTTTTAAGTCCAGGGTGAGTCCAGCCATCTTCAACTTATCAAAGACTTGTTGGAAATCTTGAAGATGTTGTTCTTCACAGTTAGGATACATAATGACGTCATCCAGGTATACAAAACATATTTGACCTCTCCATTCCCCCAATACCATCTCCACAAGCCTGGGCTAAGGAGATCCATGGCTACTTGGCAGTATCCACTGTTCATATCAAGGTTGGTGAAAAGGTTGGCTCCAGAAGTCAAAAGAAGCCGTGAATTTCCTGAATGGCAGGCAAGGGATAGGTGTCATTTTCTATGACTGCATTCAGTAATCGGTAATTCACACAAAACCAATAGGTTCTCCCTGGACTCAGTGTGCACACTGCACTGTTCTCCCCAGCATGGTTTTAAGGGAGTGCTTAAGGTTCTCTGCAAGCATGGCATTCTCAATGACATTTCAAATATAAAAGAAGATGTCTGGGAAAGGGTTTCTTGCATTGAGGAACAAGCACCAGGCAGGTCAAAAGAGCAGAAGCTTTTGACCTGCAGCCAGGAATGTTTTTTTCTTTTCTCTTGCTCTTTTCGGGCAAAATAAGGCAGGTTTTTCAGACTTCAGCCAGACATATTGGCTGTACTGGGTTGAAAAAGCTGTGGTATTGAAGCACTCGAGGGCAAACAACACTCTCATCTTTGACACAAGCTTCTGACCCACTGAAGTACATGAAATCTAGGCACAAAACAACAGCAAAAGCAAAGCAGGAAGAACTGCCACAGGAAGCAAAACTGTTACAACATACAGCTGGACCTTCAGGTCTACCCACTCTAAGGGATTTGTGGCTCCTCCACTGACCAAATATAGAGGACCCAAGGTTTCAGTTTCCCCTGAGAGTGGTTCATCTTTTCCCAGAAGGTTTGCTGCATGAGCATATATGTAGTGCCAGTATCCAAGATGGCTTTGCTGGTCAATTGTTGAATAGTCACTGAAACCAGAAGCTGACGAGGTAAAGGGATAAGACAGCTAGCTAACAACGTCTCTTCAAGTTGTGTGTTCTGCGAGGGCTTACAGGGTTCTGGCCTTACAGCTGCATTAGTGTCTCCTTTTTCCACTGACGCTGGTGGCTCATGTCTGTGTACATGTCTTCCTTTCATAGGTCTGTGTGATGCTGAGTAGAAAGGGCAGGATCCAGGGTAATGTTGGCCCTTGCTTCTCCAGCAAAGTATCGTCCTTTCTTTGGTGTGTTTGTAATGAAAAGACATTGCGAGACTTGCGAAAGTTGCTGATGTTGTTTCCCTGTCCTTCTCCAGCTGAGTGCCTACTCCAGTTCCTCCACGTTTTACTCGTCCCTGAAGCTAACTAGTTAAGCATGGTGGAATGAGCTTGACAATTTCAGCTTCAGTGATTTTGAGAAATTATGAGTTACCATGGAGTGAATGTTCTTCACAGCACTATACACGGATTCCCAGTTGTTAGTAGCGTTTACTCCACAAGCATCCCTTTGCCAAACGCTAGGTAAGGGTGGCAGTGGTAGGTCCAATCCTGACTCCTCACAAAGCTCCATGTCCATGAGGGAAAATTCTGTCACTAAAACCTTTTTGTTTTGTTTCATAATTTCCTGGCCCCACATTGGGCACCAAATCTGTAGCTGTGCAGCAGCCTTTGGGAAAAGAAAGGATTTTTGCTGGGCACCAGACGCTGGCGGGGAGCGTCAGTAAATTATAAAGAAACAAAAGAGATAGGAAAAAATAGGAAAGGGCCACCACCTCCACCAGACTACAGTAGGCAACTAGAAGAGTCTTGTGCTGATACAAAGCCTGACCCAGCTAACCCAGGGTAAATACTGATGCACAGTCATTTCAGTAAAAAATACGGAAGCATGAAATAAGCATATTAAATGTATTCAATAACCACATAATAAAAACAACAGATAAGAAACATGGAACCAAAAAAGGCCCAGAAATATAGAGAACGTTTTGGTTTAGGTCACATACAATCACATCAGCACAATTTTATAAGGGCTCAAAGGGCAAAATCAGAGTCCCACAGGATGAAGCTCATACAGGACTCTCAGAATATAAACAGATACACTCACAGTGTCTGGCTCTCACATCAATCCCTGCTCAGAGCACTTTACTCACCGTTTGTGAGATGTAATAGTGCTAAGTAGTCTATGCAGATTGCTATTGAAGAAATGAAAGAACGAAGAAAGAGAAGGAACATGATGAGCACCTGCAAGGACCTCTGCTCCTTCTCTTTCCTTCTTCTTTCATTTCTTCTCTTGCAAACCTCATAGACTACTTAGCCCTATTGTATCTCAAAAACTATGTGTACAATTCTCTATGATATTAATATTCCAAACAACAACAATAATACCGTAATAATAGTAATAATAATAATAATAATAATAATAATAATAATAATAATAATAATAACAACAATAAAAATACAACATGCAGCAGACCTCTTCTGAAGTTCTTACCTCCAGCGCACACACTTGATGGCTCTGCTGCTAAAATCTCAATGCAGGATTTTTTGATTATCTAAAAAGAAAGAAAGAATCATACAGTGAAATAATATGATATACACTGTAATCATATAGCTTTCACTTTGTTGTACAGGCACATTGAGACAATCACAGCAGAAAACTTACCGAATCAATCATTCCCCGCAGGGCATGGAAACCTCCCACAACAGGAAACACATGCTCAATGGTGTCTGCAATGGTAGCCAACTAACACACAGGACAATATTTTTCCTGTAAGTTCTGTGAATCCTCAAACGACCAATACAGAAGCTTTCAGTGAACATCGTGGTGGATAGTTAGTTTAAGCTATGTGTTGTACTTGGTACCTGAGTTTGATTAAAGTCTTTCACCCCCACACAATACACTATGGCTCCCAGAGATCTGGCCCTCTGTGCCTGTACACACACACACACAACATATGTTCCTAAGTCCCCATAATGCATTAATGGCATGTAGAATTAATTAAATACGTAAATAAAGTAAATCAAAAAGCCACCACTAGCGTGGTTACTTGCCTCCTGCTGTGCTGTGATAAACTGGTTTGTATTTAACTCCCCATCTGTCAAAGCAATGATAACACTAGCTGTCCCTGTAAAGGAAATGTCACACAATGTTGGTTAAATTGGTTTAACCAATCTGGTTAAGTACAGTATGACTATATACTGTATCTTGGTGTGACCCTTACCATAATTTCCATGATGTATTTGTTCATTTGCCTGAAATTGTAATGAAAGTGTACCATAGCATTTATCTTCAATATAGTCACGAAATGAAACATCATAGTAGAACTCAAGAGTAATAAGATATGCGATCTCATACCCTTTGTAATCCAAGATTCATAGATGTGTCACCTCCTGGTACCACTTTTTTAAGCACACTCAGGCCTTTGGTAATCTCATCCCTATTTATTAGACAAAGAAAAGGAACTGTTAAGATTTTTATACATAGTCAATTTATTTATGAGCAAGGGCTACATATTGAGGGGTATGGATTCCTTACCTATTTTCAGTTAGTCTCATAATGATGGATCCATGCGTAGAGAAGACAATGAAGGACATCCTTAGCATTGGGCTAAGTGGTAATAAATGCGAAAACTTGTAATCAAGAATATACCACTAAAGTATCACAGAAGGATATACTATCGCAACAAAAAATTTCAACCAGGACAGTACAGGGATTACCTTGTGAATTTCTCTGCGAGATGTTCCACAAAGGAGTAGATCTCCATCCAGTGATTTTTGACACTTCCAGATCTGCAGAAAAGCACAGAATTAGAACAACCTCATAGACATTTACACATTACCATGTCCAATGATTTGGGATTATTAATAGTAATCAGTAATTATTTATTGTATTTAATGGTCTGACTGAAATAACAGCTGGACCACCCTGTGCAAAGAATGCAGATTGCTAATTAATTACAAGCCCCAAAGCACTCCCAAAAAGGTCTAATTGCCTTTGTGTCAGATAATTGTGTCCCCTGCTAACAGGGAGCAGAACCCCCTCCTCGTGGATCTAGTCAGTTGAATTGGAACAGATGGCAAGAGCCAAGTGTAACAGGTTGAGACCCAAAGTAGAGCTGGCATTTACATCAACATCATTACAGCTTTTAGGCCTGTTTTCATGTCCAACAAACTGAATGTGCATAATCTAAGACACTGCTCGTATTTTAGTGATGCAATGCCATAAGATATGTCCTAACAGAAAGAAGGCCCTGGGCTCCTTTTGTCCAGTTTGGTTTTCCTTTGTTTTTGGAGTTATTATCTTGAACCCTTCAACATCATTTTGTAACGTTAGTAATGGAGTAACTGCTGCAGGTTCTAGGAGTGAAGCAGAATTCTTATTTCATAATTTTTATGAAAAAAATATTCTTATCTTCATAATTATTTTTTAAATAAAGCAACATAATGCTTTGTATGGTATTTTCCCCAAGGCCATCACGCATATAGAATAATTGCGGAAGTAATTTCAGCAAGTACTATATTTCAGTGATAAAATTGGCTATAATATACCTCAGGCTCAGAAGCACAAGTTGCAATTATTTTTACTGCATCTACAGTATATACACAGAACTATGCAAGAGTCTTGAGCAACCCTTTTTTAGTATAAATGTTGTTATAGATATTTACTTTAACAATTCTGCATCATTGAGGCAGTACAAAAACATTTTTTCCAAAATTATTTTGGAATAAATAATAATTTTGGGAATAAAATAATTTTCCCAAAAATAATGTGTACTATATTTGAAAAATGTTTGTATGTAAGTAAAGACTGCAACATATTGTAATAATACATAATATAGCAATTAATTGTTATATAATGTAAGAGACAACTTTTCAGACAAAAGAAAAACATAATGAAGGCTCATGGGTTTTGCTGGGGGAAAAAAAGTGTGGCAGTAAACATCTCCAGTAGAACTGCGGCAGATTCTCCAAGATGTTCAGTAAAACTTCCCAGCTCAAACCTCCCCAAACTGTTCCTGTGACTACTATTTAAGAAAACAAAGGAAAGGGCTGTGACACCTTGACGCTGTTTAATTTATTACTGTTTAGTGCATGTTGCAGTATTTTTTTTCTTTTAAGTAGGACGATTTGATGCCATTATTTTTAAGTCATCTTTGCTTAAAAAAAAAAAAAAAAAAAAAAAAAAGAGTGGCCCAGTACTTTTGCACAGTATTGTATATTCTGAATGTATACTTTTTCCAGATCAACTCTGAATGAGCTGTATGATTTAAATGATACTGAAACATGAGACACTTCTGACCACTTTTGACTTGAAAAACAACTAAAATGACATTTTCACTTACATTATGAGTTTCATGACTGGTATAAACTGTAACAACATTTATTTACATAAAATGAGCCTCAAAGCCTCTCAAATACGACATGACTTTATCCTTGAAGTACAGGATTGCTGATTAAATTGACTTCAGTTAAACCAAATAAAATATGTCTGGATGTGTTGTCTTTTCATTGTTTTTCATTATTTCTAAACAAAAATGCTTATGCTTGCACTACTTTAATTGTCTGGGACTTACTGAACTGAAGTCTATGCGTGCTCAAAATTGGTGCAGAAAAAGAAGGTTAGGCTCATTACTACTGTAAAAGGGCAAGTTAGAGCATGCTGAGCTATTCCCAGCTCCCAGCTGCTGTAAATCTGTGATTAAGGTATAATGTATGCTTCAGTAACACGTCATAAGTTATGTACAGGCCAAGCAGCTGAGACCTACACCATCCTGCCCTGGGTGCTGGGAGGAGCAGGGGGGAAGGGGGTGCTATAGGCTAACAACAACAACAACCATAAAATGTAGTAGAGTACTAACAAATTGCTTTTGGTGATATCCCATATGTTAAATGATATGTCCATACACAAATCTTTCTTTCTTGTATTTGATTTTTTTCTTTCATTTTTATAATAGATTTTGGTTCAAAAGTTCCTAATTGAAATATCTATTTAAAGTAAGCTAATTAGCAAAACTTACTAAAGTTAAAAAAAAAAAAATATATATATA
>JAQLOM010000037.1:13350767-13361311 GCA_030068315.1 Chrysichthys thysi | reverse complement strand
GAAGGAAGGAAGGAAGGAAGGAAGGAAAGAAAGAAAGAAAGAAAGAAAGAAAGAAAGAAAGAAAGAAAGAAAGAAAGGAAGAAAGGACTTTTTGGTGACAGAGTACACATCTACACTACAATAGTTTCTGGTCAATGAACATGGTGCAAACAGCAAACTGTATCACTCTCCAAGGTGATCTGCCCATTCCGACACCTTTCCCAATTCATGACCTTGGCCTCATCCTTGTTTGCAAGTTTAGCAGCGAAACATAACCCCATTTACTCTCCCGACATCCCTTTTGTCTTTAGAGCAGATTCTCACTGAATGACATAAAAGAAGCTGATGGGTAAGTGCTTTTCAGTATCGTTCTTGGTTATTTCATTGACTTTGCCTGTCCTTGGAGGAGCACTGAACTCTTTATTAGGATGCAAATCAGACTTGACTCCCAAATGTTCACTTCATTTTACCTCCAAAGTCATCAAATTGACTATGTCTTCTCTCACTTGTTGTCTTAGCATGCTATGATATGTTGGGGATTGAGTTGCTCGGTGAGGGTTCAACACATCGCCTGTACTACATCTTTGTTTGGGTAAAGCATGAGCATGACATGTGAGCATGAATGCCATATTAACAATGCAGAGTTTCATTAGTTCAGTAGTTGCAGGAAAATTCATTCATTCTACTTTATTAACCACTTTAACCAATCCACTGAGTGCTACATTTCTGGGAGGTGAGAGGAAACTGGAGAATTCCCAGGAATGCCATATAATGTTGGGGAAAACTTGTGAAACATCACACATACAGTATCTGGGGCTCCGGGTTGAATTGAGAGTGCCCAAGGCATCAGTGCATGAGAGAAATTAAGCTATTAAGCTTTCAGACTGACAGAAGGACCATCCTAACCCACTGCACATGGGCCTACATAGCCACAGAGCAGTCAGACTGCCCATGCTAAACTCCGGGCACCAGTGAAAGGCCCAAAAACCTGGACATTGGACCAATGGAAAAAAGGTGGCCTGGTCTGATGTGTCTGATTTTCTTTCACATCCTGTTGAGGACAGGTATGGGGTACGGTGGGAATAAGACAAGTCAATGGAGGGAGTGAGATGTTCTGAACAATGTTCTGCTGGGAAACCATGGATCTGGGCATTCATGTGGATGTCAGTTTGACATGTGCCACCTACCTAAACATCACTGCATGATGGTGAATTCCACGATGGCTAATGTGCCATGCCACACTGCACAAATAGTTCAGGAATGGTTTGAGGAACATGACAAAGAATTCAAGGTACTGAACTGGACTGTGAATTCCCCAGACCTCAATTTCATCAAGCATTTGCATGATCTTATGGAAGTTTAATTCCTAACAGCTGCACCTCACAACCGAAAGATTTAAAAGATCTGCTGCTACCGTCTTAATGGCAGATACCTCAGAGCACCTTTAGAGGTCTTGGAGAGTCCATGCCTTGTTGAATGGGAGCTGTGTTAGTGCCATGCAGAGGACCAAAAGCATATTAGGCAAGTGGTACTAATGTTTGGGCTCATTGGTGTATACTATACATATATACTATAGGTATAAAACAACAACTTTGGAAACAATAGATGGCATGATAGAGCCATGGACAAAGAGTTTGCGATATTTAATGAGAGATTTCTCATTAATGCTTTTACAAACCATTCATGAAAGCTCTTGAATGATGAAATCTTTAAACTCTGGATTACAAAAAGTACTATTGAACCATCAAAGCGGTCTTATTCATGTTGGCTTTAGGTAAAAATTTACAACCAAGTGTATAGAACAATACAGAGAATAAAAGCCACCGCCAGCTCTAGGATGAACTTCAGATAATTATAACCAAACTTACAAGACTGGGCTATCATAATTGGCTTTCTTGACTTTCCTTTAGTCTCTTTCTCATTACTGTGATTTGGCAAAGTCTAAGTGAATTTCTTTTCAGGCTTGCACTGAATAGCTCTTCTGTGTGTCACTACTTGATCACCAGAGAGACACCGAAGGGGGTTGTTTCATACAAAGGACAATGTCAACAACAAACACACAAGAACCGTAGCCAGCTGCACAATGCTGGCTCAGATGGATATGTCTTCATTCGTCTCTCATTCAACAGACCACCTTTCAGAGGTAAATGCTGGGAGCCTTTATTCATAGGCTTGTTGCTATCCAAGCACAGAGACCTTTTGATTAGTGAATAATTGCCTGTTACTTCCACAGGGTTAGAGCTGATATGTTCAGGCTTCTTTTCCCAGCGCAGGATGCTGTCTTGTTAATATAGCTACCATTCAGGGTTACATTTATTTATTTATTTTTTGGCTATGGAATCACCATCATGAAATAAATGTGTGTGCATGTTCATCGAAACATTTTTTTTAAACAGCTTGATTTGACCCAAGGGTTGTTCTCTATCTTTCAGCAAACATAGCTGATGACTGATATTCTGTAGCACGTTTTTAAATAGGGATTAAAGTGGAATTTGGAAGGTAGTATGATCTACCACACCATGTACAGAAAAAAGCATGACTGAATTGTTACAAAATGAAAAATCTTTTATATTTGCAGTGGCAGATTGTCGATTTGTATCTGATTATTCAAATTACACCATGTTTTAATGCATTTTTTAAAGTCCAAATTTAAGCAGCTATAAAAATATGCTTGCAAATCCCAAACTAAGAAAACACCCTGGGAAAAATCTGTCAACTTCTTATTGTTCCTCTTCTATCCATGGTGAATCATCAGTGATTTGACCTGAACTGCTTATATTTTGGACCTCCACGTGCATGCTACCATTTAGTAAATCATTTGAGATATTTGCCTGGAAGAAATTGGAAGACAAATTCGACAGAACACTTTTGTGTTCATCTAGTGATTTTTATTTAATCCACTTGGCTAGTGCTTTTCGCATCTGCTGCTTTCAATCTGTGTTTGTGAGTTCACGTTACACAATGGACCAGCTAGCTAGCTAGCTTAATTATGAAGCCTGTAAGCTAGCTAATTTAATACACGGTTTGATTCATTTCAGCATGATAAAGCCTTAAGAAAAAGATAAGAGTAATGTATGTGTCTTTACAGGCTCAGTTAGTTAAATGTGCACAGTTAACAGTACTGTTAAAATCCCATTGTTGTGAAATCATTTTGAGTGTTTACATTGCTGCCTTCTGTTGTTCACAAACTCATAACAGATTAAACGCTGGACTATTAATTGGGAATAATGTCTGTAAAATAAGGAATAAAACATCAGGTGCCATGGTTTCACACAAAAATAATCCACGTGAAAATGGATTATTATCATATAATAGTAAGTGTGTTATTCCACTTATACTACATTCATTAATGAATGACACACAGTGCTTAGAATTACATCTAATGTTATGGAATTTCCACACGTGAGCTCCTGTACTTATTTATATTACAGCCGCTATCAATATTGTCCCCATATCAGCTTTACCTTTTTCTCTCTGTAGAAAATATCAAGACAAAATATCTCAGCTTGTACTGTTACTGAGAAACCCAAAAGTGCCAACTGCTTTGCTGTGCTGACTTTCCTGCTGTGGAAAACCTACTGACTTTTGCAAACTATTGTAGAGACTCCTTTCCTAAAGGTTAAAGTTTATGGTTAACTCCTCATAAAGGTTATATCTCCCTGAGCTCAATCATGTAAATGATTATATAGATTTTTTTTGGTAAATAACACTCTTTCTTTAATCTGTTTGTCATTAGGTTTAGATTAAGTCGGCTGTCTTTCATACAGGCTCCTGTGAAAGAGTTGTTCCTATAGAAAAAAAAATGCACCTGTCAAAACCATTCTGTTATAGAAAATAATTAAAACCTTCTGATTCAAGACGTCAGCATGCTGTGGTATAAAAGCTGAAACATGATTTGCTCTTGCTTTGTTCTTTAAAACAAGTTCGGACCTTATTGCTCTTATGAAGCACTGATTGGGAGTTTGGTTCCTCCTGTCCATCAAGCCACAGGTACAACTGCCCTCAGATTGTTTTACCTTCTCCATGATCTCTGGAAGACAGTCAGAAACAGACACACACAGAAACACTTATAGAGAAAGTGCAGGTGAAACACCATCATGCTGGTCTTTCCTCTCATCACGTACTCTAGAGCTGCAAAATCCACACACACTGAGAAAGAAATTAGTGAACACATGTCTGCTTCCTCCATTATCCCCTCTCATCATCATCATCATGATATGATGCTCTCCAGGAAAAGCTTTTATAAGTGAAGCTCCAGCTGCTTGTATCTGACACATGCTTTCATCATATTGGTCTATAGTTATTCCCAGAAGTCAAACGGTAAGCCATTAGGAAAAAAAAAAAAAAAAAAAAAGCCTGCATGGTCCACTTTTTTTCTGTGTTGCTCAGTGCAACCAACAGTGAACTGGTATTTGTTTAATGGATTGGTGACTAATATTGGTGACTAATAAGTCATCTGGCGCACTGAAAGGGTCTGGTAATAAAAATTTATACCAGCAATGTGGCTAGTACTTGTTTTGTAAGCAGTAACTCCACTTTAATTGTGATTCATAAAGTAGAATTAGAGTGGTTAGCTACAAGCCCGTTATTTGGTCTCTATTTTTACGTTTGTACTAGAAAAGTCTGCACAATGTAGTGAAGCCAGCAGTTGGTGAATTTACAAGGAGTCTGTGAGATCATTTCTACACTTTCCATGGCTTGTAAATTACTGGCATTTTTCCCCAAAATTGTACAGTTTCAAACGACTTTACCACTTCAGCACACCTACTCCTCTATACTTCACCGTGAAATGAGAGAGCACGTTGTCTTTAGTCACAGCAGTGCATGAAACCTCCTTTTCCTCTGCAGGTGAATCGACAATGGACCCAGTTCCTCCTTATACATGTGTTTTATTTGATTATTTCTTTTAGAAATCCCTGATTAATTGCATATTTTGAACACACTAATTGGCTTTGTAATCAAACATTTGTCATTAATGCTAGCATTTACTAAACTATATGAACAAACATGTTTTTTTAAGCAATGCCTGGTATGCCTGGTGTTAATTTCACAGTGGCCTTATTGGCACAAACTCATTGAGAGCATGTGGGCTTTGTTTTAATGGGAACAGAGGTGTTAACGCGTTCCAGATGGGCTTCTACCAAAATCTGACAGCCTGAATGTAGGCAATAAACTACAGCAAAACACCCAAAGATAAACTCTAATCCAAAGAGTTACTGTTTCCTACTCCAGGTAAAAGTACTTACTTTTGAGGCGTAAAGACCCTGCACATTCTCTGCAAGAAAAAAAAAATTAAATTCCCTCCCAGAAACTGAAAGAATAATAGAACCTGGTCTTTCCCACTCGTGAACACAGCCTTCTCAGGCGTTCCATACAGTCACTATGATCCACGGGAGAGGCCATATTTATTCAGCAGTAAAACTGAACGTGAGCGCCCTGCTTCATGTGCCGTGTCTTTGACTGACAAGTCCTGTTTGTGTTTCTCCCCTGAAATGCATCAGAAATGGTAAAAAACTGTAGTGAGACCTCAACCATGTGAGGATATATGCAGATACAGATATCTGCCGAAGCTGCGACTTAAATCAGTCTGCTGTACAGGACAGTCTTAGCACATTGTTAAACTCGAAACGTTCACATTTCAGAACCAGACATTAACACATTTATATCCGCCTATAAACGTAAGGGTGACTGTTATTTTTATTATTTGCAAAAGAACTGAAATAACAGATTGCTTAGATATTTGAACATTTCTAAATATAAGACATTCACTGAAGAGATTCCAAAGACACTGCAAGTATACTGGAAGTTTACAGTGTGAACAAATAACAGCAGCACATCTCTACACACCAAGAATAATCGTTTTTAAAAAAATCATAGCAATGCAGCAGAAACAGCAACATTATTTTGAATAAATAGCAGCTTCAATGTGTTCATTTACTGTAACAGCGTGTAAATAGATTCCTTTCCGAATTTCAGACTTTTTTTTTTACAACAAATATTTGAGCTTACCAGGAGATCAGAATGAACCATGTTTCACCAAGGCATTTTAAACTCTAACAAAAGAACAAGAAACCTTAAGCATCAAAGAATAAATGAAATTCTCTTACTGTCTTACAGCCTACCTCTTTAGTTTGGTGATGTACTGTGTCGGAAATGTACTTTAGAACATCGGCAGTTTTCGTACTACGACTACTGCCGTTACTTCATCTTCTCAGCGCCAGGCATGATCTATGGCTTATCTAGATTATAAATCATTTAAAGATTGCCAACATAATTTGAAATGGATTTTTAAAAAAGTGGGCTATTATAAATCTGACACTTAATACATGTTAGGGAGGGTAGATCCAAGAAATATACATCCTTAACTCTATATTTCTATGTCCTTAAGTCATACAAACATTAGTGTTTATGTGTAAAAAGGATCATAAGCCTTTACCTAATTCTGATTCGTGCATAATTTTACCTGATGTCACATATTTTGAATATAGTCCTGACCAAAAAACAAACAAACATTTTTAACCGAAAAGATGTCCATCTTGCTTTTGTCTTTTTTCTTAGTTTATCACAAGTGCACCACTGAAACACCAGAAACTATAAACTACAGTAAAAAGATTATCATGAGGGGGAAAAAATAGCAAGAATTAATGCCTGCTAAAAATACTAATAAGAAGGTTCTAGTTGATAATCTCACACATTCACCCACTGTTCTTTGGGTTAACTGTTCGTTTTTAGATTTCTGTCAGCTGGCAGCCAAAATGAATTCATTTCCGTGAGATAGACGACAGAGAAAGCTGCTCAACAGCACAAACTAAAAGGCACTTTGCTCGACGTTTTTAGCTCTTAAAAGTAAAAATAGCTCTTTAGAATAATTAAGCCGTGTCTAAGAAACGTACAATAATGACTAGTTGTTTTGAATTTCTTACATGAAATATCAGTCGGTTGTTTGCTTCTGTTGCTGTTGTCGTGATATTGTGCAACGTTAATCTTGACTAAATGGTAGTAATGTAGAATTACATATTAAAAGACACATTTCCATATATTCAGTAGATTGTACCTGACTACACATTCAAGGCAAAAACAACGAAGAGCCTTCGATGGCTAGGAAATCTGTGCTTTGAGTTATACACGGTAGGTGAAGATATAAATCGAGTCATACCGGGTCATAACACAGTTGATGAAAATGTCTAGGGTGCTTCCTGTGCCATATATTTAATACTAAACGATCAGAACAGCACTGAAACTCAAACTCAGTGCACATGATTAACTTCATATAACAATATTTCAACACCGTTCAAACAGATGAGAGTTGTCGCCCCACTGAGGAAACTGTGGAATAACTTAGTGCGGAAAAAAGCCAGAACTCATTCACTCGTTCACAAGGGGGTTTCTGATTGCCACTGGTTGCCATGAAGAAGGGAGATGCTCTGCAACACGTCCAGCCACACTTTGTAACAGAAGACGTACTGTTCCTGGAAACCGAAAGAACAACAGTAAGTCCATAAACTTGGTCCCAGTAATGAAACCCTGCCTGGGCAATTTTCATATCAGTGTCTGTAAATCATATATCAAAGTATGCAAAAGCAAACGCATGCCCTTCGTGAAACACAGAGACATTCCACCGAGACAGCTAATTAAAGGGCTGCTTAAATCGTAGATGATACATTAGTGGTTATCAGGGATGGGCAGGAATCTGGCAGCTCTTATATCAGTAAACTCTCTAATTAGTGTGGGCTAGGAAATCCTAAATAGTAAGTCACAGTGCGATGTTCTACAATTCACTTTACAACCAGCAGCTTGGCTTACTGACCTTGGTTTGAATCATCCCATGGCGCTGGAGCCGCATCTCCCTCACAATCTCACTCACATTAACCTGAGAAAGCAGATGCAGGTGGGTGTAGAGCATGTTATGAGCAACTCAAAGAGGAAACCAGCTCATGCTTCATTTAACTTGATGATTAGGAACAAAATTTGCTTTAGTAAGACCAAGTGAATTTCAAACAATTTACAAATTACCACATTGGTAATTTGCATACTCAATTTACAATCCTCCAATGATCTTATTGGCCTAATAATGCTAAAAACGATATCTCAGCGAGTGAAAATATTTTTAATTAAGTCACATTGATTTAGTAGATCCTGTTATAAGAATACGTTAAACTAAATATAAGATTATTAAACTTATTTCTACTTCTTCTTTTTACACTTTTACACATTTCAAGCTTTGAAATGGGCTTGTGTACTGGCAGGTAATTTAGCTATTTTTAAGCATTTATTTCTAGAAAGGTCTGCCAATGGAATAGGAGTTTTTAAAGCATTTTGTGCTTGAATTTTGTAACAACCTTTATGAATAATCTTATATTTGGTTTATTATATTCTTGTAATAGGAAATACTAGATCAAATAGACAAATTTGAGAAAATTTCATTTTGCAAAGATGCATTTTTTTTTAGTGTATTACAACATTGATTGAATCATTCATCTTTAACTGCTTTGTCCTGGTGAAGACCACTGTGTGGATCCAGAGTCCATCCTGATGATAGTGAGTGCAGTGCAGGGGAACTCACACTTGATGGGATTCCAGTCCATTGCAGGACACCATTCATAATTTATCATAGGCAATCTGCCTAAGTGCTTGTTTTGGGACAGGGGGAGGAAAACGGAAAGCCCAGAGGAAACCCATAGGGAGATAATGCGAAACTCCACGTAGACAGTAACCTGAGCTCAGGATCAAACCCAGGGCCATGGGAGCTGTGAGGCAGAAATTCTACCCACTGTGGCTTATTGCAGCATAATGGGTTGTAACTGTGTTCACATTTATTTCGCTGATTGTGGAACTGCTAGAACAGCGTTATTCAGTATCTATATTTTCCCTCATTACATTACTGTGTGAATCACCAGATGAATATGTCTGTGGAAAAACACGTACCACATGGAAAGCATGTACCATACATACTCACAGTGAGGTCCCTCTCTATGAGGCCGAGGATGACGTCAGTGCAGATGAGCACGCCAGCTCTCCCTATGCCTGCGCTACAGTGCACTATGATGGGCCCGTTCAAGTGAACTGCACGCGTATATCGGATAAAGTGCACTAGTTGCTTGGAAGAGTGAGGCGTGCTGTGGTCCGGCCACGTGGTGAACTTCAGGTGCGTCACAAAGTGTGTGGCTCCAGTCTAGAATCGAGCACAGGGTATAACAGGATGAGGATTTTTTTTTTTTAGTTTAGACTAATGTTGGCATTCCATCCATACAGACGTTGTTCCAATACTAAATGACAAACAAGGACATGTATCTCTATGTGAGTGACTACCAAGTGCAAAGGGTAGGAAAGTATAAGAGAGGACCTGTACAAGACAGAGCAGATAAGTACACATTCTCTACCCAACCAGCATGAGGAGAATCGGCACAAAGCTCAAGTTTAATTTGGGCATGCCAAATTAAAACCAACAAATAACAATACCAGTACTCTATAAGAATCGATAAATAAACAAAATATCTGAAACTACTAGGAAGCCTCAGAAATGAGTGGTCACTAATAAGAATGTAATAGCCAATCCAACTCTCGGGTCTTCCTCTCACCTCTTTCTCTACCATCTTGATGACCTTGATGTGGAAGTAGTCCAATTTCTGGTAGTTCTTCAGGATCAGCTGGTAGTGGCTAGTTTCAATGGGAACATCACGTTTCTCAGGCCAGTACTTGTGGCATTTGATTCTGCCACGCTCCACTTCTCGGGTCATCATGGCAATGATGTCAGACTTGTTCTCCCAAACCATCTGCCAGAAGCAGTCCTGAGTGTTGGGCAGAGGGCCCTGTGAGGAGATGTAGAAAAACTCATCTGTGCCCACCTTCATCCGGATGTAGCTGGCATTAATGTAGTCCTGTTTCTCTCCCACAGGAACTCGTGTCTTATCATCTGTGTGTAGAAGTGTGAGAACTCTAAATTAGTTTAGAGGCTAATTTCAGGTTTACTTAAGTGTCATCTTTTTCATTTTTGCAACTGCTCATGTATCAATGCTATATTTTGAGTCCCTCATAAAAGTTAATCGGAAATTGAGATCACTTTTGTATGAGTTATGACGAGTTGATTAATGTTGGTTTAACACTACACAGCTCACTTAAAGTACTCATAAGGATATCAATAAGTGTGTAGTACATAAGCAGTAATTAGTCAATTAGTAGTTTTAAGTATTATTATATCATGGCCCTGTCGAATTCCCATTTCTGATTGGTCAGATATTGCAGGATAATTTTCTATTACAGCAGAGGCTGGACATTATTGCTGGCTGTCTTTTAGAATATATTGTCAGGTACTAGTGATGCAATTGGTGTAAGAGGTTATTGTTTCTATAGTAACAGCTAACTCACAGGGACTGGGAGGAAAGACATATCGTCATCTACTCATCTAGTAATAAACATTTCAAATATTAAATTCATTATTGAAATGTGACCCGTGTCGGCATAATGAGTCGGAATGTGCAAAGGATAATTATGAGCTAAGAGGCAAAACATGGTTTCGGTCGAAATGAGATTTTCTCAAAAGTGAGTCCATAAAGCCCTCATTTATT
>JAQLOM010000037.1:13317945-13333839 GCA_030068315.1 Chrysichthys thysi | reverse complement strand
ACACACACACACACACACACACACACACACACACACACACACACACACACACACACACACACACACACATACAAGATCATCAGGCAAGTGAGTGAATGTCAATTACATATTGACTACATTCCTGTAATAATTTATTATTTAGTATCTGAAGGTTCAACAATGGCTTAACTAATTGAATTAGGTGAGATAAATTAGATTAGAAGTATTTAAAGTACTCATATGTACAGTTGATGTACAGTTGTTGATTTTTTTTTTTCTTTCAAATTAACTTTAAAAATTAAAGTCTGGTGCCACAACATAAAGTGTATGTAAGATCAGTTTGCTTATTTACCTGTCTGTATCCGACCATCCAGATCAGCAGCTCCTCCAGGTATCAGGCTTTTGATATAGATCCCTCCATGGTGCACACTGGTATTGATTCCACCCTGAAAATGACTGACACTGATTATTGTTCCAAAAGCTTAATTAAATACTTCAACTGTTGTTTTGTCTACTAGTAAAATGTAATAGATGGTGAAATGTTGTTATAATAAACTGTGTTGTTTTAATTCTTTGCATGTTAAGTAACAGGACAACTAAAGATTTACAGCAACACAGATGCCCAGGCTGCCGTTGACTTTCTTGACCTCCACACAGACCAAGTCACCTGGCCTTAGACTGGATTTAGAGGATGACCTCGAGAATACAGCCTTCACAGGAAACAAAGGAAACACGATCTGTCATTCTGGCTCATATACACTGCCTTAGGTAAGTTTTCACCCTCCTTGAATTTCCCCACATTTTGTTGAGTGTTGGACATGGACAAAGCCAACTATGGATGGTCTTGTTCCAGTCTGCAAAACTTCTGAAACTGGTGGAAGTGGTGCATGCCACCTTCAGGACAACAACCATATGCGTACTGTTATACTGTACGATTACATTACAGAAATGAATAAATAATTTGGGGTTTTTAGAACGTGATTTACATAATGGGTCTAATGGGTCTGTACTTGGTCGACCCATTTGTGGCTGCAGTTACAGCTGCAAGTCTTATGAAATATATCTCCAACGCATTTGTACAGCTTAATCCATATTTCTGCCCATTTTTCTGGACGAAAAATTGCTCAAGCTGTGCCAGATTGGATGGAGACAGATAATTAGTTAACACCCCCCCCCCCACACACACACACACACACACACTTTGCCCCTGAGACACTTTGTCTCTCTAGGATGCCCTTTTTTTTTTTACCCAATCATGTTACTGTGACCTGTTGCCGATTAACCTAGTTACTTGTGAGATGTTCCACCAGATGTAGTCTTTTGTTGCTGGCATTTTGCTGCAAAATTTCCCAGTTTGAACACTGGTTATGTTATCTATGTTCTGTTGAGAATAAAATATTGGCTCACATAATTTGAAAGTCTTTTAGTTTTCATTTTATTCAACTTTAAGCAACGTCCCAGCTTTTCTGGAATTAGGGTTGGACATTTTACACAGGGTCCCAACTTTCTGGAAGTGGGGTTATGCATTTCAGATATAGGTTGTAATGTTACAAAATGTGGGAGAGTTTAAGGGGGGCAATACTTACAGTAAGACACAGAAATAACTGACTTCACCTAATAACTTACAGTATACCTTAGTATCTTGAATTCGTACAACAGGGATGTGTAGCTTTCTTCCCATTTTGGGTGTGACAGTGTTGGATTCAGTGTCCTCTTTCACTGTCCTGTGTTCTGCATTCTGGGTAATCAGAGAGTCAAAGCCTCTCTCCAGCATCAGTCCCAGGTTGCCAGCAGTCACAGAGCCTTTACGGTCCCCAAAATCATCTGATTATACACCAGGAAAAAAGCATCCTGTGATAAACCATGATAACACTGCACTTCTATAAGCATTTAAACAATTTACAATATCGTGATATACATTTTGGTTGAGACACTATAAGATCCACTTCATCTGGGCTGTTCTGTAAGATGGCAGCAGCTGCACTGAAAGTTACTCCTTCCAGACTGGTCTTATTAAGAGAGATCAATCGTCCACCTATATAACAGACATTGTACAAAAAAATAGTATTCATGAATCCTGTAGCATATGCATCCACTGGGCCTAGAAGAGGGGGACAAAAGTCTGTACCTGGCCTGATTCTGCCATCTTTATCGGCTGGCCCATCAGGTATGATGGATGCAATGAAGATTCCAAGATCTAATTTTCCCGTGTTGTCCTCTCCAACTATTATAAATCCTGTCATGAAAAAGGGAATACACTATAAATGATATATAACCCAGTATTTGTTTTCATGCCTGGTAATAATCTAAGCAGCCTTTCACACTGGATAGGGGGAGGCTTTTAAAACCATTCAATTCATAACAGTTATGCTACCATGACATAAAATTTCATTACCAAAGCCGTGTTTTGGATCTTTCTTCAGCGTGACGCAGATAATTTCTCTTTCTGGTGACGTTCTAACAGGAGTGTCAACTGTCAAAACAAAATAAAATGTGTTTAAAAAGGACAGCATAATTACAATTAAATTCAGTTAACATGAAAACGACACTTAAGTACATGCAATTACCTCTGGATGAGACTGAGCAGGGCTCGGAGTCTTGCTTTTGCAGGGAGAAGTTTGACATGATGGGATAAACTGGAGAACCAATGGCCTCTGAGGAGCTGAGAGAAAGCAAACAGGAAATACAATTATTAGATCATGCTAAAAAAAGTAACGGGAATATCTGGTCTCCATGTATTTGAAAAACACATGTGGTCATGTGAAGTGCTCTCAGTACCTGCAGCTTTGACTTGACTTCTTCAGTTCACTCAGGTCTCTTATTCTTCCGGTGTCATGAGTTTCCCGCAGGTCTCTCGAATGCTGGATCCTGGCTGAAAGGTCATCACATGACTTGCTTATGGTGTTTATAGATGATAAGCTCAGACCCATATTATTGAGCCCAACCTCTGAACATGACATCCTTTTGAGCAGGTTTTGTCGAGCACGCCATATCAAAGGATGTTTCATTTTCATGCCGTCTGGAGAAAAAAAAACCCCAAACAAACTGTGACTTGCAGCCTAAAACATCGGAAGAGCTCTTACTATGTAATAGTCTCTGTAAAGAGATTTTATTACACCAGTGGTTAAGAGTGACTCAACAGAAGAAACAGGAGGTATTTAGTTAACGCACCTGATGCTGTGTTGTAGGTGAGCTGTCGAGAGGTCATCTCACTGTGGAATTTGTGCTGTGCAGAGCAGAGGTCCAGGAGGTATTGTGCTATCTTGGAACTTTCAGTTACAAAGGAGTGCTTTTTCCCACTGGGGCCAAATTCTACTGTGAACTTCCGCCACTACAGGAGTGAGAGAAAAACAGAACAGCTTCAGACATCACCAGCTGCATTGCACACTTACTGAACACTGTACACCTACTCATTCATTCAGTTATCTAATCAGCCAGTTGTATGGCAGCAGTGCAACATAAAGTCATGCAGACATGGGCCAGCAGCTTCGGGTAATGTGGAAAAATGTGATTAGTGATTTTGACCATTGGCATGACTGTTGGTGCCAGAAAGAGCTAGTTTGTGTATTTTTTACAACTGCTGATTTCCTGGGATTTTCGCACACAAGGGCCTCTAGAGTTTACTTAAAATGATGCAATAAAGAAAAAATATCCAGTGAGCAGCAGTTCTGCTGACAGAAATGCCTTGTTGAGGAGACAGGTCAACGGAGATTGGCCAGACAGTTTCAAGTTGACAGAAAGGTTACAGTAACTCAGATAACCACTTTGGACAATTGTGGTGAGGAGAGAAGCATCACAGAATGCACAACATAAACATAAACATGAACATTGAGGTGGCAGAAAGCCGAGGCTGCAGTGGGCACAGAAAAAACTGGTAAAATGTAGCCTGGTCTGATGAATCTCCATTTCTACTGAGGCACACAGATGATAAAGTCAGATTTTGGTGCCAACAGTATGAATCTATAGCCCCAGCCTGCCTTGTGTCAACAGTCCAGGCTGGCGGAGGTGGTGTAATGGTGTGGGGAATTTTTTATGGCTGACTTTGAGCCCATTAATACCAACCAGCCTGCTTGAGTATTGTTGCTGACCATGTGCATCCCTACATGCCTACAATTTACCTGTCTCCTAATACTTACTTCCAGCATCACAAAGAAAAAAAATAGTCTCAAACTGGTTTCATGAACATGACATGAACATGAATGAGTTCTGTTCTTCAGTGGCCTTTCCAGTCAACAGTATTGAATTCAGTACAACTTTGGGATGTGGTAGCATGGGAGATTTGACGCCTGAAAGTGCATTTGAAAGATCTTCAGGAATTGTGTGCATGTGTGTATGAATCTCTTTTTTTCCTGTGAAGCTTTAAAGGATATTTTCTTCAACATCTGAATTATACAAGGGTATGCAATGATAATGTAATCTGCACTTTGTGATGACCAGCAGCTTTCTTGATAAATATGTCTTTGTAGAATAAATATGTCCTCTATGTCCATAAATGTTGGATATTGGATGATGTGTAATGATTTGTAAAGTTTTCCTTGCAAATAATAAATTCCAACCCAAACTCCCAAGCTGCACATTATACAGTACATGTCTTTTCCTCTGATCCTTCACAGTTAGTATAGTTAGTACTGTCTTCTGTTTCTTTAGAATCTCACATTTAAACTGATCTGTGATCCTAGACAGCTACATTTGATTTCAAGCCAATGGATCAACTGAAAGTGCAGTTGAAAGATCTGCAGGAATTGTGTGCATGTGTGTATGAATCTCTTTTTTTCCCCTGTGAATCTTTAAAGGATATTTTCTTCAACATCTGAATTATACAAGGGTATACAAGGGTACAAGATTTTTTTTCCAGATATGAAGTCAAAACTGCTAATTTAATACAACCATTTGATGCTCTTCATCATCATTTAATAATATTGAACTGCTGAAATCTGTTCAGCTAATTTGTAACCACCAAACTTTGCTATTTTACTCTGTATAAAATATACGTAATTTAGAGGTGACTTTTAGAGCTGCTATACTCACACTTGTGGAAATACTGTCAGTTTCAGACCACTGAAATCTGCGGATTAATATCCGACAGTTGTTCTTGACTTCATAAACCATGATTCCTTTGGCACAAACTCCAAGAATAAGTTCTCCAATGGCAAGCTTCTTCTCTCGAGCAACTCGGTGAAACAGCACCCCATATTCCGGCAGCTGTTGTGCAATCTGTGGATGTGCGCAAGAAGCACAGAATCACAGAAGCAGAATCCCTGATATATGCTGACCTAAGAACTCTCACAACTGTTGTATTTCTATAAACACCTGAACACTTCTTATGACTGGATGAATCTATTATGAAACATAACCTGTAACATAATGAAACTAATTGATTACCTTTAAAAATTCTATCTCTGCATCTTCCCGAGGCATATTTGCATGACTGGCATGTAATGTCGCCAACTCATCTCTCACACAGGTCAAAGCCATTTTTTCCATCACTCTTTTTGGAATGTAGTGCTCCATCTGGAAGTAGTTTTTTCCATAAACCTGGATAAAATCAGTCACATTACTGCAAAATTAACAGTTATAATAATTCTGTAGGATGGAGGAAATGAAGTGGGTTTTCTGATAGCCTTCCAATCTACTAAAGCCACAAACAATTAAAGTGCTACACTGTATTTTACCTCTGGTATGTAGTCTCCAATCTCAGCCTGCAGAGCCAAGGCAGCCAGGAACATGACCGTGTCCTCGTTACAGTACACTCTGCCCTCCAAAATATCTCTCCTCAGCTGGATATAGTACTGATGACATGTGAGTTTGTGCCTTCCAAACCAAATAACAAGAGCTTATTGTTTTTTCAATAAATGCTGGAGTAAATTCTGCTAGGTGAATATGAAAGGGCTATGACCATGCAATTCAGACTCGTATCAGACACAGAACTGCACCCAGTTGCACTTACAATATGTAGGAGACATCATCAGCAAAAAATTTAACACGGAGAAACAGGGTGAATGTCGAAGTTGCTAATTTCTTCCAACAGTCTGGTGCCACTTTGGAGATTTTTGTGTCGTGGTTCAAGAAGAAAAATTCGTCATCTAGGAGAAATATAACATGCAAAAGCATCAGGTCATTAAACCACATAAAAGCTGGTGACTTTGAAAATAACTGCCAGACAGTAACAAAATTTACATTACCATCCATGAAAGCGAGGCCGAAGTAAAAATGCTCCACAAGGTTTGCATGGGCGACGACCATGTCGAAGACGTCTCTTCCTCTAGACTTTATATCACATCTCACCATCACACGCTGTGCATTTGGCATCATCACAATAACCTCCCTCTGGGATAAGGAAGACCTTCCTTTCTTTGACTGGATAGAATGACACGCCATGGTATCAAACAGAAAAGGACTATTCGCTCTAACTGGTTTTTCAGAATGTGTTTTGACTAATCTTTAACGTTATCTATGATATTTCAAATCAAATTTACCACGATCGATCCGGGCAGCTCTAAAATGATATGAGGCTCATCAGCCATCCTTGCAAACTCAGGTCCTAGACTCTGAAATCCAAAACACATCATCACAATACAAAAAAGACGTATGTAAGTATATATACTGAAAAACAAAACAACTAAATTAAAAAAAAACAAACAAACAAAAAAAAAACCAGAAAAGTGTACTTTTGTCTTTCTTTGACTGAGGCTGATTGTAGACTCGCTGAGAGAAATAGAAGGGTTGGAAAGTCTAGGTTCAGTTTTGCAGGGCGTGTGATGGAATGAATTCCTAGGCGGCCAACTGCTTTCACCTCCACTGTGATGACCTCCATGTGGAACTCTGGGACATCAAATCAGAAGTTGTTGCCAGCAGAGAAAAATAATTGTCTAACATGAACTACTGGCCACCTCAAATTGCGTGTCAGATCTGTTCACCTGTTCTGAACGTTCTGGTAGGCGGGCATCTGCGAGCATCGGTTTTTCAGGGACCAAGATTTCTGTGGATGTTCAGCTCCTGGTCAACAAAACATACTGTTGTAAAAATACACCATAACCCAGTGATGCCTGGTTGTGCTATTAGATTGGATATCTATCAACTGCTGGATAGGAACTCTATTAGGGTTGAGCAGTGCAATATATGATAAGGACTCATCAGGGGAATCATAAGAAAGATATGGGGCAAGCAATTATACACACATATATGGAGCTCCATTAATGATGTGGAATTTTGAAGTGTCTCAGGTTTGTAATGCTCTACTAGGGTTATGTCATGCTTCCTTAGAATACCAGACATGGTGAACAGAAAAGCTGTATGCTGTTCATTCAAATAAAAAAATGCTAAACTTATAGTGCTGTCATCTGGTCTTTTGTTTAATTTTAATTCTCACTGGATGTGACAATTGACAGTTTCCTGTCTACTTTTAGCTTCTGCTTTAAAGCCATTTTCAGGGGGGGGGAAAGATCATCATACACCTCTGAGTGTATTTCACATGAGCCTTCTGAATCACAAAAAAGCATAAAAAATATTAGCCCAAATGAAGAGTAAATCTAGGGGGGTTTCATGTGACACAAAGGTCACTGAGGTTTCATGAATTTACACTTTGGCCGAGAACGAATTCAGAATCAGCCATGTTTCTTTATATCATTATTGTGCCTTTGTATTTTTGACCACTGGTAGTGTTGCATTTCATTCCATAAAAACTAAAATAATTCACCTTAAAGTTTTTGTTAACAGCGGATATGTGGGGAGGAGGCTTAAAAAAACAAGTATCGCCAACTGTTCCTGTAGTAACCTGTCATAAGAAGACGGATTTGGCGAGACAGTTTTGAAAAGAAAAGTACAATTGCTCAACTCATATAAAACCAACTCACAGCCTTATGGCAAAGAAATTCCACTCATTAAGCATATAATTTTGTATCAAACCGAGACAAGGTAACAGGAAAAGGCTTGGATCACCCTGTTTTAGGTCAAAGTCAAGTGACAGTCTGCGTCTCTCTGCTACACCTGCATTCCCTTCTGTGCATCCAGGGTACGCTATCCGTTTTCCTGTCAAGCCAGTAGAGAAATAGATAATTAATCAAAGAGCTACTACACAAGCAGCACAGAATAATCTCACGCAGACTGGATCTTTCCTGCATCCAAACAGCAGAACACCACAACAGGGTCTGACTCTAAGCAGCTTAGCTTAGGCTGATTATCAGTTTTCAGTCAGCTGTTCAGTTTATTGTAAACCTTTAATCCTATTGGGAATCCCTGGCTGGTATTAAGGCAAACATAACATGGGCAATGTTTTGTGTTACGTTCATCTTACAGTCAGCATACATCAGCTGTATACCCATGATGACTTATTGAAGAAATTAAAATCAGTGTATAATGTATAAATATTTAATGCCTGAAGTAGAAGAATGAACGCGGATGCCATTTTGAGTTCGATTCAAGCATTATTTGTTCGGGAGTTAATTCATCTACCGTACTTTAGCCGCTCAGTGTACTCAGGTACTGTAGTATCTCATCGATTTTGCACACAATTAAATTTGACAACATTGCAGCATTCTTTATAAAGTTAAACGATTAAACGTATTGATTTCTGTGCAGAAACATTACGCTACAGTAAGAATAACAGAAGCAGTAGAACACTGTTTAATAACTCATGGCTAACTATGCAGGAACTGAGCAGTAATGAATGAGGACTACTACGGGGTGCCTGAAAAGTCAGGAACTAATGTTGAGCAATTATGTTGATATCTGAATGTCTTGAGCAAAAGCTGCAAAAACATCATTCGGTGGCTCAGAAAATGCGTAGAGCATAAGGGTGAAAATTTAAAGCATTTATTGTGAATAATAAATACACATTTTAGTATATGGAATTTAACTTTTTTTATACCATATGTATTAACACTACTACTAGTAACTGCTATAATATTGCTAATGAATACTGGGTAATTATAAGTAATAATACTGCAATGCAATAATTACATTATTGCATGTGTTATATCGACTGAAAAACTACTAGCTAACTTCTGAGTGTTCGTTCAGCAATTACCAAGTAATTTCCCAGAATTAATTAGCCATTATAAGCAGTAACCTATTTGTATATTAGTAGTACAGTACTGCTATAAATTATTTGAACCCATAGGTTTGATGGCAAAGACATAAAAACAACGGATATATGAAATTTCAGAGAGTTTTGAATGTGCTTCATGAATCCAAATGTGTTTCCTTCAGGGTCTGTGGTTTCCTCCCAGAGAATATACCAGTGGGTGGAAGTATCAAAAAGCTTGGAGCAAATAGTCACCTGCCATATTATGATCGATATTAAAGTCCTGATTACTCAACCAGGAATGACGGAATGATGACTCATTATTCAAAGTGTTTGGTACTGTCATTTGAAAACATTAAAGTAACTAAATCCATAAACATGTAGCTTTTTAAATCCACTTACCATGAAGTCTTTCTCTAACCATCAAACTTCTACCACTTAGCTGCACTGTGCTCCCTTTGAGAGTGGGTTGGTGAACCTGGAAACACACACACACACACACACAAAAAAGCATTATTAAAACAAGGACTCCAGTGATGAGCCCATGAACCGCGAATGATTTATTCTGTTTAAGACACACAGAGTTTTGGAAGAGCTCTTCCACCAGCTGCTGGATGACTTTGTTGGGCGGTGGAAGGATTGAGGCTTTATGGTGTGACACACAGGCCTCCAGGATGGTGCTGAGGTTCCCTCGCCGATGGGCCACATCCTCACACATGCTCAAGAGGAGGCAGTTTAGAGAATCACTCAGCTGAACAGGCTGCAGATCAGAACAGGACATTTGCAGTTTTGTATTTCAACCAAAATATGTATCTTATTAAATCATCAGTTTGTTGTTGGACTTACTTGGTTCTGAGGAATGTGAAAGTCAACTGACCAGTACAGAGTCATGCCAAGAGAGTATACAATCATCTGAAAAGAAAAGGAAACGTGCTAAATGCACTATACTTTAGAAACAGTTATCGTATGAGGAAGAAACAAAAAGTAAAGGCAATTTTTAAATTATGCAATAACCCAGAGGGCAAAAGACAAAGCATGGAGTGGAGACATCCATCTTCTCCAGCAAAGAAGAAATTCAGACGCCAGCCGTCCTCCAAGAAAATCATGTTAATGTTCTTTAGGGACGTGAAGGGGCCTAGTCTGGTACATTTCCAAGCTCATGGGCAAACAGTGAACACTGCAACAGGGAGCAGCTGAAATATTTCTCCTCTGCAGGACTACAGAAGCTAGTTGAACTATACAGCAAATACCTTCTATTGCAAAGGGCCTACATGGGAAAGTGACATGTTCGATTTCTCACCGTTACTTCTATTAAAGTCATTAAATGTATTCGCCTTTACTTTTTGATTCTCACCTGTATATAAAATCTATATTGCTTTTTTTTTTTTTACTGGTTATCACTATGGCAAGACTCATAGCTAAATGCATCACTGTCGCTCTGCATGTCTGTCTAGGGAGTTCAAACATGTGGCCAAACCCTAGGAATTTCTCGATAAACCTCTCAAAATCTACACTCGCAGCTGAGAACGTACCCTTCTCCCATTTAAGTTTACATACACTATATTGGCTCTGTAGTTTCAGTGAAGGGAAATCTTAAGTCTACTGGGGCTTTTTCAGGCTCTATCAATTGTGGAACCAAAATTACATAGGTACCTCCAAAGTATCTAACAGGACGTAAGCCTCCTAAATAGGTTGTAATTGCCCCTGATAGGTACCTTATGTTGTCATTTTCTATCCTATTTTCTAGGATAAACTGAAGAAAATTGGCCTTTTCAATGAGTTCACATTTTTCATGATGGATGTTTTGTTATTCCTGATATCCAGCACTAGATGGCAGGCTCAATGTCATGCTGTCTTTAATTCTTCCAATTCTGCTACATGTTCCCTACATGTCTCCTTCACAGTCCTCTACAAATACCAGACAAGTCTAATCCATGTTCACTGATAAAACAAGTAGTGTGAGGATCTGTTGTAGCAATGCATATTATTGTTTTCCTAAGACCTACTGGTGCTGACCTTCTCCATAGCCATTCTGGTGCTGATGGCACGACCCTGCAGCATCTCTGGTGCAGTGAATGCAGACGCCTCGTCCGTCATTGTGCAGTTCTTAAATGCTAGTGTACCATTTGCAGACAAGAGCAGTGATGTCGGACTTATGATGCTGCAGATGTTGCTATGCCCTATAGAAATAAAGCAGACACTTCTCACAAAATATAGCTAAGCATAGACCACATTTGTTATTGGATTCTACTGCTTGCCTACATGCCTTACCTATGCTGAAGAGTTCCAGCAGTGATTCAGCAGAGGTGAGCAGGAGGGTCCAGACCTCATTCTCCTCCAGTGGGCCTCCTCTAGCCTCCAATACTTCAGCTAGGGTAACAAACGTGCTGCTCATCCTGTACACTCACAGGACACACTCCTGAGCCCACAGAATCTAGCTCACTAAATGGAGGCAGGTGGAGATAAGAAAGAAAGAAGATGTATGTGGATTAATGATGGCGCTTTCATCAGCATCATTACTACCAGCAAAGTATGTCTGAAAGAGTAATAATAATACCTGTTTACTCCAAGCTTGCTTGCTAGATTTAGTAACCTGACATTTTCCCATGTAATATTTCTTCGATACCCTAGGAAGTTTGGTGTTTCTCTTGACTTAGTTTTGTTTTCACTTTTTATTTTTAATGTAATTCCCTCTTCCTATAATGCCAAACAGTATGCATAAACTTTATAATACTGTATATACTTATGTATACTTTTTGAACTAGATAAACATATTGTCTAAAATCTAAAATGTTTTAGTAATTTTCAGGAAAATTGATTAATTAAGGTTTAAAACCTTTGTAGAATATAACCGCATTGCTTTTACCACTAGATTCCTCTTAGATTGTTTTATTTTTTAGGATTATGAACTCTGTAGCAAATCAATTATAATGGGTGCTAATAATAACAACAAAAACAACAAAAACAACAACAATAATAATAATAATAAAAAGTTACTGTTGTCTAGTTATTTTCTTCTAATTTAAGCTTCAAAGGTTGAGCCTTTATAACTTCAGTCCATGGTTTCATTGTTGTTTTCAGCAAAGTGTGCTTTGCTTTAATAAGCGTTCTCTTTTCCTTTCTGAGCTAACATACAGAAGTGCCGTCTTACCAGTTGAATTGTAAACATCTTACCTAAAGATAAAAATCTAAAGAAATCTAAAAAAAATAATTCTTGCATAATTACAATGTAAAGATACATTTATACAAAGTGTGACATACGTTAGAGTCCTCACCCTTGTTAAATGCTAAAACACTTGCGTTAAGTGAAATTGATAAAATAATACATATATTCCAGAGCATTTTTCATCTACTGGTTATTGACATAAGTGCTTTAAATAATCCAAAGCAATAAGACCAACACCATTGCTTTCCTACCAAACTGAATAGACCAGTAAACATTTCAAAAGAAATGAACAGTGATCGCTAAGTATTACATCACTGTTTCAGCTATACCAAAAAGATGTTGAAGTAAGGCTATAAACACAGGTCCGGTGCATAAATTTACTATTGAATATTGCATATTTATTTTAGTAAATAATCACTGTTACACTAAAAGGTCTGTAGGCTAATTAATGTTTACTGTAGGCTCATCAACTGACAAAATAGCTAGCCTATTTAATGTTTAAGCAATGCATTTGAAATCATTTTACCTTGTTTAATTCCATGTCTGTTAAAGTTCACTTGTTGATGTTCATGAAACAGGACTACTTCGTTAATCCACTTGCTCCAGTGCACTTCGTTTACCTTCTGTTACCAAGAACACACAACATTCAGGTGTAGGACTACTAAACTTTATAAACTTTGCCCTCATCGCACCTGTAAAATATTACAATGTAAAGGCATTCGCATGCTTAAAATATGTGGATCTGTGTCTGTATCCTGTGGTGTGTAGAATAATTGTAATTCGACACAGTTTTGGCACTGTATTTACTGCCACTATAGTTAGATCTCTGCCGTAAGAACTCAATTGGATTAAAGCGAGTCAGAGGATCTCTGACTACAGCCTTCTGTTTTCTGTTTCACTGACAACATGGTGACTGAGGAACTAACATGTAACACTATCATTTAGGCTACCTCTCTATCTCTCATTGTATGGAGAGAGAGAACATACATGGGGGATGGGGGGTGTTATTACTGGGTCATAGTACAGTTGAATGCAATGGTTGTTGTTTTTTTTCTTTTTCAAACAAACAAGATATTGAGTGTGAGTTAGGTGAAGTAATAATTAAAATCTGGAAATGTTGAATGTTAACATATTGACTGAAAAATTACCATCATATCAGGTCAAAAGTCTTTTTCTGAACATCATATATGCCTGAATATTCTCTGTAGATACCACCTTTTCCTTTACAACTATCTCTATAGCCTCTGAGCCGCTAAAAAAATATATCTGTTCTACCTCTGCCAAATGTCATGCACTACCTTCTAGACTTCTGACCAGGAGAGAGAGAGCAAGAATATGTTGGTATAGTCCTGTTTTATTTTTATTTTTAATTTTTTTTTTAATGATTATGTGTTAGCAGTAAAAGTAGCAGTAGTATTGGTAGTAGCAGAAGGGATAGTATAAATCGAAGTCAAGTGTAGTAAAAGTAGTAGAATAATACAATTACTTGTAAAAGAGTTAGTAATAGTAGTAGTATAATTCAGAACTATATGAATGACAGGCCTGATTAATTTCAGCATGTTCGTCTGTGAGTAAGTGGTGCGTCCATCATCCATCATCCATCCCTATATACACTCATACATTACTATACATACCAACACTCACTACTGACTTCAATAGCAACATCTGTACACCTGCTCATTTATGCTTCTATATGATTATCCAATCAGCCAATCTTGTGTCAGCAGCAAAGGGCATAAAATCATGCAGATACATGTCAAGAGCTTCAATTAATGTTCACATTATACATCAGAATGAAGAAAACGTGTGCTGATTGTGTCTTTGATGCTAGCATGGCTGCTGGTTCCAGAAGCGCTGGTTTGAGTATTCCAGAAACTTCTGGTCTCCTGGGATTTTCACACACAACAGTTTCTAGATTTACACAGTTTGATGTGAACATTAACTGAAGCTCTTGACATGTATCTGCACGATTTGATGCACTGTGCTGCTGCCACATGAGTCCAAGGCTGATTGGATAACTGCAAAAATGAGCAAGTGTACAGGTGTTGCTATTAAAGTAGACTACACACTTTTGCACACAAAGTAATATGAATAATAATAAGAAAAAGAGTAATATCTTTTTTTTTTTAAAGTTTTTTACAAATATTTTTGCAAAATTTATTTATAATAAAAAGTTCCTCCCACTCTTTCTGGCAAATCCTGTAAACTCAATCAGATTAGATAGGGAGCATCGGTGAACTGCCAACAACAGGTCGCTCCACAGATGTTCTGTATCTGGGCTTTGGCTGGGCCACTATAAGACATTCAGGGACTTGTCTTGAATCCACTTCAGCATTTTCTTTGCTGTGTGCTTTGGATCGTTGTTGCTGAAAGTTGTGAATCTTTGTTTAAGACTGAGGTCCTGTGTTCTCTGGAACAAGTTTTCTTCAAGGACCTCTTTGTATCTGGTTGCACTCATCTGACATGCTAAACAGTTTTGCCAGATGTAGTGCCTGGAGTTTAGCCCAAAAAGTTATATTTTTTTCTCTTTAGATCAGATCATTTTCCCCCTCTTGTGCTCAGAGTCACTAAACTGGCTTCCTTTTAGACACTCTACAATAAAGATCTGATTAATGGAGTATTTCTGAGATGATTGTCATTCCATGTCTGCAGAGGACCTCTGAAGCTTTGTTTGAGTTGGCATTGGGGTCTCAATCATCTCACTGACCAAGGAGTTTGACTGGCCACTTTTAGGAAGATTCCTGATTACAAACTTTTTCCATTTTACAATTATGAACATTCTTCCATTCATCCATCAGATTCACAGGGGAAGCTGGAGCCAATCCCAGCTGACTTTGGGCAAGAGCTGGGGTACACCGTGATTACCACTCTATTGCAGGGATAACCCAGAGTTGAACAAACATTCACACTAACACCTATGCAATTTAGAGTCGCCACTTGGCATGTCTTTGGACTGTAGGAGGAAACCACAGCACTCGGAAGAAAACCAAACAGGCACTGGGAGAAACTGCAAACTCCATACAGACAGCCCCAATCAGCTGGCAGGTTCGAATCCATGCCACCCTGGGAACATTCAAAGCTTTGTAATGAAAAGAAAGAAATGGTTTTATACAGCACATGTTGAAATGGAAGTGTACAGACAGTTGGTTCTACTTCATGGCTTGGTTTTTGGTCTAAGTTGCACTGTGATATGTGGGACCTTATACACACAGGTGCGTATCTTTCCAAATGATGTCCAATCAGCCGAATTTTGCACAAGTGCAATTCGGTCAGGTTCTAGAGACAGGTGAACTTTAGTCGGTTTCTAGAGACATGTCAATACGATCAGATCAAATAAGGCATGCACCTGAGCTGAATTTGAGGTGAAGGGTCTGAATACTTTGTTAAATGATAGATCTCACATACACACACACACAGACACACATCTTATACTGCTTAATCCTGTTCAGGGTCATGGGGGGGGGCCCAGAGGACCCAGAGGAAACCCACATGGACAGAACATGCCATCTCCACACAGAAAGGCGCCCGGGTTGTCCCCAGGGCGATCCCAGGCCCTTCTTGCTGTGATGTGCCAGTGCTAACCACCACACCATCATGCCGCCCCATGAGTGATTTTAGTTTTTAATTTTTTATGCATTAAAAAAAAAAAAAAAGTACAGTACAGGCCAGAAGTTTGGACACACTTTCTCATTCAATGTGTTTTCTTTATTTTCATGACCATTCATTT
>JAQLOM010000037.1:13297285-13307381 GCA_030068315.1 Chrysichthys thysi | reverse complement strand
AGACGACTCGTTCTTCCCGAGTCACATTAAAGATTCGTTCAAAATGAACGAATCGTTCAAGAACGACCCATCACTACTTCCTACATCTTAAATTTTAAAGACCACAGGAGAGGATCACTGCTGACTGCACACAACTGCACTAACACTGCACCAAACCCTGGCTAGGAGAGAAAAAAATGTTTACCCACAGCACCGTGTAAGTGAAATTAACAATCCGTACACAGTATATTGTTCTTCATGATTGGTCATTGACGGTGAGGGTTTCTGAGTTTTAATGAAAACAAATACATACTTACAGCTGTTAAGATGCAAAGTATAAAAAGATTCTCTTTTCCACTGTAACCCGATTCAAGGAGGCTAAGGTAGTCAGCTAATGCACTTCATTTATAAGCACCTAGCTAGTGTTATAAAGAATGAGCTGGGGAAACATGAAGGGGGTAAACAACATTTTCTGGGACGTCTTTAATCGATTAATATAAAGTAGGTTTTTTGTTTGGGGCGGCACGGTGGCTAAGTGGTTAGTGGTTGCCTTACAGCAAGAAGGTCCTGGGTTCGATCCCTCAGACTGACACAGGCGCCATTCTGTGTGGAGTTTGCATGTTCTCTGTGTCCGCGTGGGTTTCCTCCGGGTACTCCGGTTTCCTCCTACAATCCAAAAACATGCACATTAAGAGTATTAGCTACCCTAAATTGCCCATGGAGTGCATGTGAGTGCATAGAGTGTGCATGAACCCGAGTCCTGACTTAGGGGAGGGTTGGGCGTGGGGCTATCGACCTCACCCTGTAGGACATTTCCCGACAGAAATGTGAACCGAGCCCCGTGGGGGCCGCTTGACGCCTTGTGTGCTGGACGGTGCAACAGGAATAAGAGAGAGGTTACTCATTTTGATCTCAGTGTCTGCATCACAGGGTAACAAGAAAATGGTGTTGGTGCATCTTTCATTTATAAATATAATATGCCTCCCTAAAGTGAGCATTACAGTATTTATCTAGTATTTCAGTGTTAATAGTACAGAGGCTATGTGGAATGATGTCTGACTGGTGTGTATGTTTCTCATAGCACAGGTGGAGCAGTAGTCACTGGCTCACCCCAGGCTTCCTCCTCCTCCTCCATCAACGATGTGTCCTCCATGTCTACCGAGCCCACAATGACGTCAGACACAGACAGCAGTCTGGAGGCCACAGCCGGAGCGCTGAGCTGCTGCAGATGACTATCACCTTCCCCTGGAGCATCGCTTTGTGTCGCATGGTATCAGATTTAGGCCAGTCACTTTTGCTTTTCTTAATGCTCGTCCTTTAAAGGTCTTTTTTTTTTATCTGTATTTTTATCGGGTAAAGAAAGTTTGCAATGCAAAGGCAATGTAAATACACATTCAGTACTATGTGCGTAGGTTGACGTTATTTTCTTCCTCTCGAAATACTGCAATATTCCATCGTCATTTTATTCTCCTGTCAAGAAGCTCCAGCAGCCCCTAACTACTGAATGTGAGTACATTTAACACGCTCGCTCGGTTCTTCCTTTAAAAAACACTTATTGGTGAGGAATGTAAAGACTAAATTGTAAATATACATTTTTATTTATTTTATTTTACTTTATTTTGTATGTGCCTATAGGTTTTATGATCGAGTGGCTATATCTGGGGCTACAAGCTTCCTTACAGTATTTTGATCATTTAGATAGTGAATGTAAAATATTAAATAGTGCATAAATTGCTGAGTGTAGTATAGCTATTTATTTTCTGTTTCGAGATGGCTTCATCTGCTTGGTGAGTTCAACAGCTCTGACCCTGAATTTATTTCTTTTGTTTGTACATTTTTGTTAGCACAAGCAATCGTTTCTGGCATCCAAACTGTTTCTAAAATATCCAGTATAAAGGTGATTTAATGAGGCTGCATGGACCTTCAGTTTGGCTTTTGCACTGCAATTTAATTTGTTTATTTATTTTTCTGGGTGACTGTGGCTAAAAATTGACTGAGATATTGTACGTCAGTCATCTAATAATGGCTTCAGTTTTTGGTACAGCCAGATTTGAACTGTAATTCACATTCACAAGTACTGGATATCTAATCCAGTTTAAACAGGTAGTTCTCTTATACTTGAAATGCTGTCCTGCATTGAATGTGGCATAGGTGACTACGAATCAAGGAACGTATTCTCATTTTTGTATGCAAAATCTATTTATATTTCATGGCGTCAGCTGATTATTTTTGTGAAATGTAGCAAGAAAAAAAAAAAGTCAAGGTTTTTTAAAGGTATTTTTATTTCTATTTTCGGAAATGATGGAAAGGTTTGTAAAGACCAGTGCTGTAAAAATAAACGTGTAGTGTATTAAGTATGTCGGTTGCATTAGCTACTTCTGTACTGCATTGCAGAAGTGGTTTACATTAATTGCTGAATGTTTGAGATGTGTGTTTTTGTGTGTGCACAATGGGGGACTTTTTTTTCTTCTTTCCCAATTTTTTTTTATTCTTAAACGTATAAGATAGAAAAACAAGAAGGTGTTGACTAAGAATTAATGGTTAGGAATGTTAGTGAGGATATAGGTTCTATAGGAATTTTTCATTTAGAATTTTTGTCTAAAAAGGAAACAAAAAACAGGATTTGGGTTTACATCATTTCTGATTTTAAGTGCTAAACCTGGAAATAAATTGGAATTTGCACAAAAAGCAGTTACCATGTATAACATGAACAGTGGGCAGGGCAGGATCAGCTTCAGTAGAATTTGAACTACCTCAAATTTTATTTCCTCAATGTGAATTTTATCATTTGTTTTGTTTATTCATTTTAAAATTCATGATTGTTAATTTGATTGCAAAGTGTATGGATTTGTGTGAATGATCTGTATGTAGTATGTGCGCCATGTAGTTATAAAGGGACAAGTGATTTGCTATTACAAACCTCATTAGGATAAAGTGGAGTATAAATACAATTTGCGCTCTCTCTCTCTCTCTCTCCTCTTTTCCCTTTTGTTAGTTCATTAGAACATTCTTTTAAACCCCTCTCTATAAGTAATGAGATTCCTATTATTTCATTTTTTTCTTTGGCAGATGGAGCTTAATGGTGTATGTTGTGTATGATTAAACATGTTGTGGGCCATGTTTTTTTTTTTAAACTGATAACCCAGTCTTGAACCTTGTACATGAGCCCACTTCATTACACTTTCCTATTTGATCTGGATGCTTGCAGCACTTATGGAAATCTTACACTAGTCACTAAATATAATAGATGCACAGCTTGGACATTTTCTCCAGCTACATGGACTGTTAACGGAGCCTAGTCGAGAATGCAAGATGCGTACAAGATACGTGAAGTCGACATCAAAAGTGAGATCATGAGTTGATGGTTGTTATAAAATGTTCCACACGTGGAGGTCCATGTAAAGGTCATCAGTGTGTACCACACCATGAGAGTGCACTAGCATTCAACAAGTGTTGTAACTACTGCAAATAAACCCAAGTCAAAATAATGCGTGTTTGTGATCATTTCACTTTTTCTATACGAGTGTGTTAGAGATTTGTTGTTGGTGCACATGATGGGATATCCTACATTTGTATTACTATTTGAAATGTATGCAATTATAAGAATCCTCTGCACCAAGCGAGTCACAATTTTCAAGGTTAGGGATATTCCAAAACAATCAGCAACAATCCGATTACATCCTAAGCCATAGATCTTAGATCGGAACCTGAAATTAAAGATATTTTGTCAAGGGAGCTATATTTTTATATTTATTTTTAATTAAGTCCTTTCAGATTTTAGGTATGTATGTAATGGACCAGTACCGGCCTTAGCCATCTTACAGGTAGTCGCCAAACAAAGAAACGATGACGCATATCTAAGGCATATTCAAAGCTTTCACAGGTTACGTAAATGCTGAAAAAGTTTGAGATGGGTTTCAAAGGGATCACGAACTGAATTTGCGAATGTTTTGCTGCACAGAGACATAACAGAGTAGCAGTTACATACTTTCAGGACGAAAACATCGCATTGGATACTGGCAAAGGTGAGCCAGCCCCTTTAAATTTAGAAAGAAAACATGAAAACAGTACTAACTAAAATATATTTTACAGTTCTTTCAAGATAGATAAGTGCAAATTTTGTCAAATATGATTAAGGGAAAAATCTTTGGGAACATTTGTGAATTTAATCTGTGATGATAACTTTATTATGTTTCCTTTCAGTCATACTCGATGTCAAATAACCACTGATACGAAAGCAGTACAACCTCAATTTTGGCACTTTCATGAGGGGAAAGTATAACATCATCTTAGTATTTAAGTCATTCACACTCATTTCTGCCATTTACCAAAAAAACTATGTTTATTCAGTGTGTTTTTTTCCCCGAAACACCTGAGAAATAAGTTATACAGCAATGATCCTCTTAACCGTGGCAACCTCACTGATGTAAAATGATAGAAAAAAAAAAGAATAAATATAGAAACTATTAGCTAGAGTTTAATTGTTGGTCTTGCCACCATTCTTTTCAAAAATGTCTTTGCCTTGCATTTCAGTTTGAGATAAAGGGATTTGCTAAACGAGGTGGGAAGTGTAACAGTCATTGACTACATCAGGAACCATTTGTCATCATCTGTTTCTTTAACACTGGACAGCCATAGGTACTTTCTGGTCATTGACTTCAAATAACAAACTTATAAAGGAAAGGTGGAGCTATGAGATGATATGTAATGCTTCATCTGTGGTTAAGCTGTACTTTCCCAATGCCATGCATCAACACAAAAGGCACTATCATGGAAATAATCTGTCTCGTGAAAAACACTGAGTGTAGGCAACCATTATTCCATCAACTGCAAACAATCAGGGATATCATGCTTTGGTTTTAACTGTGCATACTGGAAGTGAAGCGACTGAGATGCCGGTAATGGGATTAATCATTTAAACATATCCTAAAACTTCAGGCTGATGTCTGAGGGGGAAAAATAGATTTGCTATTAATAGGTAAGAGTTGATCAAGTTGTTGCAGTGAAACAGCTTGAAATTGCCTCAGAATTCTCATGATACATGAGTAGATAGATTTAAAATAGCATCTAATGTGAAGCGTCACATTTTGTTTGTCCGTGTCCCCGTTGTTAGATTTCCTAAAGTGGAGAAGAACTCCTCCATCTCACTCTGCAGTATTCGGTTCCGGTTCTCTGCATCCTCACGGGCTCGCTCCGAATTCCGCAGTTTAATTTCCAACATTCTATACTTCTTCCTCTCCTGGTCTAATTCCTCCTCTAACCTGTCAACCTGCTGAGTCAGCAATGCACTGTTTTCTTCCAGCCTGTTAGGAAAAAGCATGATGAGAAAGAGAAGTCACAAAATCGTACAAGCATGTGTATTAATTATACTTCTGTACAGTCAGGGCAGCATGCACCGCTGTGTCCTACATAATGTTATTAGATACAAAAATATAATTAATGTAAAAAAAATTAATTAGTAAAAAAAAATTATTATATGGATGGGCTTTTATTTCCTCCCTAAGCTGCTGATTAAGCAAATTTCACAGCAGCTGAACCATTTGCAGGAAATGCTAAGTGACCTATTTTGTATATATTCCATATATATTTCTATAGCCCAAAGATGACCATGAATACTTAGTGTCACTGTGCTGCACTGTGCCATCATTACACTCTCTTGGATGTCCGACCATGGATGACATTGTTGGAAATATTTCATATATTTTAGTTTACTACTCATGCAGGCCCATATTAAGACAATGTGGTGCCCCTGGGCACTATACCTCACAGGTGCCCATTTTTCATTCATTTTCTGTAACGGTTTTAAAAAATGATACATTTGCACATACATGTGGACTGACTCAACTCTGACAGATTGGGGAGGGGGAATGAATGGTCATGTAATCTTGATTTGTTCATTATTATTATTATTATTATTATTATTATTATTATTATTATTATTATAAAATTAGTGTTCACGATGAGTTATGTATGGCCTTTAAACAGTTTCAAGTGAATAACATAAAAATGTATGAAAAATATTTTTAAAGCTTGTGTCATGTGGTGCCCCCCCACTGGTTGTGAATGGTTGGTACCCCTGGGGATAAGCCTGTACTTGTGCACACAAAGGCTCGGCCTGTTGACAGAGATGAGATTCTCTGTTACTCGACCAAACCTAAGATCTTAGAAAAGATTCTATGTTTGGATTGGGAACCCTTAAATATTTTATACAGAAATCTATGACAGAGGCCTCCCCTTTCAAGAAAGGTTCATAGTAGAACCCTGTTAGCAAGCAAGAACCCTTAAAAAACATTCAAATAATGCTTGAAGAACCATTATTCTGATTGTATTGAAAGTGTGTACATGCCAGCGGCCGTCCCCAGTCGGGCCAGAGCACATAACATACCGGTGAGTTTCCAAGGGGATACCCATCATGCATTGGTGGATCCTGGCTGTAATCAGACTTCTATCCACAAAGGTGTGATTCAAGGTGAGGCATTGGGGTCAGCACGAGCGGTGAAGGTAATGTGTGTGCACGGGGATGTTCATGAATATCCACTGATGATGGTCTACATCCAATTCCAGGGGAAAAAGCATACGTAGTCTAGAGGTGGCGGTTAGCCCGCACCTGACCCACCCACTGGTTCTGGGAACAGACTGGCCAAGGTTTAGGGGCCTATTGGAAAGCATGATCCTGGGTCCTGTGGTAATAGATCACTGGGGAATCCCTGTCTGGCATTTGCTGTGGAAACCGTTTCAGAGCCGTCCACGTCAGCTCAGCGTCAGAATGACACAAACAGGGAGGGGTCGCCTTCTCCCCTCCCTCTCAGGAATTCCCTCAAGGATTTCCCGCAAGAGCAGGTGTGAGACAAAACTCTGAAACACGCTTTTGACTCAGCACCTAAATGTTGGACTTTCCTCAGCTGTACTTCATGTTAATTAAAGATCAATTATACAGAGTGATGCAGGACACTCAGACTGGAGAGCAAGTAACCCAATTGTTGGTTCCAAAGAGCCACCAGAAACTTGTGTTCCAGGCAGCTCATCATAACCCTATGGCCGGATACCTAGGACAAATCAAAACAGTAGCCCATCTCATGGCCTGTTTCTACTGGCCAGGCATCTGCAGTGATGTTTGAAGGTGGTGCATGGGACGCTGCAAGTGCCAGCTGGTGAGTCCGGCGGCCATACCAAAGGCACAGTTACAGCCGCTGCCCTTAGTTGAGACCCCCTTTGAAACAGTTGGGATAGATCTTGTTGGGCCATTGGACCGGTCTGCACATGGGCATTGCTTTATTTTAGTTCTAGTGGACTATGCAACGCGATACCCTGAGGCAGTGTCTCTGCGTAATATTTCCACATGCAGTGTCGGTGAGGCACTTTTCAAATTCATCTCCCGGGTCGGGATTCCGAAAGAAATCCCGACTGATCAAGGCGCCACATTTATGTCACGCATGCTCCGTGAGCTCTGTGAATTATTGGGGATTAAATTCATGCACACAAGAGTCTACCACCCACAAATGGATGGCTTGGTCGAACGGTTTAACCTAATTCATAAGTTCGTGAGTGAAGGTGCATGTAACTGGGATAAATGGCTCGAGCCTCAGTTGTTTGCAGTACAAGAGGTCCCACAAGCCTCCACAGGGTTTTCCCCATTTGAATTATTATACAGGCGAAAACGGCGTGGCATCATAGACGTTATGTGGGAAAAGTGGGACGAGGGACCTTCTAAAAGTAAAAACAAAATTCAGTACATTCCGGACCTGTGCGCAAAACTCCACACACTCAGTCATCCAACTCAGGAGAATTTGTGGGAGGCATCAGAATGACAGTCTTGGCTGTACAATGGGGTGCACGCCTTAGGGAATTCACAGCAGGAGATAAAGTCTTTGTTTTATTACAAACCTTAAGCTCTAAATTACTCGTTTCAAGGACCCTTTGAGGTCACATAGCGAATTGGGGATGTCAACTATGAGGTGAAGTGTACAGATAGGTGTGGGGCGCAGTAAATATACCACCTCAACCTCCTAAAACACTGGGTCAAGGGGGTCTCTGTGGTACTGGCGATGGTAGTTCAGGAGAGGACGGAGCTGGGGTAAAACTAAAAACAGCCACACACCAACACCTGGTCCCTTGTGGAGACCACCTCTCCCCGTTGCAACTCATAGAAGTTGCAGAGTTGGGAGATTTCCGATATGTTCTCGCCCCTTTCCAGTCGCATGCACTTCAAAGAACATCACACTGAGACACCCCCAGGGGTGGTAGTGCGAAGCCACCCCTATCGTCTACCTGAGCACAAAAAAGGTGGTTCGGGAAGACTTCAATGCCATGCTTGAGATGGGAATAATTGAGGAGTTGCACTGTGACTGGAGTGGTGTTGATTCCCAAAAACCAACAGGATGGTTTGATCCTGTGTGGACTACAGAAAAGTCAACATGGTGTCTAATTTCGATACATACCCCATCCCTCACATTGATGATCCTCTTGAGTCCCCTATTCCAAGAAAAAAACGGCCTTTTCCACCCGGTTCGGTTTACACCAATTTGTTACCCTTCCATTCGGCTTGTTCAGAGCCACTGCGACCTTCCAACGGCTCATGGACAAATTCCTCTGACCCTATGTCGCCTATGCAGCATACAGAACATCTTAGAGCTGTCCTTGGGTCATTGAGATGGGCGGGACTCACAGCTAACCTGAAGAAGTGTGCAATTGGGCAGTATCTGGACTTCCACTTGTATCATGGGCAGGTGCATCCCCACATTGATAAGACTGCAGCGATTGCGATCAGGTAAAGGCTGCACTGTGCGGTGGGCTTCTTTTTCATTCCCCTGACTTCTCTCTCCCCTTTGTTTAGCAGACTGATGCGTCGGACAGGGGGCTGGAGGCCGTTTTGTCCCAGGTGGTGGAAGGGGAGGAGCACCCGGTGCTGTACATAAGTCAGAAACTCTCGGTGCGGGAGAGTAATTACAGCACCATAGAAAAGGAGTGCTTGGCCATCAAGTGGGCAGTTCTCACCCTCCGCTACTATCTACTTTGATGCCCTTTCACCCTCTGCTCGGATCACACCCCACCCCAGTGGCTCCACCACATGAAGGATGCCAATGCATGGATCACCCGTTGGTAACTAGCTCTCCAGCCGTTCAAATTCGAGGTGATCCGCAGGCCCGGGGGGCACTTTCTCTCCCTGCAGGGGGGGTTGGCTGTGGGCCGGATGGCTCCCTGGCCTGAGTCGGGTGGTTGGGGAATGTGGCAGCGGGGGTAGCTGTGTGTGTGTGTGTGTGTGTGTGTGTGTGTGTGTACGCATGTAGAGGAGTGAGCTGAAAAACCTTCCTTAAAAATAAACTGTTTAAAAGTTATTCCCATCCACCTGTCTAATACTTCAGTGTTCCCACCCACACCTGGGCTGTTACAATACCCTTAAACTATTACACTGTTTATGGTGTTACATCCTGAAACTGCAATGGAATTAACTGGAATTATACCCTGTATGGCAAAAGTTTGTGGACCCCTGGCCACCACACCTACATGTACTCATTGAACATCCCATTCCAGATTAATCCTCCATTGCTGTTATGATATCCTCCACTCTCCTGGTAAGGTTTTCCACTAGGTTTTGGAGTGTGGCTGGGGGGGATTTGTGCTCATTCAACCCCAAGAGCATTAATGTGATTTCACACTGATGTTGGGTGAGGAGACCTGGCAGACAGTTGGTGTTCATCATCCCAAAGGTGTTCAGGTTAATGTTCATGACATTGTCCCAAACTTGTTTTGATAGTTTATTGTTCTTTGTGATGTTATTTGTTTAGGTATGTTGGCAACAAGTATCGAGATGCCAAGGTGTATTCTATTCAGCTAAGTATGTAACATCAGATGGTAACTGTAAATTTCAAGGTTTCACAAGAATGAATGTAAATACCGGTACATTCACAAATTTAACTTTTTTATTTAGGTAGTCATAATGTAAATTAGATTGACTAGTAGTAAAAAAAGGGGGGGGGGGAGCACGGTGGCTGAGTGGTTAGCACTGTCGTCTCACAGTGAGAAGGCCCTGGGTTCGGCACAGGGTGCCTTTCTGTGTGGAGTTTGCATGTTCTCCCCGTGTTCGCGTGGGTTTCCTCCGGGTACTCCGGTTTCCTCC
>JAQLOM010000037.1:13258600-13268798 GCA_030068315.1 Chrysichthys thysi | reverse complement strand
TGAAGTTGTTGAAGTATTGGTGTGATGTGAGCTCTTGAGGGAGTACGTGTTATGACCCGGGCTGCAGAATTCTGGAGAACTTGAAGTTTGTGGATAGATTTGTTGGGGAGACCGAACAGGAGAGAATTGCAGTAGTCGATTCGAGAAGTGATAAGGCTATGGACAAGAATGGCAGCGGCGTGGGAAGTGAGGAAGGGACGAAGTCGATTAATGTTACGTAAATGATAGTATGCTGATCGGGTTATAGAGTTAATATGAGATTGAAATGAAAGAGTACTATCCAATATGACCCCCAAACTCTTAACCTGAGGGGAAGGGTAGATAGGGGAATTTTCAATGTTGATGGAAAAGCTGTGCGATTTGGTTAATGTTGAGGTTGTACCGACAAGTAAGACTTGTAAGTAAGTATGCTTGATTTGGCTTGCTAGATAATTGCATGATTAAGCAGGTATACAGGTGTTCTTATTAAAGTGTCAGTGAGCATGTATACTAATCGGCCATTCCGGTAAAACCACCTGCCTAATATTGCATAGATCTCCCTTGTGCCAACAAACCAGCTCTGATCCATTGAGGTACAGACTCAACAAGACTGCCAACAAGACTGTGTGCTGTTATCTGACACAAACATATTAGCAGCAGATCCTTTAAGCCCTGTGAGTTGTGAGGTGGGGCCTCCAGGCATCAGACTTGTTTGTTCAGCACACCCTGTAGGTGCTAGATGGGACTGAGATCTGGGGAATTTAGGGGCCAAGTCAACACTGAATTATTGGTCATGTTGCTCAAACCATTGCTGAATACGGTTTGCAGTGTGTACATTACATTACAGTCACTTGGCAGAGCGACTCACATTTATACAACTAAGGGCCTTGCTCAAGGGCCAAGCAGTGGCAGCTTGGTGGTGCCTGGATTTGAACTCCCAACCTTCTGTAACCATTGTTTACAACCATATTAGTAGGCCAACGTCTTGACGTCCTAACCCCCTGAGCTACCCCCTATACTGCTCTGCCTCTGCCAGATTGCCTTCTTCCCACAGTGCATACCGCTGCCTTCGCACATGCATCTGGCCTTCCACATGATGTAAAATAAAGTGTGGTTCATCAAACCAGGCCACCATTGCTCCATGGTTCAGTGTGGCAGGGCACATTATCCTGCTGAAAGAGGCCACTGTCATTAGGGAAAACTGTTGCAATGAACGGGTGTACTTGGTCTGCCACAATGTTTAGAAGGTGGTACATTTCAAAGTAACATCCAAATAAATGCCAGGACCCAAGCTTTTCCAGCAGAACACACTGCCTCTGCCAGATTGCCTTCTTCCCACAGTGTATACTACCGCCTTCGCATGCAAGGGGTAGCTCAGGGGGTTAAAGGGATCCTCGGCTACTTTGACATGCTGGCTTTATATGATTAATGCTGGTGTCAGTTATAAATACGTAATACAAAAAAAACTCAAATATGTTTGTCATAATTTTTATTAAAAAATGAGAAAATCCACTCACTGGTAGGTCGCCATTTTTGTTTACGTCGCACAGCATTCTGGATCGATGAGGTCAAACGGTTGCTAGGATTTACTGTCTCTGTTGATAAAGGCAGTCTTGGCAAGATGAACATGACTTCTGTTCAGGCTTTTCAGTTTGAACCTGAGCGCACTGCAAGTTTGGAGGACAACTCGGCAGACAATACTGGAAACGATGAGCAGAGAGGTGTGGAAGCGAGAGTTGGCCACAATCGATGGTGCCTGTGCAACAACTGCTTGCCAATGCTAAGAGAGAGGGAGAGTGTTTGTTGTAAGTGTAACCGGTCGTTTTCTGGCTCTGCGTTGTGATTGTTCATGATGATGGTATAGAAAGGGTGACACCGACACAGCTGTTCTTTTTTGCTCGTTTACTGAAAAACCAACATACAATATACAGCATGAGCTGGTTCTCCCCCTCCAACTCCTCTTCCCCAAGGTTACAGAAACAGGGCCACAAACCATACCATATGCAGTAAACATTATGTGTCCTAAAAATAGATCGCTAGGCTAATGAACAATTACAGCTAAATTAACACCAAAAATAACCTCCCATAGGAACACAGCAGAGTTAGCTAGCTAGTCTAGCTAACTCTGTTAGCATTTATGCTAGCGGGACCTAGCATGCAATGAACCTAGCTAACTGGCCAAGAACAGAAAGCCAATGGTTCAGAACAAAAAAATGAACAAAACAATCGAAATTAATGACATGCCTGAAAAACCAACATAGAATGTACAGCATGAGCTGGTTCTCCCCTCCAACTCCTATAAAGAATAAAAATAAATAAATGCTAAATAATCGTGATTGCTAATCACTAATCAGTGTAACATCGCAGTAACATGCAGCTAGCTAGTTAGTCACTGGCTTGTTACACTATGTGACGCTAAAATTACCAAAATGCATGAAAATAACAAGATGCCACCACAGAAATCATGTTCATCTTGCCGAGACTGCCTTCATCAACAGAGACAGCAAATCCTAGCAACCATTTGACTTTCTTAGGAAACATAATGTAATGTGTTTGTTTTACTGTATATAGCGTGTATGGTTTGTGGCCCTGTTTCTGTAACCTTGGGGAAGAGGAGTTGGAGGGGGAGAACCAGCTCATGCTGTATATTGTATGTTGGTTTTTCAGTAAACGAGCAAAAAGGAACAGTTGTGTCGGTGTCACCCTTTCTATACCATCATCATAAGTAAACACAATGCAGAGCCAGAAAACCACCGGTTACACTTACAACAAACACTCTCCCGCTCTCTTAGCATTGGCAAGCAGTTGTTGCACACACACGCACCATCGATTGTGGCCAACTCTCGCTTCCACACCTCTCTGATCGTCTTCATGCTCATCGTTTCCAGTATTGTCTGCCGAGTTGTCCTCCAAACTTGCAGTGCGCTCAGGTTCAAACTGAAAAGCCTGAACAGAAGTCATGTTCATCTTGCCAAGACTGCCTTCATCAACAGAGACAGCAAATCCTAGCAACCATTTGATGACGCTACCCAGAATGCTTTGCAACGTAAACAAAAATGGTGAACTCCCACTTAGCGGATTTCTTTCTTTGTCTTCTGCCACTTAATCCTGTTCAGGGTCGTGGGGGGAAGCTGGCGCCAATCCCAGCTGACATCAGGCGAGAGGCAGGACACACCCTGGGCAGGTCGCCAATCCACCGCAGGGCGACACACTGAGACAGACAACCACTCACACTCACATTCACACCTATGGGCAATTAGCTAATTAGCCTAATCCCCACTGTGCATGTCTTTGGACTCTGGGAGGAAACCCACGCAAACGGGGAGAACATGCAAACTCCACACAAAAAGGCACCTGTGCTGAACCCAGAGCTCGAACCCAGGACCTTCTTGCTGTGAGGCGACAGTGCTAACCACCCAGCCACTGTGCCGCCCCTAAGCGGATTTCCCCTTTTTTTTTTTTAATAAAAATTACTACAAACGAACACATTTCAGTTTCTTTTGGTATTACGTATTTATAACTGACGCCAGCGTTAATCATAGAAGGCCAGTATGTCAAAGTAGCCGAGGATCCTTTTAAGACAACCTACTGATCGGAAGGTTGGGAGTTCAAATCCAAGCACCGCCAAGCTGCCACTGTTGGGCCCTTGGGCAAGGCCCTTAACCCGCAAATGCTCAGTTGTATAAATGAGATAAATGTAAGTTGCTCTGGATAAGAGCGTCTGCCAAATGACTGTAATATAATGTAATGCATCTGGCCTTCCAAATGATGTAAAATAAAATGTGGTTCATTGAACCAGGCCACCTTCTTCCATTGCTCCATGGTTCAATTCTGATGTTCATATACCCATTGTAGGCACTGTTGGTGGTCGACAGAGGTCAGCATAGGCACGCTGACCTGCCGTTTTGGAGATGCTCTGACCCAGTTGTAAGATTTATCCCAATTTAGCCCTTGTCAATATCACTCAGATCCTTACGCTTGCTCAATTTTCCTGCTTCCAGTACATTATTCCGAATGAGGGGAAAAAAACAAAGAAACAAACAAACAAAAAAACAGCTAATGTAGTATAAATTGGTAAAAATACAAATAGGAGGCACACAAGTGGAAGGTTTTTACTTTCATGTTGCACTATTCATTTACAGCATTTCTTTATGACCTGCTGACATTTCCATTACTGTTTGGGGTTTTTTTTTTCCAGTTGGAAAAGAAAAAGCCATGTCATTAAGGCCATGACCACTTTAGGTATAAATCTGAACACAGATACACACTGGAACATGTGCAGCACTAATCAGGTTCAGATAATATTGCATTACACCTTTAATATACACTCAGTGTCCACTTTAATAGGTACACCGTGCATGGCCATGTGTCACCGCTGGGTTGAGCATGATCCATCATGCAAATAAAGGCTGATCGGCCCTATAATGATCCCTTTCCACTGATGGCTGACAACCTGCATAGCTGTAGATGGGCGGCATTCAGTCATTTTATACCTTCAGGTGCACCTATATGTTGGGGGGACTTGAAGTGCATGTACGATTAATTCCATCCTGTTAATTTTTTCCTTAACACAAACATCCAGAGCACGGGACGTCAAAGTGGCAATGTAAGCCAATCATCATACACTGTATTAAAATCTGAAAAAAAATCTAAGTAAAGTTAGAGGCTCAGTGAGAAAATTCTTCTCTCAACATGAAAAAACAGTGGTGTACCAAACAGTAAGAGGATAAAACCCCTCCTCTATTAAAAGAACACAGTGATGCTTGCCCAGTAAATAGAAAGCAAATTATTCTACAACTAAATGTCAACAGCATTTTGATTCTGACATCTATTATTCTTCCCTTCAACCAGAAACAAAAGAGCTGTGACCACACGCTTGTGCCAAGAAGACTTCTTATGGCGACACTGTCTGAAGTACGTAGTGGTTCCAGTGGAGATGGCTCTGAACTGCTCAGAGAGCAACCAGATCTCCCACAGGACAGTGAATACATTGATTATGAGAAGCAGGAGTACCCATGCTTCTCTCATTGCTACCGAGCCCCAGCTCCAGCTCTCCTCCACCTCCGACCTCCAGTGAAGGTAATATCCAGCAATGCTGATGAAGAAGAGCTGAGCCACTATCATGGCCAGGATGAAGAGTAAGAAGACACGGTGGTTGTTCTGGCCCACGCAGCGGTTTAGGAAGAGACAGTGGTGATCGTACTCCATGACACAAAGGTCACACAGGCGACAGTGCTTGCAGTTGGCCACTTGGAACAGCTTAAATGATACAAAAATCGAATGGGACAGCATTAGACATCTAAATTATGAAGAGAAGAAAAATATTCCATTCAATAATTTATGATCAAGATCACAAGAGAAGACTAATAATAATAATAATAATAATAATACCAATAACCAAAAAACAAGCCCTTCCATCTGCTTCAGAGTTTTCCCACCTCACAGTAAATACAGAAACGACTAGGATTCTCATTAGACTCCACCAAGTCTGCTACGCTGGAGAATCTGGGATCTGCATCTGCTGCCTGCAGTCGGCCTGGGTCCTGGGTTAGAAGCTTCCAGAAAAGCCAGAGAACCACAGAGAAATGAAGGACTGAAACATGTAAGACAGCATAAGCTGGCCAAATACGTAACAGGTTAAGGGCAACCTTTCATGTTGGTATATGCTAAAACACCTTTTATATGGTATATATCAGCTTTTGCCAGTGAAGGATATTAGGCAGAATTTTACAATAAAAGCAGATTAAGGTATGAATTATGCCGGCAGTCAAAGTTCCAAGATAGATTGGATTTGGTAACCTAGGAGTGAAAAGCAGAAGAAAAAAGAAGCGTTTTTTTTTTTTAAACTAAAAAAAAGTCCAAATCAATAAATGTGATAAAGGCACACAGTGACATGGAATAGTAACATAACCCCCGAACCTCTGATAGTCACTCATTCTGTGGTACTGAGACAAGGTGACTTTTGCCAGCAAGGGAAAGAACAGCCCACAGAGCACGCCTCCGTTTTCTCCCAAAGCAGCAGCTACGAGCAGCACCACCGCCCCGCTCATAGTTGGCAAAAGAAGCGTCCAGTAGTACATCACTGAATTAGAAATAAAAACACAACATCCACCAGAGTAGAAATTCTCATATAGTCAAGTGTGGGTGTGTACATGTGTGTGTTAGTTTGGGGGGTTGGGTTGTTTACTGTATGTTTCTTTGGGCTTCTGCTCCTTTGGTTTATTGATGAACTGTTTCAACATTTTGGTAAGCTGCTGATGTCTGCAATACAGGAATAAAAAGAAAGATGTAAAAATCAACAAAGAGAACAAATGTGCATGAGATGTAGTAGAATGACTTGCTTATAGCTCTCTGATCATAGAGGAGTTAGCAACGATGAATAGCGGTGATCAGCACACCTAAAAGTCGTGCCGCGACTGCAGAGGTCTAAAGGTGTGAGGCCAGTGTGGTTTTTCATGTGTAAAATGTGGAGTCCGGTGCTGCGCAGTAGTAGCCAGCACACTTCAATTGCACCTTTCTCAGCAGCCACATGCAGCGCTGTTGCCCCCTGGTGGTCAACTGCATCTGCTAAACATCTCTGATTAGAGCAAGCCAAAAAATAAATAAAATCAGCTGTAAAAATATATAGAGAGAGATTTGTGCAAACATTTAGTATCGTTAACCATGATTCTATTATTCCCAAACATGTTACAGCCTGACAGACATGTGTTTAAATGATTACAGATTACAGTGACTGATTTAGGATGGCATTGTCCTAAAGCCAATTACTAAAAATCTGTCTGCTCCACTTCACTACAGTGACCCAACAGTAGATCTGCAGACAGACAACTATTAATAAACCTTCTAAAAATATATATGCTTCTACATCTACAGTAATAACAGAACCAGTGTTAATGAACTAATAGCTTTAGAGATTCATGTTTGGATAATATAACAAATCTTCCGAACAAAAAAAAAATTCGAACAAATTGAAACTAGTTTTGACGAGTGAAAATGCTTCTATTTTGCTGCTTTTTTTCTAATTTAATACAACATTTTCATTGCAAATTATATTAGTGACAACTTAAGTAAAAAGTTGAATCTTTAGTAGAATATTTGCATAAATTTTTGGATGGACATACTTTCCAAAAAACAAAAACACAAACAAAGACTACATATGAAATGGTGAAACTGAGAAATTTTATTGTTTTATGAAAACTGTGCGCTCATTTTGAATTTGATAGCAGCAACAGGTTTCAAAAAGATTGGGACTAGGCAACAAAAGACTGGAAAAGTTGTGAAATGTTTAAAAAAATAAAAATAAAAAAATAAAATAAAATGAAAGTCCTAGATTTTCAATGTGGTCATTTGGACCCCACTGTTTTTTTATTTTTATTATTATTATTATTATTATTATTATTATAAATGGATATACTAGTAGTAGTGGCCAGAGTAGTAGTATAATGAAAAATTTTAAATGTCTGGAAAAAAAATTTTACATGGAAAAGGAGAAAACAATTACTCAAACAAAATAGGATTAAGCAGCAGAAGACGAATAAAGACGAACGAATAAAAATACAAAAATACTGATATTCTGCATTTGAGTAAGCACAAAGTCGCTGAATGTTCTAAAAGTGCTGTCTATACACTCTCTATATAAGAGCATTGTGTCATAAATATAATATTATTTCTCCCAACCCAGTTCAGCAGCTTACGTTTTCTCGTAGCAAATACTGGACCACATCAGCATTCCCGGTGGACGCTGCCATGTGTAGTGGAGTGATCCAGAAGTTATCAGCGTCCGAGAACTGGAACATGGTCGTCTCCCAGAGGTACTGCATGGCAACACTGATCATCAGACAGCAGTGAAAAGGAGAAACAGTGCTATGAGATATTATAAAATGCCCCCTAGACCCAGCAATGCTGCCTTGCCTGTCCAGAACTCACAGCAATCACACTGACACCGAACACGACACTGGCCACAGACCAGACTAGCATAAATTTTCAATCTGTATAAACAGAATATTAAGTTACTCACATGCTTCCTCCACTGACTGCATGATGCAGTGATGTTTTCCCCTGCTGATCTACAACGCGCAGGTCTGCACCATGCTGCAGCATTTTGTGCATGATGCTGATGTTACCATGCCTGATACAGAAAAGGAATCAGAACACAAATATTGCACCAGTTGCTAGACAAATGTGGATGGAAAATGTGTTACACAATACTGCGTTCTGCTATTAATGATGTGAAACAGATCTGAAATGATATCTTGTCAAAAAGAGAAGCCATACCGGCAAGCAAAATGAAATGGGGTTTGTCCAGCATCGCAGGGTATGTTGGGGTCAGCACCACTGTTCAGGAGGAGTTCAGCTATCAGCTTATTCCCATGAAGAGCTGCAAAATGGAGGGCCGTAAATCCACCCCAACCTGAAAATAGGGCACATTCTGACTTTCAGTCTTTCTTTCAAGTCAGTGCACTTTCGTCTTTCTTTCATCTTTTCTCTCTTTTAATATGCACCAAGTTGTTACCAGTTTCTTGGTAAACAAAAATAATAATAATAATGATAATAATAAAAACAAAAAATCGCATGGACTTTAACAGAGTGTTAAGTTTTAAGCTATCCTAACACCAAGTTATTATTATGACTTACGTTTTTTGTACTTCAATTTTGAACTTCATAAGTTGACACACAAAGTATTCTTACACAAAAGGGTTACAAATACCAATTTATATAACTGTTTTCTTAATTAGGATACTTCATAAATGCAATAAAGTATCGCACAGAACAATGAACCACTGCACATTGAATGTATGTCATTCCTCCATATAAAAATTTTATTATTGTTGTTGCTGCTATTATTATTATTATTAGTAGTAGTAGTAGTACTAGTATTAGCAGTAGTAGTATTAGTAGTAGTGCTAGTATTATTAGCAGTAGTAGTAGTCTTAGTAGTAGTAGTAGTAGTAGTAGTAGTAGTTAGTGTTTTCACTTTCTTTTCTGCACTACATTGCTGTAGCACATTTAAATCAAGCTATAAGACACCTAAACAAAGAAATGAACAAAAAGTTGGAGTTGTGCTTACTGTAGTCTAAAAGAACTTAATGTTTTATGAAATGATCAATGAAGAAATGAAAATAATAAACAGTGTTAACTACTGCAAACCCTAGCATTTTCCTTATTCGTTAAAGAAAGCACGCTGCATGAAACAACTCGACTTGACAGGGTACTGCCATCAACAACAACAATTAGAACAAAATGCAAATGCAGAGCAATGCCAATTCCACAAGTCATTTTGCACACACGGGTCTGATTTACAGCTTTCTACAGAATCACAGAGAGGTGTGATTAGCACAGAGAGAGAGAGAGAAAGAGGTCTGATCAACACACACACACGCACACGCACACACACATGCACACACGCACACACACCCCCCGAGAGAGAGGTCTGATCAACATACACAGACAGAAATAGAGAGAGGGGTCTGATTAACACAGACACAGAGAGAGAGAGAGAGAGGTCCGATGAACACAGACAGAGAGGTCCGATGAACACAGACAGAGAGGTCCGATGAACAGAGAGAGAGATAACTGATGAACACAGAGAGGTCCGATGAACAGAGAGAGAGAGAGATCTGATGAACAGAGAGAGAGAGGTCCGATGAACACAGAGAAAGAAGTCCGATGAACACAGAGAGAGAGGTCCGATGAACACAGAGAGAGAGGTCCGATGAACACAGACAGAGAGGTCCGATGAACACAGACAGAGAGGTCCGATGAACACAGACAGAGAGGTCCGATGAACAGAGAGAGAGATAACTGATGAACACAGAGAGGTCCGATGAACAGAGAGAGAGAGAGATCTGATGAACAGAGAGAGAGAGGTCCGATGAACACAGAGAAAGAAGTCCGATGAACACAGAGAGAGAGGTCCGATGAACACAGAGAGAGAGGTCCGATGAACACAGACAGAGAGGTCCGATGAACACAGACAGAGAGGTCCGATGAACACAGACAGAGAGGTCCGATGAACAGACAGAGAGATAACTGATGAACACAGAGAGGTCCGATGAACAGAGAGAGAGGTCCGATGAACACAGAGAGAGGTCCGATGAACACAGAGAGAGGTCCGATGAACACAGAGACAGAGGTCCGATGAACACAGAGAGAGGTCTGATGAACACACAGAGAGAGGTCTGATGAACACACAGAGAGAGGTCTGATGAACACACAGAGA
>JAQLOM010000037.1:13216825-13230821 GCA_030068315.1 Chrysichthys thysi | reverse complement strand
ATCTATCTGTTTTAAACCATTTTGTTGATATCCTGAAGTCTTCAAGGTATGTTACCCTGTCCTATTCGGTCCCTGTATATTTTGACTTGTCAGGGGCCTTGTGTAAATCTGTATTGATTTGGAGGGTACAGAGTACTGTTTCTCTTCCTTTTTTCACTCATGCATAACCAATAAACAGGAAGCACTGTGCCAGGGCTACTTGCTTAACATTTTACTTGGCGTGATAAATACGACTGATGTCTAAATCTTTTCCAGCGGAGACCAACGGAATGCCGAGGCCATACGCAATCTTAATCTGATGACGAAGCTCCTTTTCCTGCTGCAGGATCCCACTGTGACTCACAGAAAAGTCACTGTCATTTGCACCATCATCACATGCCTGTTACAAAAACACTTCAACCCCAAAGACATTCACAGGCATGAAAAGAGTCTATTTGAAGGCTTAAAATTGCTGTTTATTAATTTGATACTGGACAAAAAATGTATTTCAGTTGTCATATGAATTTGAAAACATTGATCACAGGCTTTTGACCAATAGTGTACTTACACAATGTTGCCAAACATTTGTGAACAGTATTGGAGTCAACATACCCATTTGTGGTTTTTGAACATCCTATTGCACATTTAGTCCCCTCCTTGCTGTTATAATAACCTCCACTCTTCTGGGAAGGGTTTCTTTAGGTGGTTGTGGGAAGTTCTGCCCATTCAGCCATAGGAGCATTAGTGACGTCAGGCATTGATGTTGGGCATGAAGGCCTGATACATACTGTAGTTGCCATTTGAATTCATTCCAGATGTGTTCAGTGGAGCTGAGGTCAGGGCTCTCTTAAGAACACTTGAGTTCTTCTATACCCAACTTAGGAAACCATGTCTACAAGGAGCGCGGTTTGTACACAGCAGCACTGTCAAGCTGAAACAGGTTTCGGCCCCTGTAAGGACATTCTTAATGCTACAGCACACAGAGACATTCTATTCCATTCTGTGCTTACAAATTTTTGGCAACAGTTTGGGGAATGCTCTGGTGTCCACATACTTTTGGCTATATAGTGTATTAACACCAAGACTTCCAAAAACAATGACTAAAAACAACTAAAAAAACCCAACTCAGTTGTGTTTCATATTAATGACTTGAAAGAAAGCATTCCTGAACACAAGTTAACACAAAAAGATATAAAATTAGGACAAAACAAATGGCATCCTACAAAAGGAGAGTCAACATGAGTTTGAGGTAAATCCGAATTACTAGCATGTTTCTGTTTGGTTTGACCTATGAAACAGATCACATACATCTTCTTTAGAAGGTTGATAAATGCGATTGAAAAGACTGATGTTATGATTGTTTCTCTAGACTTGGACTGTTCCTAATTCATACCCTGTTGCCCCCAATTGTCAATGAGAAGACATTTCCTTCTGTAATTTGTGAAGATCAATCTCAAGGTAAGTGCCAGTAAAATCATGCCATTTTAATATTGCATTTTCAAGAATACCTTGTTCAGTATTGAAGCCGACATGTTTTTCTTTTGGTACTGATTTGTCTGAACTTCTGTCTAGCCTTGAGCCAAACACCTGGAAGAACCATCTGGATCAGGAACCAGCTGCTGGAGGTGCTGTCTTCACTAATCATCTCTGACACACCTCTTCCTAACAAGTGAGTGTGCAGCATTGAGGACTTGTTAACATCATCTTTATTAGGAGATTTTGTTCTTCTAATGTGCTCGTGTCTCTTGCAGTGAGCAGGAAGACGTGTTCTTCTTACTGGGGTCGGATTGGTTCCTCTTGTTCCTACAGGGACACATCCACTCCAGCACAGTGTTGTTGGTTCTTAAGATGCTTGTCCACTTTCTGTCACATCAGAACATACGGGCCAAGTTCAAAGAAGCTGTATCATCAGGAACGCTAATGGAAGACATGCCCACGCTCCTAGGCATCATAGGTACAGCCTAACGCTGACTGCAAATAATTGCATTAGACCAGACAGTAACAAACAGGTACTTTTCTGTTCCGCATTGCTTTGTCTCAGTGCTGAAATGTAAGTCAGTCAGTCATGTTTTAATCACCAAAAACTGTAATGGATTTAGCGTTAATCTTTTGTTCTTTGCTGACGCGTAACCATTTTCCTCAGATAACTTACGGATGCGCTCCTGGTCATACGGGTGTTTGATCGGCACATTCCCAGGCTTTAGTGTGCTGCCCAAACTGCTGCTCAATCATATCAGCCTTCCACAGATATATGGAGCTTTTGCTGCATTACTATTTGGAAAATCCGACTTCCATGTACCTGTTGGACAGGTAACAGTTGAACTGAAGTGGTTTTAATGTAACATTGCCATACACATGGCTAAAAAATTCACCACTTGCCCAAACGTTTGTGGACACCTTTCCATCACACCCATATGCTGCTTTTGGGACATCCCATTCGGCATGTTGTCCCTTTTTGCTGTTATAATACCCCCACTCTTCTGGGAAGGCTTTCTTCTAGATTTTGGAGTGTAGCTGTGGGGATTTGTGTTCATTCAACCAAAAAAGCATTAGTGAGGTCAGGCACTGCTGTTGGATGAGGAGACCTGGGGTGCACTCAGGTTTCCTGTTTATCTCAAAGGTGTTCAGTGGGGTTGAGGCCATGGCTCTGTGCAGTGCAGTTGAGTTCTTCCACTCCAACTTTGGTAAACCATGTCTACTCATGTGCTCATTTTGTGCACAGGAGTAGATTTGTCATGCTGGAACATGTTGGGAAATGGAAATGTTATACTGTAGTATGCAATGACATCTGATACCGTTGTGTGCTTCTAACATTGAGGCAACAGTTTGAGGAAGGCCCACATATGAGTGTGATGGTCAGGCGTCTACAAACCTTTGGCCATAGTGTCACTGGTAAAATAAATTACTTGACTATTTTATTTGGTTTTTGGTGGGGGGGGGGGGGGTTGTTTTGCGAAAAAAAATAGTAAGAATGAAATATTTGATTTGTAATATATGCATTGCGTGTACTATACACCTACCAGACAACTCATGTTGTTTTTGTAGAACAGAGTTACATTTTTTATTTATTTAAAAACCTTGGGGCATGCCAGCAACACTGTAATGTATACAGTTGGTTTTCTTTATCTCCATTTTGAATCCAGGTGGATCTTGACAGCATGCTCCAGAGTGTGATTGACAGCTCTGCTAATGAACAGGGAGTCCAACTGTGCACAGAGGCAGCCTGTGTCCTTATTGAACTGGTCAAAATGATCATATGTAAGGTGTGAAATGCCAGAACGTTTTCAGTAACCGACGACACTCTGTGTTGCAAATGCACGTTGTGAATGTTCTTAACTTTTACTTACATTTTTATACTCTAATTTCTCTAAAAAGCCCATAACAGGAAGCGAAGATGGCTGGGATGTCCAGTACCCAGGAAGTGTGATGCAGTTCCTCTGCTTGGCCCACAGCTACTTTCCACGAGATCCTCTGTGGGCCTCCCCTGAGTTTCTTAACTCCCTGGCCAGTGCCGTTTTCCCCACAGAAATCACTGAGGTGAATCTCAAGGATGCTTTAACTTCCAGTCTTGTTGCACATTAAATTAGAATGCGATTTAAAAAATGTTATGCGCTGAGGTAATGTACCTGAGCCAATTACTGGATTAATATACTACGTGGTTACACAGAACGCTGCAGGTCCTCAGAGTAATGAGGATGCGGTGGACACATCAGGTCCTCGTCTGTCTCACCCTGCCAGGAAGCAGGTGTGTGACTTCATCCGCATTCTGCTGATGGATAGCCTCATAAACATTCCTGCCAAAGACCAGAATCACCCCTTCATCCAGCTGCTGGAGGTGAGCAGAGACCGTTATCAGAGTCAGAGTCTCACATGGACTTGTGCCTAGTTTATTATTCAAGTCGTGAATTCAAAGGAATAATTAAATATTTTGTTTATTTTTTATTTACTAAATGCTGTATTTTAATTTCTTTGCGTGGAGTTCGTATGATTTTTTTTTTTTTTACTTACATGAGAAAAGGATCATTTAGCATCTGGCTCAGTGTGTAAACTCTTTTGTCCATAAGGTGACACTCTTTGCCCAGTTTTCAGGGATGTGCACTGATCTGCACCAGAGTGGAAAGCTCAGAGTCTTGCAAAGCTGGCTAACGTGAAATTATGCTTACAAGCAATGGGGACTGACTTAGCCTGTGGTGTGTTAATGTTGTACATGCCAGTCTGCATGTGTTTTTGAATTTGTTTCACTACTGTATTGGTGTGTTTTCAGTTCTCTCCAGACAACGTGTGTCAGGAGCAGAAGCAAAGCTTTCAGAGTGAGCTGTTAGAGTTTCTGATGGACATTATTCATATAACAGGGCAAGAAGGGGGTCAGTCTACACATGTAGCCAGAGATGGTAAAGTCTTCCTTATCATGCTTTTATATTTGCACTCTTTACTTGTATTTCTAAAACATACTTTTTATTAACTTTTAATAATAAAATTTTAATATATATTTTTTTATGAATCGATAGCTTGCCATTATATACAGACTATGCATTGCTCTTCAAAAGCTCTTGATTTGGATTATACTTTCAGATTCATCCAAATACAGCTCAGAGGGGAAGTATACCATACTTTCTGAGAATGTCGCGTTCTTCAGTAAGATGCTGGTGGAGAAACTCTACATTGGCATGTTTGTGGTGGATCCAGAAAATCTGCTAGTCTTTGTAGCAGAGCAGATAGCCATGGTGCGTGGGTTACCTGATGCTGACCTGGTTTCTGATTCTTTCAGACTGCAGACTGCTGTAATGATTCATGAAATCCTGTGTCTCTGGCAGGCCTTGGAGAGAAAGCACCCGCAGCGCGAGGCCACAGTCTCTGTCCTGTATAAGAGCTTGAACAGGTCTGTGCTGTACTTCCTGTCCCGGCCCAGGCAAGCCCCAGCTGAGAAGGAGCTTATCCTCAGGACCCTCCATGTGGTGCAGCAGCATTGGGATATCATCATGGCCACCTACAATTCCAGTGTCCACTTTATCAGCTGCCTGCTGCACTGCCTTCTGCTGATCCGCTCAGGAAGGTCAAGCAATTTCCATGCTACTCTTATCACAAAAAGACAAATATTTACCAGAAATAAAGAATAAAGAGAGAGTAATATTGAAAATAATTTAAGAGTGACCAATATGGGTCAGTTGTACTGCTATACTACAATTATTCTATAACAATGATAATAAGTACCGTAATAAAACACAATGAAGTGTTCTGGCATAGGAAAATAAACAACAAGGTAATGTTATTTGAATTTTTTTTTTAAATAATTGCACATCTCGAAGTCTTGTATTCCTCTTGTACCCCAACAATTTATAAACAATAAGCATTTTTTAAACGTATTAAAGAATGGCATATTGTACTTTCTATTCATTTATTGTAACATCATGTGGAACATCAAAACACGTTAGTTCCTGTTATTACTTGCTGTAATATTCATTTAATTTAAAAAAAATGCAGCTTGTTCTGAAGACTTTCCGGTGTCAGAAAACTTTACACAGAAACAGCGTTACCTCTGAATCTTACAAAGTGCTACACTGGAGACTCCTTCCAAAATGTAAACATTAATAAGTGCATTAATAGAAACCTAATTAAAAGAGTCATGGTATTATCATGAAAAAAATTATCAACACCTTTTGGCCAATCAGAATTGAGAATTAAACAGCACTGTTGCCTCACAGCAAGAAGGTCCTGTGTGGGTTTCCTCAGGGTACTCCGGTTTCCTCCCACAGTCTAAAGACATGCACAGAGGGGATTAGGCTAATTGGCTACTCTAAATTGCCCGTAGATGTGAATGTGAGTGTGAATGGATGTCTGTCTCTGTGTGTCGCCCTGCGGTGGATTGGCGACCTGACCAGGGTGTACCCCGCTTCTCGCCCGAAGTCAGCTGGGATTGGCTCCAGCTTCACCCCGCAACCCTGACCAGGATTAAGCGGCAAAAGATGAGTGAGTGAGTGAGTGAGTGAGTGAGTGAGTGAGTGAGTGAGTGAGTGCAACAGATAATTAAAGTCAATGTTGTCACAAGTGTTATTCTGCTCTCTCAGTTTTCCCGAGGGATTCGGGTGTGAAATGCATAAAAAGACATCTAAGAAAATCTGGCGACATCTTTTCCCCCACAAAAACACCCAACTGATGGCCCCAGTTGACATCCCTGATTCGGCAGAGGGTGAGTTGGATTTTTTCCCCTCATAGGTTACCTGCTTTCTGCCCAGATAAGTCATTCTGTCATTTCATGTGTGTTTTTTTTTTATTTGTTTATTTTGGTGTGCTTTTTTTATTGTTACTTGCGCAGTGGAGTTTGAGCTGTTGAAGCTTGTGGAAAACACGTGGGATACAGTCATGCAGGAGAGACGACACTCACTCGAGGAGTACTACAAGATTGACCTTTCAGCCAAGCAGGCAGGAAAGGATACCCTGGTCCCGATGACTGATGTGAGCCCTCTGTGGGAGGAGATAGCCATGAAATCCTGGCAGGCTTTTATAGGTTAGTGTTCCTCCCTACTTTTTTTTTTTTTGTTTTTACCTAAAGACCTTTCCGTGAATTGCTTTTAGATGTTTGTTTTTTGGCTGTTTTTAGGGTAAGTAAGGGAATGATCAACTTTTTTGAGGCACCATCATCACAATAATGTACTCTGCAGAGCAGAGAAGCTACTTAATGACTCATTTAAGCAATCTCTCTTCAGACTCTCAGAAGAAGAAGCTGAATATTGGCCAGCGAAAGATAAGCATTCTTATCAGTCGCTCACCTCAGAAGACACCTGAAAAGGACCCAAACGCTAACGTGGAGGTAGGATGCGCCAATTTGGCACTTTCTATAATCTGATCAAACCGTTTGTAGAGATTTTGTGGACCCCGTGTGTTTCAGATTAGATTACACTTTATTAAGTGAGAGCTTGTTCACAGGTGCTTAGCCCAGTGACACTGTGCCCTACCACCTTGCCAAAGTCACCACACCCAGCAGTCTCGACCTAGCCCGTGGCACTGTCTCAATCCGTCTTTGAAATCAATTTGGATCATTACAGCTGAGTACACCTCAGTGGGCAATGTAATTGATATTTGTTAATTTTTTCCACGGGAACACTTGGTAGAACACTGCGTTTGCTGGTGAAGGTTAAAGATGCTGTTATTGTTGTTTTTCCCCCTGAAACTCGGCCCACATCATTAGTCCCCACCGTTGAAGACGTCGCCATCTGGAAAAGGATGCACAGAGATATTACTCAGGCACAAGGCATGAAATTACCGTTTCTGTGCAACTGCTGGCGTCTCCGTCTCCACCTCAAAAACAGGGGTGGTAATTATAGGCAGTCACAATCTGATGAAAGCATTATTCATTTTGTGTTATACTTTATCATATCAACTCCTGACAGCCTATCAAACGCTTTGATGAATTGTTCCTCTCAGAAAGGTACGGCGAAGAATTTGGGCAATAAAAGTCATTTCATTTTTAGTCTACATGTCCTGCTAGTACTAAAAGAAGAAGAAAACAAGAAAAGTTCTGTGAACTGATTTCGTTTTCTTGTTGTAGTTTTGTAACAGCCCTATCCCATAGAAAGTGCTCTGATCGGACTTGAATTATCAGCATCTAAATCGACATGGCATCTTTTTTACATTGCTGAAAAATTTCTTGACTTTTCTTTTCTTATATATTTTTATATATTTTTATATATATATCGAAAAGGCTAAAATGTGCAGAACGTCGTAGGACATCTCACAGTGATATCCATGTCACTTCCCCCTTACAGCACAGCTCCAACTTTTCTCTCAATTAATGTCAGAATTTTCCTGCCGGCATAATTATATCTTCCTAACAGAAAGATAATTAACATGGTCTAATGATCAAGTTAAGATTATTACACATTCAGCAGTGTCTCAGAATGAAGCTGACATTATGTTATGTTATCAAGGTGATGTTTTTTGTTTGTTTTTTTTTTTCATGGAAAAAATAATTAAAATGTAAATCAGCATGATGATAATTGCGGAGGGGTTGCTATTTAATGTGGCACGTTTAAGAGGCCAATAAGTTTCTGTGCTTGGTAAATAGGGTAATTAATGCTATATATTACTTTTCATTCTCTAAATAAAGGAACACGATTAGATGATTCAGTGTTTGTCCCTGAAAACGGAGCTTTAATTGCTGCTCTGAATTTAACTTTGTAACACTTCCTAATTCTCCTGTCTATCTGGCGCAACGGTGTGATTTTTCTTTTCTTGCTAATTTGGTGACTATAGTATTTGAATAGTTTAAATGTTTGATGTTAGTGTTTTAATGCTCTTCAGTTGTGCCTTTATGCATATATTTAGCTGTTTAGTCCATCGGATTTTAGCAAAACTGAATGGTTCAACTTTAGAAATGCTTGTCCTGTAAAGCCTGGTTTGTTTTGCTGCATCTTCTGCTCAGACGTCTATTAATAGATTTATTTGGTCATTTTAAATACAGTATTGAGATTTATAATAAGATGGTCCATATGTTTTGTCCCCAAAGAAGCCTGCCTTATCAGAGTTGTTACTGCACTGCGCTGGCTTTGTCTAAAGGATGCATCCTTGTATCAAGTTAAGCAGCGAAGGATGTAGGTTTCAGTACGAGTCTCTGAGGGGGAGTTAACTCGCTTCCTGAGTCAGGCTTTACAATGAGGTCTTGTAGTTTCTTGCAGAGGAGACCACTGTGATGATTAACTTGATGACTCTTTAAGTAAATATTAGCCCGAATGCATTTATGATATTGTACACAGGCCTCCTGAAGGGCTAATGCCAATCAGTGTAATATATCAGCTGGGCACATGTTGTGGCACAGGGCCAGCGGCCACTTCACACTGCGCTGATATTATACTTTAACTTAATTACTACACACTGAGAACACACGATTGCATTTGGAGCAGGGGTTATGGTAGGCTTCAGTAGCCACTAGCTTGTTTGCATGATGAATGTAGTTTATGAAATATAATTGTTAACTGCGTACATGCAAAATAGCTTCCTGCATGGGTAATTTGCAAAAGAAAATAATAATAATAATAATAATAATAAGTCCTTATAATTGTTATGTTTTGCTTAAAGACATTTTTGGCGGATTTAGAAGTCCAGAGAAAGATCGGTGAAGAGATGTTCGAGGCCTTTCTGAAGAATCACGTGCAGGTTTGGCAAAACTCGTCCTCGCTCCAGTGACTAACAGTAAAGATTATATGGATTAGAACTGACACCATGAGCATATCTTTTACAGTACACTTGGGGAGCACGATTCAAATCACCATGCTGCTCACTTGGAATCCTTGACGATTGGGTTGTTGTGTCCTGTGCAGGCGCTTCACTGTGAGAATGAGCTAATTGCTGCTCAGTGGCTGAGGATTGAGGAGGACTTGCTTCGTGAGAGAGGGCTGTTTGGCCCTGATCCAGGAGTCTTCATCAACCAGGGCTGGGTACAGGACGCAGCTGAGGGGCCCAACCGCACCAGACTACGAATTCGCAGGAAGGCAGCGAGGCGCTCGAAAAAGGTCAGGGGGGCAGGGGTATTAATGACAGCGGGAATGGTTGTATTGTTGTCACAGTTTAGTTTGCATTATTTGGAGTACATACTGCACCTACATGCTGTCACACGCTTTAAATCGTATGCCATCAGGATGAATTTGGGTGTACGTATATAAAATGCCTTCATCTAAGAAATGACCTTCCTGTTACAGCTTCCATCCCTAATGCCAGGACAGTACATGAAGCACAGCCCTGTACACGAGAGCAGAGGTGTGGCAGAACTCGGCACTGCAGATTCAGGTATCAGGATACCTTTCTAACTGCCGTGTGACATTCACTGTGTAGCAATGCATGTCCCACTGACCCAGACCATAGCTTTTCAGTTTTATCTTACACTAACGCAGCTCAAAAACCGAATTGTATTTTTCTTCATAATAGTTATTACAAACAGAAAAGCCATAACGATGGACGCAGACAGCTTGAAGATTTTGTATGCGTGGATTTGGATTTGGAATTGAAAAGAAATAATAATAATAAAGCAAAAAGTTGGTCTCTTTCACAGTGTATTGCAAAAATGTTAGATATTTTTTACGGAATGTATCAACAAAGCATGGGGCAAAATAACGGGAAATATTATTAAATGATGTCTGGTGGTCTCTGCAAGGCAACTCTCTGGCTGTGGGGGCTAAATATTATAAGTGAGGATCCAAATGCTGTTCATAGGATATGAAGGTCTTTCACCATTAATATCTTAATATTAATATCTTTGCATGTATTAGTTTATTACACATGATAGAAGTGAAAGGATGTCTGTGAAATCTAACTACGTGCAATGTAAATGACATGCTATGAATTTGATTTCTTCATATTCTTCATTTTGGTTGAATGGACTCAAGTGTAAGAAATAGGAGCGATGTGACAAAGAAACACAACTCGTTTCCTTTTGTTTTATATTTAGCCAGACTAGATATTACTTAAAACCTTTCTTTTATCTTGTTATATATCCCCTTTTTTTGTAATTAATTTGACCTGTCTCTTTGCTCAGAGCTTAGGATTCTGAGTGAGCCAGTCAGGGAGGATGCACAGGAAGCTAGCCTGGACTGTGAACATCTGACCTTCTTCCCCTCACTAACTGAGGTCTCGAGTCCTACTGAAGATATTTCTGAGGAGTGCGTGGAGACGCGGCTCATAATGCAGCAGCTGGCTCCCAACGAGGAGGTAAGATCCTCCAACACATCCCACACCTGACCTCTATTTAGCTTCCAGTCCCAAGCGTAAAGGAGCGCCACTTTATTTAGTACATTTGTGTGAGTATTATTACGCCTACACACATGAAGCGCTGTGCTCCCACTGACAGAGTAAAGTGAAGTGTGAGCTCTTGACAGAAGTATTAATAAGGAGCTGTAGGGGGTGATGTTAGACCTCGCGTTTTTATTTGTGGGTGTCGAATCCTGCTGTGCTGTTTGTCAGATGAATAGTTTGCTCCATGCTTATTAATCTACACGTACCGCTAACGACCCAAAATCACAGTTATTGAAAAAATGTTCATTAGTTTGTGACACATGATATCAAGTGACGTTTCGCTTGAATCTCTTTTATTTCTGGCCTTAAATGCGACATGAACGTGAACACCACTTTAAGCTAGGTGTTTAACTGCTGGGTATCTCATGACATTAAAAGATGCCTTTTGGGTGCCTTGGACTGTTCCGAATCACATCATAGGTCAGAATTGATTCCGTTTTTAGTTTCTGAGACTAACCACCAGGTGTATCATGTATTGAAACTAGGCTTTAATCAATTAGTGTTTTGCTATTCTGTGTATGTCATTGATTAATTCTAGTAATAAACAGTGGGGCCCTCTGCTTGGCGCTGAGGGGGTGCTGGCATAGAGAGGATATCTTCTGATTTGATTTGTATTAATTGAGGAGCGGCTGCTCCTGCTCCTGCTGCTGCTGCAGAGCCCCATATGTTTTGGAGACCCACGTCCCATGGGCCCGGAGCTGTGGAGCCGCTGCTGAGGCCAGGTGCACACGCATGGTGTGAAATGAAGGGAGACAATAAAATTAGCCGTGCATAATCACAGGACAATGCCTGCAGTGCCCCGGCCCCTTTTCCCAAACACACTAGTCATCCGTGCTTTTAGTTCTCTTGCTTTGTTTCGCCACCATGTTGTTGTAGATAATGAAGTGGTAACAGCGATCAATCAGGGAGAGGGCTGAGCCTCTTTGACACCCTTGCCCTAGAGGAAGGGGTTTAGAGGCAAGTGCTGCAGACTTTATCCTCATCAATTAAACGCCTAGCTTAAAAGAGGTGTTCACGTTTACATTATTCATTCGTTCAGTGCACTCACGCCTTTCCCACATCCAAAAACACTCCATAAACTATTGCTCGCCCAACCCATCAGTTTAACAGCTTGCTTAAAAGAGGTACTCGCATTTAAAGTAAAGTGCTGTGGGTACTCCCTCCAAACAGTCCTCATAGCACAGTGCAGCTTGAAGTGTCTCAAACATGCATGCATATTCACATTGAAAACATGATATCTCTAAAGCCATAAGCATGTGTGTTTTTTCTGTCGCAGATCAAAGGTAAGCAGTGTGTGGCTGTTGTAAGTGGCCATATGCTGGTGGAGGGCGTGTTATTGCTTGGCAAGGCAGATCTCTATGTGTGTGAGGGTTTCACACTCACCTCCGGTGGGGATGTGTGCTGTGGAAACCACCATCCCACCAGGTACAGGTTATTCTACAACTCCTACTCAGCTTTACTGACTTTCAGATCTGATCTATGCCCCCCCACCCCCTCCAAAATACTTATACAAGAAACGTTTCTCCCCTCCATCATATTCTACTCTGTTTTCCCGGAAACCATGTCACAAAATGACCTCAACATTTTAGCGCATCTGAATTCATTTATTTTATACTGACTTTTATTTGATTGCAATTCAGCATTTATTACCCGACTTCATCGTTAGATTTATTAGACTGTTTTTTTTTATTAGATTTCTTAGATTTATTGGCATGCTCAAAACTTTGCACCTCCCCGTTGTCATGCTCTAGTTAATTTATTTGGATATGAGTGGTTAAACTGTGTAATGACTTAAACAGTCCACCCATACTTTTACTTTCTTATTTTATTATTATTTAAGGCTGTAAAACAAGTTTAAACAGAAACATCTGTGCAGTATGCATTAAACTCTACGTATGAGGTGTTTTCTTCCTGTAGTAATGCAGGTGGGGGGAAAAATGACACTCCAGTGTAGCGTCACTTTTTGTAAACAGTGATTAATAATCAATAATCGATCATTAAAAGCCATATGAGCATAACATATATGCAATAGACATGTGTCGCTACTTGTTGATGTTGGTGCTTTAATTCATTTCAATTCATCTTAAATCTTAATTGGTTTATTATTAGCAGTTGTTCCTACGTATTGTTTTTAGAGATAATTTTGTGATGTTTTCTGGGCGTTCCAGTGTGAGAGACTCGTTTATCTGCGGCATGCTGAAGAAGGAACAGAGCTCGGTAAACCCACGCTGCAGGCGCTGGTCGTACGAGGACATTAAAGAGGCTCATTTTATGCGTTTTCTTCTTGAGGTCAGATTTACTGCTGCTGTAGTAAACCACTGATTTACAATCAAAGTGTTGGTTTTACTTTTAAAGGACACTCTGAGCTTCCTTGTGGAGAGGAATTAGTTCTGGTGTTTCTTTTTCTTTTTTTTTTTTTATAGGTAACTGTACTGTTTAGATTTCTTTGCAATATATTAGTATTAGTGGTGATTTTTCCCCCCCCTATAACCCTTAGGAAAACGCGATTGAAATCTTCACGAAGAATGGTGCTTCAGTGTTTCTGGTGTTTGTGAACAAAGACCATGTCAGTGCTTTTAAAAGGTTGGAAATGTCAGCGTGGGTACCAGTCGATCTGTACGAGAGGTTAGACAGGACAAAGCCAGATTGATCTCGCTTGTGTTCTTTCCCTAGGTTATGCTCTGTAGTGCCTTCATTAAAGGGAAGAGGGGTGACAGAGGCTGTGCATAATGTTAGGTAAGTGTCCCTGTGCTTCTGTACTATCATCTCTCCCAAAGCTGCCTTCTCAAAACCAAAGACAGATTGAGAAGAGACGCCTCATGTCTAAAAGCTTCTGGGAAAGACATTGTATACACATTGTTAATGAGTGACAGAAATACTCTCAATCCTCAATCCCCCAACCAATCTGATGAAACACACCAGTAACTGCCGCCTGCAGAGTTAAAACTTCGTGCAGTTGAAAACTGCCTCTGTTACTTTATGCAACTGTGAACTAATTCCCGTAATTTGATAATATATTGTGTAAACCAGCTTCTTTTCTTTTATATATATATATATATATATATATATATACAGTTAGGTCCATAAATATTTGGACAGAGACAACTTTTTTCTAATGTTGGTTCTGTACATCACCACAATGCATTTTAAATGAAACAATTCAGATGCAGTTGAAGTGCAGACTTTCAGCTTTAATTCAGTGGGGTGAACAAAACGATTGCATAAAAATGTGAGG
>JAQLOM010000037.1:13179313-13192411 GCA_030068315.1 Chrysichthys thysi | reverse complement strand
AATGGTCCAAAATACCTTCAACCAGAATCCAGACTCTCATTGGAACCTACAGGAAGCGTTTAGAGGCTGTAATTTCTCCAAAAGGAGGATCTACTACATATTGATTTCATTTCTTTTTTGTGGTGCCCAAATTTATGCACCTGCCTAATTATGTTTAAACAATTATACATTTAATGGCTTTGATAGACGTAACTGTGAGGAACTGAACATATCACTTTTGCACACAGTCCCCATGCAAGATGACGCATTTGTTGTATTGTTCAAATAGCTTCTGTATTCCCACAGAGAAGTTTTTCTGCTGCTCCTGAAGCCAGGTGAGCACTGCTTCCTTTACTTCATCATCACAGGTGAATCTGCAACCATACAGCACCTCCTTCAGTGAACCGAACATGTGATCATCGTTCAGGACCAGATCCGGGCTGTAAGGAGGACGTGGAAGACGTTCAAACCCCAGCTGTTGCACTGTCTCTACTGGCACTGCTGGTGTATGAGGACATGCATTGTCCTGGTGTGGCAAGACTGTTTTGGACAACTTTCCTCTTCTTTTGGTGCAAATTGCAGGTTTAAGTTCATTTCACAGCAACACACAGTACTTTGCAAAGTTCAGTGTTTGCCCATGCACTTGGAAATGCACCAGACTAGGAACCTTCAAGTCCCAAAAGAACGTTAATATAATTTTCTTGGAGGAGGGCAGACTTTTGAATTTCTTCAAAGTTTTTTGAGTTTTGGCCTTTTTATTTTGTTAAAATCAAACTATGCAGCATCTAAAATACCTAAGTTCAAGTCATAAGTTAACTCCCTGCATGTATTACTCAGTTTTGCTTTTGATTTTTTGTTTTGCTTTGTTTTGGGTTTTTTTTGCTCATGTCCATAAAGGTGCCTGTTATATACAGTATGTGCACATGTATTATAAAATGCTTGGTAGGTTCATGTGTTTTTTGAGGCAGAAGGTTGTTCAGAAGGCTGTATATAGTGTGGTATCATTAACACAGTCTTTGGTTTTAAGTTATGAAAGGTACATTGCTAAAACAAACCTTATTTAATTCACTTCAATTTTATTTGTATAGCGCTTTTAACAGCAGACATTGTCGCAAAGCAGCTTTACAATACATAATGTCCAATTAAAGGCTTATTAATCAATAAACATATCCACAACTGCATATATAAATATATGTGTACTGTATATCTCTATCCCTAATGAGCAGCCTGTGGCGACGGTGGCAAGGAAAAACTCCATGAGACGACAAGAGGAAGAAACCTTGAGAGGAACCAGACTCTAAGGGAACCCATCCTCATTTGGGTGACACCAGATAGTGCCATTATAACAACCCACATCTACATCCGTGTGTTATGTGGTCAGTTCAGTTGTGTAGCACCAGTTCACTGTGCTTTAAGAATAGTCTGCTCAGCTTCAACTGATCACCAACGGAGCCTCGAGCGCAAGACAATCCACGGCAATCCAAGCCTCGGGCCACCGCAGCAGAACCGCACATGCCATCCCCACAGCTCCCGGATGCACACCGAGGCAGTCCACATGGGCCACATGAGTGAACATGTAAGAGTGGGGAGTGACATCATTCAAACATCCCAGTTTACCAAAACGCTTTGTGCCTGAGAACCCTCCAGGTCTGCTCCTTTAGTTAATAATGCTATTAACAAAAGCCTTGACTAAGCAGATACGTTTTCAGCCTAGATTTAAGCATTGAGATTGTGTCTGAGCCCCGAACACTAACTGGAAGGTTATTCCATTTAACCCTTTATACGGAGCTACAGTAATTGAAATACTTGGAAATAGACGCACGTGTTCCATATTACATCCAAATCAGACCATTCCTTCTGGGTGCTTAACTTTTTTTTGTCAGTGAGTATTAATGTATATATATTTTGGATGTCTGTTGAAGTTACCCAATATGGTTCTTCGCCAGATTAAGGGGTTACTCAGAAAAGTTCAGAGGAAATAGTTTGGCTCACATTTGGCTCACTTTTGAATAGGACTCCTATTACAATAATACCAATAAAGTATATTTTATGAACCCACTGACATTTACCATATATTTCTCCACAAAAACTCACAAGCCTTACACCACATTATTATATAACGAAACTCAGTGCTTGATCACATGGACTTCATTAGGATTTTACCATGTGAAAAAGTTAGAAGAAAGGAAAGAGCAAATATAGTGAGACACCATCTTTCTTCTTAAAGCCTTAAACCAGCACGATAAAGCCTTTATTGGCTCCTCGCCCTCCATTCTCCATCTCTTTCTCTGCTCTGGGCTCTAATAGAACTAGGTGTGCATCTTTGTTCACGGCCCATGTGCTGTTCATTAACACCGGCTTCCTCTCAGATGAGGACCAGACCTGTGTTAATAACAGGCTCCACTCGGCTGCACGAGTCCACATGTGAGCCATATTTGCTGTTTGAAGAGGAGCTGTAAAGCCTGTCCAACTGCGGAGTTTAAGTTGTTTTTCCACTAGCTCTGCAGAAAAGTAATGAAAGCACATACTTTTAAAACGTGCATTTGGATCTAAAGTATAAACATGGAAAATGTTAAAAGAAACCTAGATTTGCTTGTGCCACGCTTTTGTTTCTGAAGTGCATGAACTCAAATTCAGTTGAAGCAGGCTACTTGTGCGCTGTTCTGCAACTCTGGTCTGGACTTACACAGTATCTCAGCTGCTTGGTGTTGTTGTTTCAATTCCCATTCCCTGTTCTGGGGTGAACCGTGACCTCGATATCCTTCCTTATTACCTCTATGTGTTTGTTCTTTGTTTTGTTTCTCAATGCTCAGTGCATATGGGGAATCTGGTTGTTACCAGCAAAACCACAAAATGCCTGCTATTTGCATTCTCTACAGTGTGAATATATGGAGCATTGACAAAACCACTCAAATCAGTCTGGGGAGTTCTTCTGGCCTCAATCCATACACTATGCTGTTTTATGTAAAGACAAGTTTATTTTTAGCTTTTCACATAGTGTATGCACTAAGGCCACATGAACTGGTTGCCTAATGGCTTCCTTTGCATAATAAAAAATATGAATTATCTCAAAAGAAAGAAATGTCATGTCATATTCAACAACAAAAAACAACTTTACAGTATAATAAGTAGCCCCGAATTGTCCTTTTTTGCCTAAACTTTAGAGAATCACTTCTCATGAGCTGAATATTTGATCTAATATGCATATAAAGCATACGCAACCTCTCACGCTTACCCCTGGAACAGCAGAGTAAAACTATAATATCCAGAATAAATGTTTTTTGGCGCATGCTTGCCAAGATCCCCTGCTCAGTCTTTAGAACGAATCCAAATCTTTCACATTTACAGCGTGGAGCTCTGTTTTTGCTGGCACCAAACCAATTTCTAGGCTAAATGATGTACATGTAAAGAAGGTGGGATCCCAAAAGCTGCATATTCACTAAAGCTATTATATAAGGTAAAGCATACAATATAAGCTGTGATAAAAGTGATGTTTTGTTCCTCTTATATTCATATCCACATGATTTTTAGGAAATATGCTGAATGATTACATTTATTTAGCCTGGAATTATTCTCATATCATTTAATTCTATTGAATACCGAATTCAAAATCTGGTTTCCAGGTGATTTCTTTCAATCGTTTTGTGTTACAGGACTGTTGTGAGCTTGCAATCCCAACACAACCACATTATATTCACTAGATAAAGTGACACCGAAACAATGTGGTGGGATTTTTACCGTTGCAAGGATACAGCAACTATTTCTTATATACATATATACATGTAAATGCATAATAATAATAATAATAATAATAATAATAATAATATCATTTTAAAAAATCATAGCGGTTACCTTGTAGCTCCATGGTCCCTGTCCCATTCGACGCGGCCCTCCACTTGTTTCTGTGCTTGCGTATCTCTTGCACTTTACAGCTGTAGTTGCCTCTGTCTTCCCTGGACACATTGAGGATCAGCAGGCTGTATATCTGTCCTTCCACTTCCTCCCATAGGTAAAATTTGTTCTGGGAAAAGCTTAGGCTGTAGTTCCCGTAGTATTTAGCCTTCTTGAAATTCATCTTTACCACCAGTCGCTCATCCTCAGGTTTCGGGAAGTAGAGCCAGCGCAGAACCAGCACGCTGCTGCTCCTCTTCTTTTGAGAAACCAGGCATGACATGGTAATATTTTCTCCTTCTAGGCACATAGTGACCGGTCCAGGGCTTACTGTTACATTCAGAGCCTCAGTCAACTCTTAGGGGTAGAGAGGCAGAGAAAAGATGAGGAAAAAAAACCACCTTGTGGATAGAATAGTTATGCATGGTTAGCTGAAGGCTTTAAATCCTCTCATCCAGCTTTTAATACTGCAGCAAAGCACCATATAAATAGTTAATGTTGGCACCACAAAGATAAATACACAATAATTAGCACTGATCAGGAAATGGTAATGACATATGGGAATGCGCAGTCCTACTTATTTTCCCACATTTGAATATATAATGATCACAGTGATTGCTGCTTGAACATTAAGCAGACAAGGCTCTAATATAGAAACTCTGGTAGAGAGCTTGGTGTGTGGTTTAGGGTCTTGATTGCACTAGATTTTTACAAACCAAATAAAGAAATAAATAAATACATAGCAGGAGATTTATCAGTGATTTTCTCTTTGTCTGGCCCAATGGCCTACAAAAACACGCTGCATGTGTTCAGGCTCAGCGTGTCCCAGAAAAAAGAAAACTACAGGTGGAAAACATTTGCCTGCCTCCTTGAACCAGAGAAGATTGGATGCAGCTGTTGGGAATTTTTGCTGCATTAATGTTTGGTCCACAGTACAGAGATCCATAACTGGTTAGCCTTGGTGTCGTCTTCAGTATAAAAACCACATCACAAGAGACCACCATTTTAACATCAACAGTTGGTCCCGGTTCCCAAGAACCCTCCCGAAAGTTGACAGAATTGATAGCATCCTAGTCGAGTCTTCCTGCAAAAAGTTCTTCAACTGACATCCTAGAATTTAATGACGCTCAATGATATTTCTGTAGTTCTAACAAGAACAGCGACAAAAGAAAAAACTAAACAAAACTGATTTCTAGCATAGTCTAACACAGGATTTCTAGCATGGTCTAAACTATATGACTGAACTGCATCACTTGCACTGAGAAAACTTTTTCATCCTCCTGATTTTATACAGAAACATCTGTAGAGTTTTTCACAAAGACATTAAAGTTGGTCAGACTTTCATGCAGATGTTGCTTTCCCCATGACGCTTTTCAACAGCCTCACTCTCACAGCTAATTTAACGTTCCTTTCATTTGGCATGAAAAGGGCAAAATGCAAACAAACAAGCTTACCTCCAATCAAAGCCCTAGTCAGGAGAACCATCACAACAGATGAGAGTTTCATTTTGCAGACCAGAATGCTCCATGCACCCAGCTAAACTGCCAGAAAAAGTAAGTGTGTAAGGGGATATTTCGTCTCTTTTTCTTTGCTTTTCTCGTTCTCACTGTGTGTGTTTCTGTGTGTGTGTATGTGTGTGTGTGTGTGTGTGTGTGTATATAATACTGAACAGTGCGAGCTCTGTTCCCTGTTAGAAACACCCCTCTTCCTCACTCTTTCTTTTCTCTGGCTCTCTCTTTCACTCTCTCCCTTAATCACTCCCCTCTCCAGTAAAGTGTTTGTAGGAAATGTCATTTCCTGAGAGGAGTTTGGGAAGCAGCATAAATTTCCAGATGAGGCCAGGTTCACAGTAGTGCCTGGATAATGACCGAAGACGGTGGGCTGCGTCCTCACAATGTTTCTTTTGTGTAGGGAACCACAAGCGTATACCCTTAACCCCGAAGGATCGGTCATTCGTGTGTAGTGAGGTTCAGCCGTGTGGTAAGGCTCAGAGGGATGAAGTTCATTACACTGCTGACATTGAATAGGATTTATGGAAGGGTTTGCATTCTGGTGGATAAGGAATGTATCGGCTTTCCATTGGTTTATTTTCCCTTTCTCCTATGCCTATAGCGCTTGTCTACCCGTCACTGTGGTTAGACGCATAACCATTTATTGGGCAATGCAATGTGCTGAGCTGGTGCTTTCCATGACGGTGGAGTGCTGCCAAGGGGAATCACACAACATGCTTATGTATAGAAACACAGAAAGAAATTATAATTTAACAGGTTTCAGGATGGTACTTTTCTAGAAACCCTAGAGCATAAGTTTGAGCAAGAAAAGGCAAGACGGGTGTCTCATTTGAGGGACGTGTCTGCCAGCAGGGAAAATTTGGCAGCACTGAAAGTTAATCATAACCCAAATGTTTCCCCATGTTAATCATTTGACAGGCACATGATAAGCCATTCTACAGCTCGGAAAATGGAAAGGGAGGAAAAGTTGTTTAGGATGTGATGGGATTTTGAAATCACTGGGAATATGATCGTCAAAAAACAAGACTTCCCATATGCCGTTCTTTATCAGATTTGTAACACCAGCATAAGGTTTTAATATGAACAACTGCAAAATAAATGCAGACAAATCCCTTACTGAAGAATACATTTTAAAAGGAAAAACTCAGTAACAAGTTGAACGGAGTTGAAACATGAAACTGTACATTTCTGATTTAATCAAACAAAGTATGGGGCGGGGGGCATATCTGTAATTACCCTGTAGTAATATTGTTCTCCTTCCAGATGGACTCCACAGTGACACCGTCTGGTTGACACTATCCAGAATGAAGAGATTACAATACATAGGCATAGACAGGAGTGTGAAGCATTAATGGATAGTGGAAAATATTATAAGTAGTTAAAATTTACGATCAAGTCATCACTTGTAAATATAATAAGACACATCAATTGATTCTTTCACTTATTCAATTAAAGCCTAAGACATTGGCCACCTGCAGATCTGATGCCTGCAGTGAAATCCAGCATTTCATATGAATGCAGATTAAAAGAGCTCATGGCGAGAGGCTTTCCGTCAACGAGTAAACGACTTGTTAATGTAATACACAAGTCAGCGGGAGATACAACAAAATAACAGATGGGCGTCTTATCTCAGCTATATCTCAATATGCTTCACACACCTCATCACCGCACTCAGGGCCGTCCAGCCAAGGTTGAGGATGGTTAAGCACTGGACTAGGCTCCAGGGACACTTGTTGTAGCTTTTATTTGGAAGTTGAGGATCAGGGGAAATCAAAGCAAATGCACTTTCATACGTTCAGGATATGTGTCATCCTGTGGGTGCACTTCGCTCTTGTTAAACTCATGTGGGCCACTCGCACAGCAACAAAAACCCTCTTCCATTAAATCACTCAGTTTACTTGTTTATTGGCTCTGCCATTAGGGCAAATTATTCTCACTCAATTGGTTTTGTAATTATAGTGGTAGTTGTGTGAAAGGCTATTGTATGAGTATTGTCATACTCTGGCAAAATGTCTTATGAAAATTGAGATGGCTGAAAACTGAGATTGTTTGTCGGAATATCCATGCCACATCCATGACTCCGGTTAATCATTCGAGCTTTGGTCTATTGGATTGAACAGGTGGGAGTTCAATTCCTAGTACCACCAAGCTGCTGACTTTGGATCCTTGAACAAGGCCCCTAAACATCAACTCTTCAATTATACCCTCTCAGATGTATGTAGCTTTAGATAGAAACACAAGACAAAATAATAAATGTGCATGATTTGGAAGCCTCAAGTTTAGGTATTAATATAGAACAGGGGTCACCAACCCTGTTACTGGAGATCTGCAGGTTTTATCTTCAACCCAAATCTAACACGCCTCTTTTAGGCGATCAAGAACTTCTTAAGGCAACAATTGGATGGTCAGACGGGCACAATTATGATAGGTGAAAATCTTCAGGGAGGTAGATCTCCAGGAACAGGCTTGGTCACCACTGATGTAGATAAATCTATGGTTTAAGAATATTATCATGTCACTTTCCACTAATGCAGCAGAGTAAGGTTTAACCATAAATTAGAAACAAAATTATTTCAGATGAATTTTGCTACTATAGCACAACAGACATGGTCACAAGGCAGCTTTACAGATAGATATACAGATTTAGATTTAGATCTTTACTGAGCAACACTCTGACAATGGTAACAAAAAAGGACCTGAGGAGATATGAGAACAAATCCAACTGTTTGGTACATCTGGTTCATACTAGGAGGGAAAATCATAAGAAATAAAAATGTTTACCACATGTGTGACATCCAGTGCACAACTACTACAACAGTGTGTGACACTGTGTAAAGTATTTTAGTTCGAATAGCATTGCCATGCAGTATCACATCATAGATCAGATCACAGTGATCAAACCCAGGAAGAAGTGAGAACCAGGAGACTGGAAACACTGAAACACTGTGAAAACACAGCCAAGACAAAATAATGAGATACGTACTGTGGTCAGGGCGGAGCAGGGGTAGAAGTAAGAATATCAAGGAGTAGCAGAAGAGCTGGTAATCAATTTTTTCAGTCACTGCAATACTTTAATGCAGGAAGACATAATTCTGCTCTCCCAGGGGAAAGTAATTTAGCTCAAGCTTTATTTTAAGAGAAGGCGGGGTTTGATTAACAAGTCATGCACCGACTGATATCCCTGATGTAATCACTATTTGTTAGCAACACTGGCTTTATTTGAAACAGCCAGCATTAATCTGTCTCAGCGGTTTTTGGCAGATGAGCCCTGCAAATATGTAAATGTAGTAAATACGGGATGACTTAAATACTTGTTATGAACTGTGATCATTATTAACATTTCATAAAGCTTCCAGACGCAGTGCTCAGTCACTGCAGTGAGTTGTATAGATGGGGGGGTGGAGATTACTAGAATCTCTGTAGCAGGGCCTCTGCAATTGTGATTTTCTGTGGGGAAAAAAGAAGCGAGGGGAAAAAATGCTATCAGAATGATATCTGGTCAATATCAAATTGTTTCCATGTTGGTAATTTCATCCAAGTGGCATCATAGTTATTAAATTCTCACAAAATGTCATTATAATGCAATGAATCTCATTCAGCACATGGTGCGGGTAGAATTTAGCAGTGACCCAGGCATACAGTACGCACTGTATACATCCCCTAACTACAAAAGATTGCAAGGTGCTGTGCAGGAGGAGTAATAAATACCTACTGTAACTGGTATGCTGGATAGATATGCAAACTCCCACAACATGTGTTAAAAAACAATTGTTAAGTGGTGATGAAAGGATAATTATGTTACAATTAAACTGGTTGCAATTGCGTCTTGACCTTCCAGGTGTATTTTAAATAGAGAATTGCTGGTATGGGAGGTAAAGTATATCTCATATTCTTTAAAGCCAGATTCAGACAGATAGATTTTACATTGCTGCAATCATTTTCTTTTTTGGATACTGTCAATCTTGTGTATGTTAAAGCAAGTCAAGAGCAAAGAACAGAGAAAAGCCAGAAAGCAAGCAAGAAAAATGGAAGAAAAGAAAGTTGTTCCTGCTATTTATGCTGTATGATATTCTCTGGAAGCGGTTCTCAGAGCTTTTGTTTGTAGCCTGGGGCCCCTTTAACTGTTAAAATAAACGCGGACAGATTCATTTTATGAGCGTTATTTCATTGGGTACATTAATATTTTGTCAATTTCTTATATCTGTAGAGCGTTCTAGTCCTTTCCAGTGACAGAACACTTCAGGACAGTTAAATTTGCTTATTTTGGAGTTAATGAGGTTTGGATTAAACTCATTCAATTCAACTGGCTAATAACTATAATAATAAGCAGAATATATGAATATAATAACTTTAGTAGCAGCGAGTTGTGGTTTTCACTTCCATAACTATATAAAACTACCTTAGGCTAAATTCATGTTCCCATGCTGAAGTCACTCAAATCTGATTTTTTGCCTTAATGTAACACAGATCTGATTTTTTTTAGGGCTGTGTGGACAGGCACATCTGATCTTTTCAAATCAGATTTGAATCCCTTTAATATGTGGTCCTAAATTTGCCTGAGGTGTGGCCGTGCAACATGAATGAATGCGTTCAGATGGGAATTCAGTGTGGCTTTTTGCCTATACATGTGTACTTAGTGCTGTCATCAACAGCCAGCACAGTGTTCTGTCAAATTGTGCTACATACTGAGGTATGCCACTTAGCAGTTGCATGTTAGGTTTAAGGTTAAGATTTTAGAGTTAACTTTAAAATTTAAGTTTTAGGATTAAGGTTTGGATTAAGTTAAGGTCTATGGCTAAAATTGGGTTTATTCTCTTCTAAAGGTAGCATTTTATTTGTGCTACAGGTACAGTTTATTTGTGCCACAATAGCATTGCTTTTTTGGGGGTGGGGGGAGGGCTGGTTGTTGGTTTTTGGCCAAAGTAGCACAAATTGTCAGATCAAAACCTAGCATTATGCACCTATGTGATGTTTTGTAGCCATAGAACCCTTTGGCATGCCTTGGCTCTGTTTGAATTCTCTCAGCTTGCAAACTTTTATTTCATGGTATATTCACATAACTTTAATGTATGGTGCTGTACACTTGTACAGTTTGCTGAAAACTGAAAAGAGGACTTTCTTTTTCCTGTATCCTGGACTTCTTGACCTTTGTGGGATTTTCACCAAATTGTCTTTAACGTATAACTATAATACACTGAAGATTTTACAGTCATGTAAATCGTTTCTTTACTGGAGAAGTTAATGTCAAGCCTTTTAAAATAGATCGTATTGCACGACTGTAAATGAAGCACCCCAAATTGTGTACAGACTAAAAAAAGAGGGGGAAAAATGTTAGGGTGGAGCTTACAGTGAAAAAAAAACCAAGGTAATAAAAATCCTCTGCAAAGGTCACAAAAGACTGTATATATGTAAATTCCCCTTCAGCCAAATTCATGTAAAAAAAAAAAAAAAAACCCTTTCATTCTGATGAGACCTTAACTCAGTGTATCTTTTCCATTCAGTTTAAAGAATGCTAGGTTCTGTTTTTGTCACTATGAAACACAGCCCTGAGGCGATCCAGAGGCTAGAAGAGCGTTGAGTGAGAGGAGACAGTGGGGGAGCTACAGCTTTTACAAGAAAAGAGCAGTAAAGAGCAGGGAGGACGGCTGTGGTGAATGATGGCCGACCCTGCTGTTCTCACTGTCCATATGTGAGTGTCCATCACTCACAGGCAGCCAGCATTTGACTGCAGCCAGGCCTCCTGGGAAAGTTTCCTCTGCACCCAACTCCTATTATAGCAGTGATCTGGTGTAAAGCAAGACTGGCTTGATGTTAGGGGCCATTTGTAAACTAAATGGTTAGGGAGAGATGGCTTAAAGAGTTGCTTTCCCACTGTATTGGGAGTGTTTTATTACTTTGAGGTGAATGACCAGAAAGAGAAAGATTAATAACAATATGTCTATTATGCACTGGTCACATCTGAAGAGGTCAATAATTAAAGAACTTAATTACATTCAGTGAAACAATGCTAGTTTGCAGGGTAATGCAATTATCAGATGCACATGCAGATTGCGTATTCCTCTTGGTATACAATTTGCTAACAAGTCTAAAGCACTTTACTGTCCTAGGAAGAAAAAAAGGCGGGTGAAGCAACAGGCTATTTTTACCCCTGGGCAAATGTACCCAAGCTGAGGCACCTGCTAACCACTACAACAACTCCAACAAGAGGATATTTATTTTTAATCCGATTATTATCTCTAAATTTTTGGGGGAAAACAGCTTTTAAAGGCAAAAATTATGCATGCTTGAAAAGGTTTGAACATTGGACCAGCTGAGTAGAGTGTCTATTTCATTACTTTGTCACTTGACACCAAATGGTCAGCCTTCAGCCTGTGTTACTCACCCAACTCGGGAACTCGCTCTCTGAAGTCACTGCTATTTCAGTGTATATTCTACCACTGAGGCTTGGCTACAGCCATGCCTCTATTAGAGCAGGGGTCTTAAACATAAGTGGGCTTTGCGTTGCTTTTTTGTTTCCTTTCAGGAATGAACAATAAAAAAAAAACAGTGGTGCCACCATGTGAAGTGATAGAATTCAACAGAACGCCATTCCTGAAAAACTGTGGACTTACAATATGATCAAGATTTGTGCTGATTGACTTCTAGTCTAGAAGAGTTGGAAACAATTTCACTACTACAGCATGGAATCAAAGGCCAAACGGTAAGCAAGGTGATCATTTTACTTCTTCTTCTTTTTTTTTTGCTTATAATATTGATATATTTTGACATAGATTTAAGAAACTCATTAGAAAATGTATTTATCATTCAAGTACCATGAGAAATGTTTCTGATATGGTTTTGGTGGCTCATGCTATTATAAAACACAATCTTCATATTATTTACTTTAGATACACTGATAAATAGTTATGTATCTTCAGTAAAGCATGGCTTCAAGATAGCATGTTCTATGAGAGAAATTTTATAGGTTCATCATAAATATACCTGATATACAAACAAGTACAGGGCAATCAGACAGGTCTGGTGCTGGGAAAGGCTTGTGATGTTACAGGGGTTTTTTTGGGAGTTGTTTAGTTTTTGATAGAGTGTTTGTTGGCATTTTCATTTCAGTATTACAATATGCAATATGGATAATATAACATTTGTAAATAAATTTAGTTTGTCTTTTTTCTCTTTTGATCTGTACCGTTTGGGGTTTAACGGAATGCATTTGTAACTGAATATGACATGGTGGTGCTTGTTCCTGAGTGGCAGACTGAGCCAAGTGATAAAAGAGGATTTTAGAGAAGTTATTCTGGGTCGTGCATGAGGACTTTGCAGCAGCTGCAAAATTAATGGAAAATAGCGATGGCATATTTGAATATAATATACTATAGGTATGTAGCTATTGCAAGGTAAAATATTCTGTGAAAATGCTTTATGAATTTCATATAATTCATTAATCTAATTACGTAGTCTCAGTGAATACTGCATGTGCAAATAAATAAAAATGAAATGTAGGCCTTTTCTAACTTATTATATATAGCTGTGACGATACAATTAGATATGCCTAATACATAGGATTCAGATCCTTTAAGAGATGGCTAAATATATACTTACAGTGACCAAAGGGTGTCATTATCCATTCAAAATAAATGCAACTGAAATAGAGAATGAGATCATTTATTAAATTATAGATTTTTTTTTTCAAATAGTGTCTTAACTTGAGGTAAAACTTATA
>JAQLOM010000037.1:13168180-13179213 GCA_030068315.1 Chrysichthys thysi | reverse complement strand
GGTATATTGGCATGTAGCATCTATGCTTAATGCTAAATTGAAAATGGAAAGCATCTTGCTACTCTAAAAATAATTCATGCGATGTAAGTTACACTCTTTCTTGTGCATAGCAACAGCGTGTCTCTATTAACCGCATGTCAGGAAGGTCATTATTGAGATTCATACTACAGGTTGACAAGAGCCCTGTACCAAATTATTAGCGTGCATAAAATGTCAAAAAAAAAAAAAAACGTTCAGGAGTGCACTCTTGATAATGAGTTAATATATTAAAATCTTTTTCCTTAGGAATCAGTGGTCTATTTGGTATTGTCTTGTGCCATGCTTTTGACACTGCTGTCTGCTTCTGTTGCAGGAAAGACACCCAACCTGCTCACCATTTGCAAGGTGAACTGCTTAAAAGCAAGACTTCATAAGTAGGCGATCTGAGAGACCGATAGAAGCAACTGTGTCCTGCTCATGTGAGCAAGTATTTGAAATGAGTTCTCTGGAAAAGCGCCAAGCAAACCGGCGGGGAAGCACACATGGCCCTCGCAAGTGCTCAAATGGCATCAGTGAGACATCGAGTGTGGGAAGCTTCATAGACGATACAGACAGAGAGGTTAGCAGCCTCACTGATCGAGCCTTCAGGAGCTTGTGTATTGGAGAGGATGCCATCTACAATGACATGGAGGTTTCCTCCCCTGCTGATCAGCACAAAGCCTATGCTCAGGAAGCCCTGCAAAAGAAAGATTTAAGGACAATCTGTCAGGAGTCCTCCTCTCGTGGCATTCAGTATGAGGAGGCAGACAGAAAATCTGAAATGGTCTCAACATTCCAGCATTCCTTTGTGGACGTAACACAAGAGCATGCTCTCAGAGACGAGAGTTTGTCTTATATAAGCAATGGCTCTATGGAGGCGATGTGGCAACAGAAGAGAAGCACTTCCAGAGTTTCATCGCTCATTAAGGCCTTCAGTTCAGGGGAGAATTATTGTGACAGTGCGGCTCCTGACACTGTAAAGGACAAATATCGAGACTTTAATAACGAGTCATGGGACAAATCAGCTCTGCTAAGTATTCAGAGTGAACTGTCAGAGTTCTCTTCTGGTCACCATACAAATTTCAAATCAGGCCCTTTAGCGTCTTATGGAAATCATTTTCATACAGCGGCCCAGATGAACACAGCAACATCCGCAAAAATAAAGTTCAAGTCACTAAACACCAGCAACCTTTTCTTCCACAGTGAATTCAGTCCTTTCCAGTTGTGGAAGGATTATAACAGGTTCCCTTATGAAAGGGGGGATCCCTCAGGGTTTGTTTCGGCCTCTGAATATCCTAGGTGGTATGATTCTCCTCTTTACAAAGAACTAACAGGCACACAAAAGATTTCCAGCTCTCCAGCGGAATGCAGGCAGTTTAGCCGAAGAAAAATCGAAGACGTTGCTACCTCTCAGCGCTCTAGGTCCACGGTAATCCAGAAAGCCTCAGCTATAGAGAAGAGATGTGAGTCTGAAATGGGATCTAACTGCCCCCCATGGAAAAATAACAACTTTGTGAGAAACAAAGTGCCAGGCAACAGGCCCTCCACAGTCTCACCAACCAGTGAGAAAGTGCACAGGCCAGATTCTAGCTTGCTTTATCATAGTAGGCATGCATATGAAATTCAGCACAAAGTAGGGAAAGTGGGCAGCAGTGAGACGTCCAGTCGAACAACCCCATTCAACATTACTCAACTTCTGACACCTGTAATTCCTGGAAGACAGGAAACAGAAACATCAGAAATTCTGCAATTGGCCCAAACTCCCTTAGTTTCTGAATGTGACACGGACCTGAAATCACAGTCTGATGTCAAACAGCTGCGCGATAGCTACAAAACCAAAGCATCGAGTCTATTGTTCAACCTAAAAGACAACAGAAAACGAGTCAAGAGCACATACAGTCCTACCAAATTTAAAGGTTCAGAGCTATCAGATCGAAATAAGCAACCATCAAAGCTAGAAGGTCGTGAATCCAGACTTTCAGAAACATCAGGATCAAAAGGTCCCAATCAGGAGCATTCTACAGCTCCTGGTGCTTGGGATCTTTGTAACCCAGTTCAACCAAATTATGAGCTTTCTTTATTCCAAACTGCAGAGCACACACAGTATGCTGATAAATCACATAACAATATGACCTTGGTGCCTCAGTATGGTGCTACGAACTGCAATGTCCCTTATTTGGGCTCACAGAGCAACTATTCTGACCTGTTTACTAACAGAGACAGTGAGCATTATGAGGTACCAACAATTTCAGGACTTGGTAATAGTGGTGGGAGTACTGTGGATCACATTAGTGACGGTTCAAGGACATTTGGCCCAACAAGACCGGAAACAGAAACCATCTTTTCCAAAGCACAACTGCCAGCACATCTGTCAGCTGAAATGTCAGCAAACCAAACAGTTTGTAGGAGAGGAGATGCAGGTCACCAAGACTTCAAAGAGGGAAAGAACTTCATGAGAAAACCAAATTCTGGCTATATCAGTAATCAGGTGACTGAAGAAAACCTTTCCTGGAAAGGAACAGGACCTGTAAATATGGTGGCCAAGGAAATGATTAATAATAATGGGATAACAGATACACTGCCATATAAGGGAGAAATAGCTGCACTGATCGAAATGGACAAACAGAGGAAAGCCACCGCTAAGCACTATTTACCTTCAGCCAATGAGAGCTACATTATGAAAAAGGAGACCTGCATAAATAAAGTGAACGAGAACGTAAATGTGAGCTGGCTTCTAAAAGACAGACAGATTCAGGACACTAAAAGCACTTTCCAGACAAATGCTGATAACCGTTTCTCAGACAAGCAGGTAAAAGATCAGCATAAAAATATACCTGCAACATCTGAACATCTGCATGAATTTTACCATAATGGTCTGCAAAAAATGGCATCTCCTCCTAAAGAAGCAAAATTCACAAGGGGATCAGAAGTTACAGCACATGGAAAAGCAGAAGTTTGCCTTCAGAGAAACATGAAGCATGCTACATATGATATAGAGACTGAAAAGGATTATAGTCAGAGAACCCAACGGTTACAACCAATGGAGGAGAAATATCGATATAATGAAGGATCTATTGCGTATCAGCCATACAAATATGAATCAAACAAACAGTGGCATATTGCAACGACTGAAAACAGACACAATAAGGATGATGAGTGTATGTCTAGACAAATGCAGCATTCTGAAATGAAAAAAGAGCAACCAGGTGAATCGAATTATGTACACTCCCTATCAAGGACATCTTGCATTCAGCAGCAAAGCACAGCTCATTCAGGAAGAACAAGCCAGAGAAATTTGATAACAGAGGACAGATCCAAAACTGAGGAACACAAGCCAACCTATTCTATCGCTCCTAGTCAGATATATCACAGGCAGGGCAATGTGAGTACAGATCTTAACAAACCAAATACTCAAAGAACTTTGCAACGTAATAGGAATTCACAACCAAAAGGGGACAGGTTTAACATTAATGACATTCTCTCTGTCCGAGACAATGAACAAGCAAAACGAGTCAGAGAAAATAAGCACAGTTTTAATGGTAGAGTTGGTGAGCCAACTAAATTAGAAAATCTAACTTCTCCAGTTACATCTGATGTAGCCGAGGACATAGCGCCTAAAGCCAACCCGTCTAAAGTTCACTCATGGGCACAGAAAGATGGAAATTCCCACTGCAAATATGAAACTACAAATGCGTCATATGGCCATGTCAGAAAGGAGTCACATGTTTCAAATGATGTGAAAGAGAGGTCAGGAAAAGACATATTTATAAGTAATGAGAATGACAAGATCACACTAAGAGCACTTTCATACAAAGAAAAAGGACAAACCAAACAAGAGCTACTCACCTCAAAATTAAAAGCACATGCTCAGAAAGAGATATCAGCAATTAAAGAAAAAGGCCTTGCTAAACATGCTATTCCATCAAGAAATCCACTAAAGCAAAGTCTAGCTGTAAGCAATGAAAAAGCCCAACCAAACCAAGAAGTCCTCTCATCAAAGAAAGAAATTACTGCAGAAAAGCTGAACCATCTTTTTCAGGACATTACTTATTCAAGTGTTCCCTTATACAAAGAACAACGAAATCAGGGCAAGGATGAAGCAAAATATGAATCTCTTACAGCAGAAAAAGTGGACTTAAGAACAAACGACATGGCCTCTGAAAAAGAAAAGCCAAAGATTCAACTACTAAATCCTCAAGAGGAGAAGATTACAAAGGAAGACAAGAAAATCTGTAAAGTTCAGAAATTTGTTAAACATGACATTCACCAGCCAAACATGCAATCCAAAGATAATCAACTTAGCAGACCTAGCAAAGACGATGAGAAAGAGCGATCTCCTCATGATAATGTTGTTGCAAATGGAACAGTTCCTCTCGAATGTTTCTCAAGGTCTCCAACTCTCAACGTTTTTAATAATGAGGAATCTGTTGCCAAGAAGGAAGATAAGATCTCATCTAACCAGTCCACAACATGCACTTCAAATAACACAGACTACTCAACATTTAAAGTGAATGACAATGATAGTCCAAAACATGAGGTCTTGGTAAAAGCAGCAATCAATCATCTTACACTGTACAACATTTCAGGGGAAGCTATGAATCTTGAACAATCTATTAACAAAGCAAAAGAACAGCTGTCAAATGTAAACACAGATAAACCTACTGCTGACAGCAATACAGCTTCTCTGAAATGCTATGATTTGGCAGAAACAGTCAAAAGTAAAGATGACACAGGAAAAGAAAGCCCTTTAATGCTACCAAATGCACGACAGCTTGAAATTAGTACTTCCCAAGACAAAACTCCACTGGATTGGATGAAAGATGAAGTACCTGCTGTTGAGCTGACCACACAATTTACAGACACAAAAACTGCTTTACCCAATAAAGAAACTGCAAACAGTGAAGAAGAAGAAGGGGAACATCTTCAAAGCGGAGCTGGTGAAATCAATGAAAATCAGACGGTGCTTCCTGAAAGTTCAACAAAGGCCAGTAATCAGGTGTACTGTAAGTCCGATACTGAAACCCCAGAAAAGAAAACATGGCAAGAACAACAAGACATTCAGGCAGAAGCTTCCCAAACATCTAAAACAAATGAAGATGCTTTTATACAGCAATTTCAGAATACTGCTGCTGATACATTGAAATCACCACAAAATGCATATGCTAGCAAAGAACTGGGATATCATACAAGTTTAAGCTTAAATAAGTCTGAAAATATAAACCTCGATTCTTCAGAGGAGAACAAATATTCTCTGCAGCAAGAACCAAAAATAAAGAAGCTGTACAGTGAAAACAGTGAAGTCCAACAAACTGGATCTCAAGCAAAGTTAGAAATCAGACCTGAAAACCCAAACCAGCAAATGATAATGGATAAAGAAGTAACTGAAAACCATATTCAGCAAATACAAGCCATCAGTGAAAGAGCCCCGGACACTGAAGATCATAATCAAAATGCTAGAGACGTCCACGAACATATAGAAACTACACCTGTGGAAAAGAAACAGTCCAATGATGACACAAAAACATATAGCAGTACTGGCTCAAAGTCCCCAGTTACTGAACATGAGAAGTCAGAAGCGAAGCATTTCATGCCAACCATTACAATAGACAGTGAAGTTCAACAGCTCAGTAGCCAACCTGCTCCAGACCAAAGTGCTGACAATACAAATTCAGTACCCAAAAGCCACGTCATTCATATTGCTAGCAAGGAAGAGAGTTCACCAGTGGATGAGCCTGTAATATACAGTATATGTGTTTCAAGCACATCAGAAGCTGTTTCAGAGGATGAACCTATAATCTATAGCATTTCTGTGTCAAGCCTGTCTGATACTTCCATGACAGCTGACCTTGAAAACCATGAAAATCATAAACAGCTTTCGACAGAGCAAGTAGAGAAAGATGACAAAGAAATGTTTGGCAATAAAAATAAAGGTAGTGACTTCCTTGAAAATAAAGAGGAGAGTAAAGAGGAAAAATTGCTTTTAAACAACGATATGGTAGAACAAGAAACTGTGGTAAGAAAATATGATTCTCCTGCAAGCAAAGACAAACTTGATTATTATAGATCAACAGAGGTGGACAATATTAGTTCATCTTATGAGAGTCTCTTGGCCAAATATGGGCTTCCTAATGGAGATACAATTGATCTGGAGTCAGACCAAAAAGAGCAGGATAAAACACAAGAAGACGAAAAGGAAGAATCTACTCCGAAAATACAGAATAACACAATGGATTATGACCATGAGCCAGTTGAGAAAATGTTCACGTTGGATGATTTCACTAAAAAGCATTCTCCAGAATTCCGAAAACCAAAGTCTCCCGAAATCTCCCCTGATCTTTTAAGGAATGTTGAGGAAAACCATGCGCAACGTGTTACACACTCAGAGCAAGAGCATTGCACATATAATGGAGAAGGCATGCAAAGAGCCGATGGAGATGTGTACTCTGGTAGAAACACGAAACAGGATGTTTCGTCTAAACAAGAAATCCTGATGTCAAAAGTTGTACCAGTCTATGAACACATTGCGGATATTCAGTCAGCAAAGGAAATCATGGCAAATGGAAATATTCAGCTGAAGGAAAACAAGCAAGTCGGACAGAAAGTACAAACAATGGAGAAAGAACTGAAAGAAAATGATGATGATGGTGATTATGATGATCATGTAGTTTACAAAAATCCTGGGTTAATAGAAATGAAACGTGAAAATGATACACAATATACAGCTGCATTTAGTTCTGCTAAGATCAGCAATGAGTCACTCAATGAGTCATGTGATGATTCACCACAGCCCAGATCTTCAATCTCCACAGATGATCAGATCAGGAATAAAACCCAAGACGCAGGAGCATCTTCAGTTCAGAACAGTCAGAATGCTGTTAATCCAACAGCTAATACAAAAAGCCCCACATTGCAATACAGGACACAAGAAGAATATGAAAGAAATGCCCTCAAACCAGAGAAAGGAAGCAAAGAACTTCTTCAAACTGGAGATAACAAGGCTTTACAAAGCCACGGAAATGAGTTGGTTTGCAAAAATGAACTCCCAGAACTTGAGCAAGTCAAGTTTAGGACAAGCAGTGAAGTAAAAGTCAATAGTATTGTTTCACCGAAAGAAATTTCAACCTTCACTAATGAACAGACCAAAGATGGTCATCAGAATCAACATAAATATGATTTTCCTGCTGGAAAGACAGATCAGAGTGTATTTATAGTGCCAGATATTCCACTGGAAGATAAGGAAGTAAGTACCAGGGGTGCTGTGCCACCTAATAATGTAAATGAAAATGCTCAAAACACATCTGCAAAAGTCACAGGATCAAAAGCATCATCTGCTCCGAGCGTGACAGAGAATGACTTAGAAAGACTTGAAGATGAGAAGTGGAAAAGGGAACCAGCGCAAAAAGAGAGAGAAATCCTAAAAGATAAATTCACACCATTAATTAAAGATCTCAAGACAGCAGCATCATCAACATCATCATCATCATCATCTGTAATTAAAGGTGATAAAGATGCGCAATGTGAATCCAGAAAGAGTGCGGAAAATGTAAAAGAGGCAAAAGCACAGCCACAAGACAAAAAAGATGATCACTTTGAGAAACTCATAACTGACAACGCTAGAACAATCACTGGACAAAAGGAAATCAAGGCTGGCGTTGGGACATGGAAAGAAAGTAGTGATATGAATAGATGGGATAAAGAAAACAGTGGAAAGGTTTCAGGAGACAAACATGATCAGTGTAAGAATGTGTACCATCCAAAGAAAGATACTTTTCCAGAAAGAAAGGGAAACGCATATGATGGAAAAAGTACGTTTGAGTCTAATCAAAACAGTAAACATCATGACACAGTACTTACAAAAAAAGAGGGAGCTTTCACTAAGCCTGAGGTTACACAGAGGGAGAAGAAAACGACTAGGCCAGAAATATCCGCTTTAGCTGACTATGCAAGGCTGAGGGTTATCTCTGCTGAAGATGACACCGTTACTGAAAAGGATTTGCTTCAAAAAATGAACACGCAACAGAAGTATAATTTGTCAGCTGTGGCGCCACAGAAAGTACATTTTTCCATGTCTGTGGGTGGTACAGAGCAAAGTAAACACCTGTCTCTAAATAAGAAGTCTGAGAATTTGAATACAACAACACCTTTACAAGTCCAGGAACGTCGAACGTACAAAATTACAGATGAAATACTTGCGGGACAAAATCAGGGCTCAACCAGAGGTGAGATCATTGCTTATCCAAAACTTGGCTCACTGGCTAAAAACACAGGTGATAGAGAATTTGGTGTTAAAGATGCCGAAAGCACCAAAGAAAATACATTTACCAACCACATGCAATCAAACACTAAAAAGTCTTTGACCGCACAAGACTATGAATATTCAAGAAGCCATCATGTGTATCAACCCCAAAACAGTCGAACTACTCAGCCTGTTCAAACACAGATCGAGAGCAAAACTGACCGTGAGTTAAAACAGCCAGCTAATGCAAACATGCTGGAAAGGAAAGTTTACCATCAAGTAAAAAATTCACAAACTGTACCACAAGTGTCAGTCGAAACTGAACTTAATAATGCAAACAGACATGTAGATAACCAAATAAAGGAGGAAGTGAAAGATGAAGAAGCAACAGAGGAGCTTCAATACTACATCGTCAATGCTATGGAAAGTGAGACAAAACCTAAAAATAATCATGACCCATTTTCATTAAACACAACTAATTTAAAGAAAGACGTACCTGAAACAAATGCAACGGCACCACGGTCCAACACTTCTTCCCCAGCTGTGGGGAAGCCCATCATGTTCAAAGTGAAAAACAATACAGGCAAAACTTCCTCAGTTACTAAAACTATCAGGCCACGCTTTCACAGATCATTCTCCGAAGAATTCAGAATTGGCTCCCCTCTTGACAGCTGTTGCGGTTCAGAAAAGAACAAAGTTGAATATGATCATGAGAGTGAGCCAAAAGGGTTCAATTTAGCTAACCCTAACCCTGCTAACTCTCCAGTTTTGCATGAGCAATCAGTAGCTTCACATCAACTCCCTAGAGCAAGAGAAATCCAGGCTCGAAACAAAGTGTTGTCCCCAGAGTTCGTAGCATCAAAAGAGCCAAGGAGCTCCAACAGAAGAAGCCACATGAATGAAGAGGATGAATCCCCATCGCTCACCAGTGCAGTGTCTGAGAAAGTGGAGAGCTTAGCTGCTAGCTCAAGAGTAATGAGAGACAGTAGAGGTTTCGCCACTGAACGTATAAGTCATACCTACACAAGGCCAGAATCTTCCTGTTATGAAAGACCAGAATCAGTCTGCTATGAGAGACCTGAATCTGCCTGTAGTGACATGAGACCATCAAGCAAGCCACCTGCTGTTCTTCCCAAAACGGAGAAAGCCCTGCGTCGTGCTAAAAGGCTCACTAGCAGGAGATTTAAAAAGGTAGAGGACATGATGACATCCAATACCTCTGAGGCCAAGTCCATACGAACTGTCTCCAGTTTGCCCGCTTCGCCTATGATGCAAACGTCAACACCTCAATCAGTACAGGCCTCACCTCCGATCTCACACTATCATGTCGAACCAAATTATGCACCTCCTGCACCTAGCCTTGTGGCTCATTCTTTCCCAATGACCCAAAGGAAGCTCTTACAAGATCCAAACTCAGGGCAAATCTTCGTGGTGGACATGCCAGTGCAGGTCAAGACGAAGACATTTTTTGACCCTGAGACAGGAAAATATCTCCAGCTCAATGTGCGTCAGAGGGCCAACAGCACCTTGCCACAGCCAGCATCGGTGGAGGTGTTGGGTCATCCCTATGTGCTGTACCCTGGTTTCCTGCCCATGTCTGTTTCTGTCTCGTCCTTACCTTCTGTAAGGTCATCATCCCAGATGTCAGCACCAGCCACTCTCAAAGAGGACCCGAACCAGCAAAAAGCAAGAGGTGAACCAAGTGAACAGGGGAGTTTTGTACCAGAACAGCACAGAAATGTCCAGCAGCACAACAGACCTGTTTATAGGCCACGTGAACAAACTGGCAGGGAAATTTTGCACAGTGAAAATGTCAGAATGACTCCAAGACAAACACATATCATAACAATGACAGAATTAGAGGACTTTGCAGTGGAAAACACCTGACTGCTGTACACATGAATAAATGTATATCTGACTTTGTGAATAAGAACTTATTTGAGGATTCATTAAATCCAAAAAAATGCTGTTTGAGACTGATTTTAAGGTTTGTTTGTTTGTTTCGAAGCTGCAATATTTCTTTGCAGTTGTGTTATATGTAAAGCAATGCTATTTATTTTATGAAGGAGTTATGCATTCCATTTTAGACGTAATTAATAATCACATGTACGTATTTCACACATCTCCCCAGTCTTAAATGAGCCACGCTCATTCAAAGAGAAAATTTAAAATAAGGCACTGACATTTTGGTATTAAGTGCCTACCGGGTAGCCTCGTTTGTTTTGCCTGGACGCGTTGTACCACAGAAATAAAATAAAACCTGTCTTTTTGAAAAAAAGATGATAACTATATAATATATATAAAATTGCTCAACACGTTCTCATAATTGCAAAATTCACACAACTCAACTTGTATGGAAACCGGTGTGAATGTTTAACCTTAGAATAAGGAGTTCCTGGTTGCAGCTTTTTCTGACTTTATTTGCGTGAAATACGATGAATACGCCCTAGTTCATTTGAATTTCTATCAATGTGATTGGATTAATGCTTTAAAATATGACAGTTTCTTTTATAGCCCTTTGTTTTACTGGGTTTGTTTCAGCACATGTCTGCTTTTTCAACTTCCTGTTAACTGAAATCGAAGCTGTTTAACACCTGAGAGCATCTAAATGAATAAAAAAGATGATCTATTTAATATGATCTATTATCTAAAAAGTAAGATTTGCTCAATAATCATGGTTACACAATACATTACAGTTACACAGTTTTCTACACAATCATGGTCCACAACATTGATTAAAATGTCAATCCGTTTTTATTTCAGATTGCCTTTTAAGTCG
>JAQLOM010000037.1:13150431-13167591 GCA_030068315.1 Chrysichthys thysi | reverse complement strand
TATATATATATAAGTAGAATAATAGGATAATATAACTGTGTTACTAGCACAAAAAAATCTTTGAAAAAAAATCCTTGTCATTTCATTGATCTTTTTTTTTCAGTAAAAAGTTGAAAAAGGTTTATTTTTTGCAGCACAAGGTTATTAAAAGAAAAAAAATGAATGCAAAGTCTTTGCAGAGTATTTTGTTGTATTCAGTACTACTAATATTTCAGCAAACATGACATTACATTAATATTCATTATGATATTAAAGCTGAAACAAAGCCTTCTGCATGTTCACTGGATTTAATATTCCTTCTCCACGCATTACTGCGGGAATTACTTGAGTGCTGAACGTTAAGCATCTGCACAATGGACCACTCTAGTGGACTGAGATAGTATTGTACCCTTTTAGATCACTTTCCATGATGAAATTTATAGTCAATTGTGCAAGGCTATATTATAATAGATGATTTTGTACAAAACAAATTCTGTAGAAACCTTTAGTGATGATGAATTTTTTATGGTCTGTTGTTATTTTCAGAATTCTCAGAATGTAGCATTCATAATTTATAATAGGCTGGTATCAAGTTGCAAAAGTGAATACATGTAAAATAGCTTAGAAACTTTTCTTTAGTACCCGTGCATGTAAAATATTTAATATCTAGCTTAGAAATGTACTGACTGCCATAACAAACAGAAATTTTCCTGATTATTTGATTGTGTTTAAAAGGAGGGTTCAAGATCCTCATCAGATGTTTTTGTTTTATTTCTGAGGAAAGCACAGGAAAATATTGGGCATTGTCAGATGCATTAACATGTTTTGTTTTGTTTTGTTTTGTTTTGTTTTTTAACCACAAATGAACCCGATTGATTGAATTATTGATCTTCTAATGCAGGAATGGACTGTTGTGGTACATACAAACGACCTTATCGTAGGGTGTGCAGCAGGCCTACATCTCAAAACTGCCAGTGCTCCAGAGTTTGGATACAGCGTCACTGACAATGCATCATTAATGGAACAAAAAAAACCCATTAAGACTGACAAAACAGAATTTAAACCAAATGATTTTTGTTATCATTTTTTCTAGGTTTTGGCTACTCTCCAGCTAATTTAATATAACAATGCTTTTCCGAATGAATTAAGAGAATGTTGAAATGTATGTAATGGCACTGAAAAAACCCCCAACAACAAATCAATAATCCACATGAACATGCAAATATTACTAAAACCTCTCTTCACACGTACAACTTTTGAGTGTTTAACTCAGAGTAGCTCATTTGTTTCAACAGTGCAATAACTAATTTGAAAACGAATTATTATTAACACATTTCTCACTTTCCCCTCTTTTCTTAAACGCAAGGTTCCTAAAATGAAAATGTTAGTTGATGCAAAAGCAAACTGTCAAGTTGTCAGCTGAGAGCAAATTAAGCAACTCTTAACTTTTACGAGGGTTATTTTGGTAGTTAAAGGTCCCATTAGGAGCCCACTCTAACAGGGAAAGGCTCAGCTGTAGGATTTTTACCCTCAGAAAGCCTTTATGGATTATAGGTTTAACCTATTTGTACAAATGTAGAACATAACATTTAACCAATATTCATAAACACAAAATAATTTATTAACCTTTGTTTTTTACCAACAACCCGACCCTCTCAATTGATAATAATGCGTTTCTATATCATCTGTCTGCATGATTTTGTAATCGATTTATAATATTTCGATTCGCCACTGAGGCCTAAGTACAATATAAAACAGAGCATCAAAGCAATATAAGATATAAAAATCAAAACAATACATTGCAAGACAATTCAAAATTAAATATATGCAGTGCTGAACAATGTGCGTTTCTTCTGTCTGTCTAGATTGCGTGAACCACAAACGACACCTGTAATAAGACGGAAGATGTCTACTTTCCGCATGTATGTGTATAACATTGATCTGCTACTGAACAGGCCAGAATTTTATTCGATTTGCACCTGAATTGCCACAAAATTAATTTAATATACAGGTAATTGACAAGAGTGGCTCTGTATAAAGAACCACAACTGATGTTTGTGATTTCTGTTCTGTAAAAAAAATACATATATATATATATATATATATCCAATTTAACTTATGATAACTAAATATTATGTTAACATGTATATTTAGTCATATCTATAAAATTCCCATAGTAAATAACTGGTCGATTGTATGAATTTTATCATTTTTTTTCTATCAGCCTTGAAACAAGTGCCATTTCTAGGAAGTAAACCCATGCAAAAAAACAAAAGAAAGAAAAATCCTATATTGATCAACATGCAACACTTCCTAAATGCTGTATATACTTACTGTGTCATTCATTAAATGCTAGTTCTATTTTTGAAATATTTTACAGAACTATCAGAACTCTAAGATGGGCACAGTATATTGATCCCAAAATCTGCATTCTGTATTTTCTTCAATAATCTTCGTATTAGGACTAACTTGAATAACATTCTTCTTTAAAATGTGCAGCATGGATTGAGAAATCCTCAAATAATTCAAAATGAAGTCTAAATTAAACTCTGTTTGCAGCACTGAAATGTTGAGCAGACAATTCACTTTAATATCCATTTTAGAGAGAGCTGGCAGCACGTAGCTCTTCTGACATTATCGAGCTCTGCCATGTCAGTAGGGTGTTGCGTCATGAATTATTAAGACAGTACTTTGTGATGATACATAATTCCATATCAATTATTCATGCTAATGTGTGTGTAGTTTACTTAATTGCGTTATTGACTATCAAAAGTAATTTCCTGAAAATCCTCAAGGACATGAATTTAATCAGTTTAAGTCCTTTTTAGATGCAGTCCTATTAAGTGTTGTACATTCATGTGTCTACCCCTTAATTAGTGATTTTCGATGGAACTCGGTGAAGAAAATAACGATTGTCTACTGATGATAACTGATGGTGCTGTATGAAATAATTGTGCAAAGCATACTAATTTACCTTTTGCATAATTCACAAACTCTGACTTTTGTAACACTGTGACTAGGAACCCTAAAGCTGACCTCCATCCGGGAAACATATCAGTGTGATCTCAATATACAGAACTACCCAAATTTAATTTTACGTCTCACATTGTCCAACATTGTCACAGAGTGTCTGTCTTATTGACCTTAAGTAACTGCATTTAAGCTACGTATATTTGTTTAGAACTATTTCATATCAAGAAAGTATATCCCAGCATAACCATATACCGGTATACACTACAGGCCAAAAGTTTAGAATTAACCCTAAGTTATAAAGAATCAACATAGAGCCATCATGAGACCTGGACTACGAGACAGAAAAAGTAGTTTTGTTTTTTAGATTTTTTTTTTTTTTATAGAATCAAATACATCTGATTAAGATATTCACGCACCTGAACATTTGAGTAATTCAATCGGATAAAAATTCAATTAAAGCTAAATTAAGAGTTTCCTATAGACAACGATGAACAATGCAAGCGAGTGTTGTCAACAGTGATAAATGCTGAGTAAATCACTATAAGATAAAGAACTCTAAATTTTTTGTGGGAAACATAAAATCACTTGCTTGCTACCACTGGCCTGTAGTGTATATTCTTAGTGTCAGAAATAGCTGATAAATATATCTATTTGTATCACCTGAACATGTCAGATTCCACTGAAAGTATACTGAGGGTCAGTACACAGCGCGAACAGTAAATCCTGTACATTACGCCACACTAATAAGCATCTACTCCGCCTCGGTAAAGAGTCTGGGCATCAAATGTGAAAGAGTCAGTGGTTTAGCATAAACTAAATAAATAATAAGACCAACCCTTGCTTCCGTTTTTCAGGTCTACCTTTCGTATACAAGGAAATCAATTAATAATTGATCACAGCCAGATGGTGTGTGCAATAGGCAACAGAAGACGTACATGAATGTCTACATGTTTAATTGTTTTAAAGAGCATGTCAAAACAGGACCAGAGTGAGAACACTCACAGTCTGTCATTGCCTCGCAGATGTGATGACAACAAGAGTGTCACATCCCGTGACCAATGAGATGAAATTGCTTTTACCAGATCAAGAAAACACAATAGATATACACTTGCATATTATTTCACATTAGGTCATTTACTGTATATTAGCGCACGGAATTATATATATATATATATATATGTGTGTGTGTATGTATATATATATTTTTTTACATTTTAGAAAAAAATTGTCCTTCACACAATGCAATTTCTTACATCACCTGACTTCACAGTATACAAGGCAGTATAATTCCTACATCAAAGTGGCTGGAAAAATATATGAATTCACATTGGCAGCCAGGGTAAATTCATCCCACAAACAGTCTCTCCACCATTAAAACCATTTACAGTGCCAAAGGTATATAGGCAATATATCATTCATCGTAATAGGCAAAATGTAACAGTGATAAATAAACAACAATAGAATAAATAGCTTGATGCACTCACACTCAAATTATAATACAATAGGAAATAACATTGAACACCTTGCCCTGTTGTTTTGACTGCATGTGAGGAAAGGGGCAGCAGGCATTCTTTAAGAGATTGTAATTCCTCATGTCCGGGAGGGGGGAAACGTGCTGTGTAGGCAAAAACAACTCCCTTATTTCTTATCCTGGTTCTCCTTTGGACAATGCAACTGCTTTTCAGGGGTAGTTCCCTGGGTTGGTAGCTTTGAGGAACCAGATGCAGAACTGGACTCTTCCCCTCCCACTGCATTGGTGCTTTGACCGAGACCAACGGAAACTCTGGCCCCCGGCCCTGGTACCGCCCCAAGTAGGTTAGCTGACTGCAGCAGAGCCTCGGAGTGCTCCCTGGCCTTCATGCGCAGAGCTGCCACACTAGCCGTCCGGTTACTCTGGCACCCATAGGGGGGTAGGAAGGAGAGGCCCATAGGGTCAGGGACACAGCAAGAGCACAGGGGGCTTCCTGCTGTAAATACACAGCAAGCAAACATGAATGTCAGCGATGTAGATACATTGCAAATAATAAACAGGTTTTTAAAAAAATCACACAGGTAAAACTTGTCTTTAGGAATACGGTGGTTTATCAATTAATAAATATGTCAAAACCGATCAAAATCAAGAAAATCAATCATTCGTGGATATTAAACAGAGACTTGCATAACCTCCCCTTTTCAATGAGCATTTATACATAGGAATTTGTCAGTATTTGATTTGATGGACAAATAGCCCAATTCAAACAATTTGTCTAATGCCAAACTAAGCCATAAGTATCCAATGACTAATTTCAAGTAAAATTTAAATCATTTTAGGAATATAGGATATAATGGAGTAATACAACAGTGCTTAAATAAATCATGTGACATTGTATGCATATGTGCACTATACACAATATACACAATGCAGGTGCGTATATAAACGTTCTATTACAGGTTATAGAATATTAACTGTATTTGTCATGATATGAATAACCTTCTGAAACATCTTACCTTTCAAAGTTGCCACTTGTGACAAAGCTTGTGCATAAGTCGCAGTGTTGAGAAGAGTCCCAGGCAAACAGGATGGGAAAAAGGGCCCTCCAGCACCAACTGCCCTGTTAACACTGCGCATGAGAAAGAGCACATGGAGTCAAACCTCGTGCGAATTCAGCAACAGTATGTTTTGTACATAAGAAACAGCATCAGAGGCATTGTCTCGGCTAATCAACACACTTCTGTTGCACTTCCAGAGGTTCTTTTTTGCTCCTGCTTTGATCCACAGGAGACTGGTTGAGGTTCCTAGCAGAAGGAGTTCCTTCACTCATTTGATCCTTTGCGGCCTCCTGATCCGTGCTGCCTCTTTCCGTTTTTCTCCACTTTGCTCTCCGGTTCTGAAACCACACCTGGACAGACAGCATGGGATTTATTAACATAACCGTTACAGACTAATGAACAACTTTCTTGCTGAAACAGTATTTCGCTGTTTTTATAGCAAAACAGAACACGCCGATGAATTTTTAATCCATTCTTAGGATAAAGAGCTATTTAAAGGTTTCTTGGCTTTACAGGGTTCTGCATGGAACCGCTTCCGATGGCAATGCACTCAGTTGTAGGTTTACATAGAACAATTAAGTGTTCTCCCAGAGGGACCACTGGAGAACACTTAATGGTTCTGAGAGTGCCCTCCTTCTGATTGCTGTCATAACCCTTTAAGTGTGGGCCTTCTACGAGTCGATGGTGACTTACTTCGAACTTCATGAACACAACTGCCGAGCATATGCACCCAAGTTCTTGTATCTTAATTGAATGAAGGTCATTGCCTATAACAACATTTAATTGAGCAATTTTTCATTATCATTTTTTAATGACTTCCTCCTGACAGTCTCCCTGCTTCTGAGAGGGAACAGTGATGAAGTCGTTTATTTCCCTATTTAGTGATTGTTTGACAACATCAGATTCGATTAAGGCTGCGCTCTCGAACGCATTAATCATATTTGAATGGGGAAGGCCTATAATGGAGTCATATCTCGACCGCCTGCCCAGCATTGTGCAAAGGTACAATGATGTCAGCAAACAAAAAGCCCTACACATTGAGCATTCATTCAGCATAATAGGAGGCAACATTTTTACTGGCAGGACAACAATATTCAGAATGCAATTGTGGCAACATTATCTCACCCTTGCACCTTCCAGCTAGGAGTCATGATCCCCTAACACTGCACGCTCTATAATTGCACCATTAATCTCAATTTGCAGTTTGGTCTTAGTGCAACCAAAACCAATTGACACTTTCCAAAGGAGGAGGAGGAGGAGGAGGAGAAGGACTAAGAGGAGGAGGAGGAGGGTCGCCTGCAACCCTATACAACAAAAAGAAAATTTATTTCCTAATAATAATGTAAGCTTAATATCCCCGCATGCTGCAACTGATTCATGTTCAGATTTAATAATGCGAATCTGGTAATCCGATTAGAGAGGCAATAATTTGTTTACAGTCCCTAATTTACAGCAGCGAATGCCATTATGGCTTTGCCGTCGCCGGGTTTAAGCGATAGTAAGATGACCCTGGGGAACACAAGGCCAACTATTCCATCTCCTACAATTAGATCTAGGAAGGCCAGTAGCAAACGTGGAAGGCAGGAAATTACATACGGGTATACGTGGATTTAATTACACCTAGACGAATTTATACCAAGCGGAATATGTGGAGCTTAGCCTGCTAAAGCTGCGGCAAAACACGACTGGGGAAAGTTTCCAGATGTGCGAGAAAACAACCTCCAGAAGAAGAAGAAGAAAAACCCATTTTGCTCTCAGCTCAAGCAGTACCACATGAAATCTTGTTGTGTTGTTGTTGCTGTTGTTGTTTTTTCCGAAGTAAAGAAGAAGAGAAAAAAAACACCTAAGTGATTTTCGTACCTTGGAGACGCGGACAAATTAGTGTAGGACATTATCACTAGTTAATTATGAATGACCGATTAATCAACTTAATCTAATATTGCCCATTATGTTGATGTCATTAAAGTGCGCTGCGCAAATGACGGAGAGCTTTAATTTAGTGTCTTTGGCCAAACGTGCTTAGAGGACAATATTGAGCTTGGGATTTGTTTAGTGCAGCCTGACATCATGCACTCTCGGGCAAAAAAGGAAAAAAAAAAGAAATATATATATACTTTTTTTGCCTTGGAGCTGGAGTCATGCACTTAAAGCTTCCTTTAGTATTTTGTTTGTTTGTTTGTTTGTTTGTTTGTTTAGAACGATGCATGAGGTGTAAAGCTTTGACCCAGCTCTTTTTTTCTGTCTCACTACATCCAGGTTTCCAGGGGAAAGGTACAAAAGACAGGCCTAACAGCACCACCCAGGGAAAAAAACAACAACAGTAGAGGGTTTTTTTGTTTTTTTGTTTTGTTTTGTTTTGTTTTGTTTTTGTTAGCTTTTGTTTTTGTTAGCTTTTGTTTTGTTTTGTTTTTGTTAGCTTTTGTTTTGTTTTGTTTTGTTTTGTTTTGTTTTGTTTTGTTTTGTTTTGGTTTGGTTTGGTTTGGTTTGGTTTGGTTTGGTTTGGTTTGGTTTTTCTCCCCCTGAAAGTGCATTGATTACATAATGGAGTTTGTTCCGTCGCTGGAGTGTAATTTCTAAACAGCCCAAATGAAGTAGGGAATTGAGTCCATGAACATGATTATATCACAGAGCTCTGGTGTGACACGTGTTGTCCCAGAACAGCTGAGAGCAGCTTTTACCTGGACACGGGCTTCTGTCAGATTAATCTTCATAGCCAGTTCCTCTCTTGTGAACACGTCCGGATAGTGAGTTTGGGCAAAAACTGCTTCCAGTGCTTCTAACTGTAAAATAAAGGATTTGTTTTTATTATCATCATTAATGATTATGAATCCTGATCAGATATGGCCTCTTTTAACGGCAGAGCAGACTGCTATTTGATCCAGATTTCGTTATAGACTATAAACAAAAAAAACAAAAAAATGAGTGTTAAATCAATAAAGATGCCATAGCGTACAGTTTGTGTATTAACGAATCCGTTTATTTAAAGAATAATCACTCATATTTCTTTTCGGGGCATATTAAAAATGGAACGAGTTAAACATGTGAGCTGAGCTCATTAGGAGACCTGTTGTAAAGTGAAGGTTGTTCTGTTTCTGCGTTGTTTCCTGCGGAGAAAACCGTCATCGAAGTCTCCAGAGGCATGGGTCCCAAAGCCGGTAGAGTTCACTGAAATTGTAGTTTAGAATTTAGCTTAAAAAAAAAAAATAAATAATAATAAAAAAAAAAAAATAATAATAATAATAATAAAAAAAAGCAATATGGAAAAAATATGAATGTATGGGAAAATCGTCACCGTATTTTTAAGCATGAATTTCAAATAATTACTTCAACGGATTGAATGGATTTGTTTATTTTATCCTTGTCAGTCTGGGGTCTTATAACTATCTGAAAGCCTGACATGAGCGAATAAAACGATGAAGAAGACTAAAAGGCATGACATGGACCATCTGTGGCCGGGCAGACGGCAATAAAAAGGCCTTGACTGGAGGGCAAAACCGTTTCGAGTTGTGGGGAAAATGTTAAACGCGATGCTGACTTCTTTCATCCCCATGAGTTTGCACGGGATTTGACATCCAGCTGAGACCTGGGAACCAAAGTGTGTTCTGGCCCAGCGTCCCTGCATAGCTCCTGTTTCTCCAGTCAGCCTGAGCTTTCTCTAATCATTCCTATAAAATATCTTATAATGCACCTTTAGGCTATGATTGCATTGTACACACAGTATAGCTCCATCTGAACGCTTAACCCAGGAGTTCATTTGAATCTGAACATTTTAAGTAGAAGGATTATTGGTAAGGATTGGGATTTTTAAGGACAACACAGGTCGGCTGAGGAACGACGAGTTAAGGTGGGTAAAAGTTTCAGGCAGGTGCAAAAGGTACTCACAGCTGTTCGTTCTGCAGCACTCCCCATCCAGCTGTGGGGGACAGTGGAAGTAAAACATCCTGCTTCACCGAGCTCGAAGAAATCCAGCCGCCACGGAATATCCCAAAGAGCTAATGCGAGGAGAAATAATAATAATAATAATAATAATAATAATAATAATAATAATAATAATAATAATAATAGAAAAGAAAACGATTTCCAGTAGGATTTAGCTTTTATAGCTTTTATAACTCTCAGTCCAGAGGAGTGAAGTTCCCAGGGTGCTGTGAATAATATTGCAGTGAAAAGGACAGTAAAATATTCGTACCTGCAGCAGGAGTTGGGGTGCGATCAGAGCCGTGAAGAAGAGTCTGTGGGAGAATACGAGTTCCTCCTGTGCAGCTTCAGATAGCTATCGGGCACTTCCTCTCTCTCTCTCTCTGAACTAGTCCCTGCTTTCCCTGCGCTCTCCCTGCTCGCTGTTGGACACCAGGGTGAAGTGGCCACGTGTCTTTCCAGCAGTCCGCGGAATGTGTATGCTTTCACCCCCTCGCCTTTATAATCTCACGCGTAATCGGACTTAACCTGGTTATGTCTTATTGTGACTTCTGCGCTGACTGGTGTGGGACGGGGCACCAGCACGCGCACCCAGTGACACGGTCACGTGGTGCTGAACGTCACATGCTCTGCAGCGTCTCCCAGTTGGAGCGCGCGCGCGTGCGCGCGCCTCCAGCCCACTTCACCCGTCGCCCGGCGTTGCGCCTTGTTATTCCCACATCATAAACTCTCGCGCACTCAGTGCATTTTTTTTTTTTTGCACACAGTTGCTTTTTATATTAAAAAATCCAGATGACTGTTTTTTGGATTTTAAATTGGCTGTCAGCGCAATAATTGCTCGTTATATGGGTTAAGGGGTCCGCTTTGCGCGGTGATGCGCTCGTCGAGCGCCCGGACGTCCACAGTTTGATTTTGTTCACAGCAAGGGGTCCGAGGATTGATTTGCCTCGTGCGCGTAAATGACGTGCACCGGGACCCTTTCAATTACTTTTAAGACGCGCGCGGGACGCGGGCCGCTCCTCCGCTTGTGGAAAATGAGGCTCCGAGTAGCAGCTGAAATTTTGCAGTCGAGGGCGGGATTGGACGAAATCATATAAACGGCAAAAAGAGGAAGTGTAATGGCGCATAATTGGTTCTCTAATAGCATTACCCAAGGATAATAGCCCGTTACGGCCCCCGTGCACGATGAAGCGCTTCCCTGGCGTAAAGCGTTTACGATATTAAAGGAGGGGAATATAATGATATTTTGGTTATTAAATGCGTGTAATTAATTTATGCACAGCTGAAAATAAAGTTGTTATTATGACCTCGGAAAAAAAAAGCATAAGAAAACTAGAAATAGAAAAACTGTACAACTTTAAAGTGGCAGGCTATGGTGTGGGTTTAGGTTTCAGGAAATGTAAATATTCCGACAATCCAAGATGTCCATCTCTAATTCGCTGTCAGTGCGTTAAATTAGTAGTAGTAGTAGCAGCAATAATATTAATAATAATAATAATAATATTAAAATAATATGATCATTATTATTATTAATAATAACAATAGCAATAGTAGAAAGTAATTATAAGTTGCGATAAACTGAAGCAGTCAATTGTTCATATTGTTATTATTATGATTAGTAGTAGTAGTAGCAGTAGTAGTAAATTAACAATATTTCACTTCGCATTTTAATGCTTCCCCTTTAAATGTACAAGTCGAACCCGATTTTCAATATACAAAGCAGAAGTCCCTAGTGTTTTATTAACACACACAGTACACATACAATGGTTTCTTACTCTTTATTTAAGTCATTTATAAACAATTTCGGTCTCATTAAATTCCGCATATTTTGCTATGTATAAGCTCAAAATCGCTTGTCTGGCAAGTCGTCATTTTGAGGAGGTGGTCGTCGTTTAAAAGTTTTATTTCCCACTGAAAATAAGTTAACGTTTGCATTAGACCCAATAACAAATGAAAGAAATAATGGATTTATATTAATTAGAGGACATTCAGGAGCGTGGTGAAAAGCACAGGAGCAGAGTGAAGTGCAAGTTGAGTTTTCAGCACCATGGTCAGCGGGATCTGAAGCCACACTGTGCTCTTATTGGCTCATTCCTTCTAAAAGATAACATAAATCCAAAAGCAATCTAGGCTCATTAGGTGTAATTTTATATTAGGTTACCACTGAATATCACTGAAAAGCAGGTATACAGTCCATCTCTCCAGGAGTGAAAAAAAAAGAAAAGAAAGAAATTGCATGTACAGTATATCAAACTGTCAATAGCCATTAACGGTTGGGGAGTTAAACCGATAAGTTTACCAGATAGCCCAGAGGAAGTTCACCAACCACAGCACAATGAAATTATAACTACTGCTTTTATATTAAAACATGACAATGACCTCCTTGTTTCTCTCATCTTACAAATATACCACATTTTCTGATTATTCCAGATGATGAATCAAGTGTCAGGCTGCAATTCAAATAACCTCCTGTACAAAAAAAAAAAAAGGGGGGGGGAATGGGGGGCCAACAACCAAGAACTTAAACTCTCTTATTTAATGGTTGTATGTGCATAATCCGAGGAAGATCGATTTGGAAGATCTTTCACCAGCACTGAATTCTAGAAAAAAATAATTCAAAGGCAAACCATAAACCTACCTATATTGGACCCATTTAGTTGGTTATTAATACAGTATTACACATTATGCCTTACACTGTTTTAACCATCCAATAGAATACAGCAATAGAAAACAGTCTTTTATGTAAGCAGATTATGCATTTCACTCTAACAGATCTCATTGGAACACAGCACTGAAATGTGTACAAACTAATAAGTATGCAAACAGTAACGATGGCATTATTTGTACATGTTTATACAAACAGGAAAAACATCACCAAACTCACCAGAAAGAGAAAGAAATCAAGCATACATCTGAATAAGGAAATAAAAAATGTTTTATACAATCACAGTTGTAGCCCATTTTTGTCTCCCTGAATGACATTTTTCCATTGTCAAAAAAAAGAAACAAAATCCTGTCAAGTATATCATCAGTGAGTATATTGCAACAATAAAGTACAAAATGAGTCATTAAAATGTAATTACAACAAGGTATATCATTCGCATATCATTAAACAACATGCTACATGTCATCAACATACAGAAGGGCCCAAAAATGTATACACACTTCAACAGTGGTTATCGATGCCCATTTTTTAAAATCCAAATTGAATTAAGGGAACAGTGTGTAGAGATGTGAGAGCAGTGTGTAGAGCGTGGAGAGACATGTAGAGACGTGTATACAGTAACACAGCTTTTTATGTAGATATTTATCATGCTGAAGTGTGTATACGTTTTTTGGGCCCCTCTGTATATACTCTGTTAACAATGAAAAATGACTGCATTTATCCCAGTGCAGTTAAGTCATACCAAATATGGTAAGCGTTCTAAATTTATAAAATCTATAAACATTATACATATTCCATTCACCTCATCTGTACTCAGCTTTGAGTTTCCACATGCCCTCTTGTCCAGGGAGCCTGTAGAAGTCACAGATGTTCCTAAGCAATTCTCTGAACACTGCAGTCTGTGTGGAAGTTAATCTGGGGGTGAAATACTCCAGGATCTCCTGAGTGCTGGCTTGGCCATCAACCTGAGACTGGAAGGCCACAAAGTTCCTCAAATCCACCAGCAGCTCATCATGTTCAGTAGGGGGAGTGTGTGAAATGGAAGTCTGTGTGCTTTGCTCATTATCATCATCTTCTTCATCTTGGCTCTGAGGTATGCTAATGTGATTCCTGGCCCTCATTCTGGCTAGCAGTGAGGAGGAGGAGAGGGAGGTAGAAAGCGCCTCATCCTCCACTCCCTCTCCACTGAAGTGAGCAGCAGATTCTAGTTTCCTGACACCTGCGTTCTTTACCAACTCTGCATCCTAAATAAACATACAGATTAAATTAACCTAGATTAAACACAACACCACTAAGGGTACCCAATACAATGCACTTTTTTTTTTTACCTTGCATTTGTCTGATGTTTTTTGTGTTGTTTTCAAGGGCTGGTTGAGAAGAGAATTCTTTTTCTGTCCAAATCTTTTTCTAAAGGAGAAACACAGTATAAATGATACACATATCTGTCCTTCGTCTTAGCACACAGGTTTTCCCAACCAGGATTGGGACCATTCATGAATTAAATTGAAAATGCGTGCTAAGTTCCAATTCACTTCCTGAAATTGGAATTATAATTGCATGTAGCTGAAGGGAAACAGAATTGGCAATGCATTGGAGAGGTTTCTGATTGACACTGGAATCCTTTTTGTGTATGGTCCTGGACCGTTTTGAGAACCTGATTTATGGATGAACTCTGGACTGCACTATCATCACCGAGACTTGAAATCCCTATTATAAACTGGAAACAGCTGAGAAGACTGAAAGTTCTAGGAAGACCTCTGTAAAGAATCATTTTGGTAAACCAATTCCTACAACTTCAGGCAATTACAAAGTAGTTCAGCAACACTGGAGTATACCTGCTCATGTATCCGACCGAGCAACTTCAAAAGTTGATCTGCATCTTCAGGCAAGAACGTATACTGGTTATGGATCAAGCAATTTTAAAAACAAAGATCCAAATTATTACAGCCGAGCTATACTTCTACACAAGAATCCTCTGACTCATTATTTTCATTATGACTGTTAATTTAAGGATTTATAAAATTTATATTTCATCAACTATTTTTCATACATCACTTGGTATCTGTAAGGCACCATAAATATTGAAAGTTTCAAACTGAGGTCACAACATCTAATCGCAGATAAATTCTCAGAAACAACAAAAAGAAAAATGAAAAAAAGGAATCGAACAGAATTTCATTGAATTCCACTTCCTGAAACGCCAATTCAGTTTCCTGTAGTTCTTGTTGAATTCCAATTCAAATGCCATTTCCTTGTTTCAGCTGGAATTGTTGAGTTCATTCCTGTTAATAAACTGCTCAGTTTGATCATGAGAGTAGGGAAGAGCAGGGAAAACAATAAAATGTGCAATTCGTGACTAAACCTAGCTTACCCGGCAGGGGCTGGTGGTGGTGGAGCAGATCCTCTGTATGGCAGCCTACAGTGCTGTCTGGATGCTTTCAGCGCTTTAATGGCATCTTTAGCTACCCGGTTAGCCTCAGCTTCCACCAGGACATAGTCTGGGTTTGATGCCTCCATGATCGTGTCATGTTTCATAACACTGTGGATCCCAGACTTCTTGAAGAGTTTGGCGAGAACATAGTCGTCGTTTTTCTGCTCATCTTTTGTCTCCTTCTGATCTTCGCTGTCTTCTCTTGTGTATCTCCTCTTCTTCACCAGGTGAGAGATTCGATGACCCTCAAAGTGGGCACCTTCGCTGCACTTACGCTTTTTATGCTTGTGTTTATGTTTATCTGGGGGTTGGCTTCCTGCATCTGTCACGTCACAGTGCTTTTTCTTTTCCCTGTGTTTCTGAGGAGTGTTTGTAATAAACAGATCCTGTTGATGACCATTTGTTAATGAACCATCAGCAGGGTGTGATGTGGATGTGACGTTTAAAGAGTCACTTTCCTTGTTGGGGCTACTGTTGGATAGGCCACTGAGAGTTGGAGTGTTTCTGTTAAAAGACTCAGGTGAAGCATTTTCTTTAAACAGTGAAGTTGGCAGGGTTTTCTCTGGCTTTGATGAAATCTGTTTCAGGTTTGATGGCGAACGATGAGGCCCCTTGTGTCTCTTTGGAATCTGTACATCTGAGCCAGTACCTAAGGAGAGCCATAGCAGAACCACAGTTATATTCAAAATGAGTTTGTGAAATGATATGGATCACAAACAAGATTAATGGGTTTTTCAAAATTATAACAAGTGGTCTGATGAATCTGATAAATATAATAAATGATAACTTGGTCACATCTTCCAGTTGTCTCCAGAACATGCCACATTCAAGATGAACCTGCGTATGGTGTCTTTACACAGAGAAACCAACTCATGCCCATTTATCATTTCATTAATACCTGCAAATATTGCACTAGTCTCAGTTCCCTGGGAGCCGTCAGGATTGCTAAGTGTGAAGAGCTCGTAAATGTCATTGGACTTGAAAAAACGGCGCTGCTTTGGATCCTTGAGCACCCGATTTGTGAGAAACTGCTTGAAGATTTGTCTATGGAATTAGACAAGAACAGCACCATATTAGGTTTTTAGCAATATCTCTTATTATGCATGCTAGACCCACATTTCACCCATAATGACTAATACCATAGCAGTTTAAATTCAGACCTGCTTTAACGCCACACTGCTTACGCTACAATCATATCAGCTTGTAAGTCAGTCACAAAATAATAAATTACTATATTAATAATATCATTTCATGTTGTCAGAAAACTCCCATTCGCTCCTTTTATAAAATCACACAGTGATTTAGGATCACCTTAAGTGGCAATTTGAAAATTTTGTTTTGATGCTTAATACACCCCATTGCAATTTCTGTCAATTAAATCATCTGCAAAAAGAAGCACTGAGGAATAGTAAGTACTCTTCTTATTAACTAGTAGACCAAAAAACATTAAAAAAAAAAAAAACCCAAACAAACCAAAACAAAGCAGTGTTCTTAAAAAACATGCTAAACCCAGCAGAAAAAACTACATCACTGAGAACTAACCTGTGGTAAATCTTCTCTTCAATGGTCCCAGCAGTGAGCAGCCTGTAAACAGTCACCTGCTGTTTCTGCCCTATTCTCCAAGCACGTTCACGGGCCTAAAGACAAGACACAAGTACAGTCTAGAGACATTGCTTAATCAGAGCTCCTACTGAAATCATTCAATCAGCTGTAACAGCATAGGTGGATATGTGCACACTTTACCAAAGCACTGCAAGCATGGTCAATTTTGGCAAACCTGAGTGTCTGTGCTAGGGTTCCAGTCCGGATCATAGATAATTACTCTGTTTGCACCAGTCAGGTTGATACCCAGGCCTCCAACTTTGGTCGTCAAAAGGAAAATAAATATATCCTTTTTCTGCAGAAAATTGTTTATATATATTCATCCCAATTGAGAAGACATGAACATGAACAGCATAGAATATCACAAGAGGTAAGAGCAATCGATAAGCGCTCACCTCGTTGAACTGTGCTATGAGTGGCTGCCTAGATGCGATGGTGGTGGTGCCATCCATTTTGAGGAAGGTGTATCCATTTTCCCTGACAAACACCTCCAGGATCTCCAGCATCTGTGTGTGTGTGAGAAATGTTTCAGACAGAGCATTGAGAACAGGATTAGTGCTAATAGGATTAAGGGAGATTAATATTACATGTACAGAAGTACCAACTGTGTGGGTTTTAGGTTCTCTCTGAAGCCAAATCTCATTTCTATTGAACAAAGACAGCTGGGTCCTGACAGACACCCTACAATGCAATAAGAGCTCATAATGAATTCTGTTAGAGGGGAAAATGACATAATAACTTTATTGGTGCTTTAGCTGCTTCTTCTTGAGACACGGCAAGTGCAGCTTATCCATCATATATGGGCTTTATTCACGTTTTTTACTTAAGGGCATGTCCGCAGAGGCGAACAATAAATGGGCGATGTTAATGGAATTTTGAAAATATCGCAAAAAGAAAAAAAAATTCAATTGTGTAATCTTTTTATTCCACCAACTTAATAAACGTACAATGTCATCAGAGCTATGCCACTATGTGAAAGGTATTAATGTGTCAGAGAGTTGGGTGAAAAATTCAGTAAGGTACCCACCCTGTTCCTGCTGTATCGAATGAATATATTAAAAAT
>JAQLOM010000037.1:13137296-13150196 GCA_030068315.1 Chrysichthys thysi | reverse complement strand
TTATTATTATTAACATTTAATTGGTTAGATAACATTTGAATATTTCCAAATATTTCAAAATTATTCATATGATACAAATCATCATTTATTTCATGATATTATCACATGAGACTATATAGGGTGTCTAAACCAATCTGGATCCATAGGCATTTTTCCTTATATGAAATTTTATATTTTTCTTTTTACGTCAAAACCAAGATAGCTTTGAAACTAACAATAGAAAATCAAATTATGTTGCCCAAGTCAAAGGCTGTCAATTTGAGCATTTGATGTTAATATCTGAATTTAAATAAATAATGGCCTATGGAGCCAGACATTTGGGACATCCCGAACATTTCAAAAGAATGAAGGAAGGTTGTGGTTTTTTTGTCATATCTTTCAGCAATTCTCTGCTGCCTCTTTATTCAATCCTTAATGTTCTGCTCTGCTTGAAGCACTGACCTGTCTGGACTGAGTGAAGAGCAAGACTCTCTGTCCCTGTTTGAACCACAACCTGAGCAGAGACTCCACCACTATTAGCTTGCCCGAGCGCTTCCAGTAGCCAAAGTGCTCCTCCTCAGTCAGTTCCTCCGCAGGTATGCCCCTCAGCATGCGTGGCCCACCAGTGAACAGATCCGGGTGGTTACAGATCTTCCTCAAGGCTATCAAGCCAGAGAAAATCTGGACAATAAAAAAAAAATACAGGATTTAGCTTCACATTTACGGACATAACAGAAAAACAAACAGGAAAACAGATTCCTTATGTCAAACATTACTCATGGAGTCTTTAATAAATTCAATTGATTTAATAAGGGTCATTGAGCAGGGTAAAGTCTCCTACTCCAGCGTTCAATGTTGCATTATATATGTGGGTTAATGGACTACAGTGACCACAAAAAAGTGGGTTTGTAAACTGCAATAAGTTGTGCAGCTTTCACTTCCGTTCACATTTAGAGCTTGCGACGAATAGCTTATTAGGAAAAGATATTTATGCTGGCACAGATAAAAGTAAAGAGTTGCGGAGTTATTTAGTTAGTTACACACTAGTTTTGAATCTGTCAATTTGTGTATTGTGTGAATGTAATTAATATAACTGAAGATCTTAAAAAAGGTTACAAGGGTAGATATGTAGTAAAAAAAACAAAACAAAAGATATATCTGCAAATAAAATTAGAAATTTGTAAGCTAAAAGTTAAAGGACTCTTAAGAAAGTGAAGCAAAGGGAAAGCCATATTGCTAGAGAGTAAAGTGAATAATGAATAAGCCATTCTTATTCCAGGAAACAAATGAAGAGTGAATGAACATAATACCCCTCATCTGGAAACACTGAGGAGTACGGCTAAGGTCTACACTAATCTTTCTCCAAGCTGAAAATAGTTAATCAGTATCTTGCTATCTATGGCTACAGTTATAATCAGTTTTCAGAAAAAAAAAGAAAAAAAGAAAAAAAAAAAAAAACTTCCTACATTCGGATTTTCCACACTTGACCATCTGAGGTGTACTTGACTTCACTGCCAAGTTGAAAGATTACCTGCATATCTCCATTCAAAATCTGATACACTTCCTTGGAATCTAAAAAGTTCTGATAGACTTGTCGCTGTTCTTCAGTTAATCTACAGAAGAGAACCTGAAAAATTATAGATATGAATATTACACAACTGCTAGGTTGTCAGGAAATCAGATTCATCCATTGATAGACACAAAAGAAAAAATAATGAACTATGCAGACCTGCTCATTTTTGTCTGGTAATGAAAGATTGGCCTTTACATCAGCCTTCATCCTCCTTAGCAGGTATGGATTGATGGTGTCACGCAAAACACAGGCACATTTATAGGCAGTCTGTACCTGAAGAGAGAGCAAAAAATATCAACAACTTCCTGAAATACTTCAAGCATTTACATTTGGGGAACTGTGATTATCATACCCTAAGGCGGGACTGAAAGAAGTTTTACAGCAAATTTTCAATTACACTGAACATATTTTAATTCGATTGAATTTTCTTGGACACAGAAAAGGTTCTCTTTAAATAATGGCAAATAAGTACACACTTTATGAAGTGCTAGCAGAGCAGTGTGTCCTGAGGCATGTCAGCAGCAGCCCCCTCCTCTCTTCCTTTCAGCAGATTGACACATTAAAGATTCATAAGAGTGCTGCTGGACTCCAGAGGGGGCCCAAACGCTTTTATCAATAATGTTCTCCTGATCCAGTGTTAGGCCAAATGCCATTTAGCAGTAATTTAAAGGGATCCGCAGATCAAAAGGAAGCCAGCAGTGGGCCCACAACACTGCAGGGCACACAATAAGCCTGGATTAGAGCCCACTCGAGAAAACAAAAGAGAGCACCACGGAGAGGGAAGAAGAAAGGACTGAGGGGAGGACAGTACGATCAGACGAATGAGAGCATGTGTAGGGTGGGAGAGCATATGCTACAGTAATGGAGCTTATGGAAAATGCTCCAGGCATCATGTACACCTCTCATCGCTGATTAACTCAGTAGCAATATCAGCCTTGACATATGGAGAACAGAGGAATCAGAGGAAATAGCTAAATTATGTTTATGTAAATTCCTACCATTTACAGACAGTAGCTTTTATTGTACAATTTTTGATTTACTGGAAAATTTAATATAAATCCTTGCCAGCAAAAACAAACAGTAAGCTTAGAAAATTGAGATCTATGAGTATGCAATGATACAAAACTTTTTATTTAAAACTAAAAAGGTTTTACGATATTAATGATATGCTAATCTCTTTTTTTGGTTAACGTCCACTTAAACATCCTTGGTCTGGTTCCCAACTGTGTGTTATGTCTGTTTTAATTAATTAACTAAGGTTCCTAATTTTCAGTACAGGCAGTTGATGAAATGGTGAACATAAAAAGCCCCCATTACAAATATCTCTCCTTGTTAAAAATAAAAACAAAATTAAAACAAATTGTGATAAAATGAAATATGTGCATACACATTTATGCTTGTTAAGCATACAGAAGGATACAGAAATAATTATAAAATATAAATAAATATAATTATATTTTAACAATTCATTCTTGCATTTCAGTGTGTTCATTCTGGTCCTTTTACGGCTCTATGTAGGCTTAACATGATAAAATTATTCATTTAGACATAGTAGTCTGTGTTTGTATAGATGGCTATGATATGTAATCTAACATATAGCTTTGCGATAACCCACAATTTAAAATCCATAAAAATGCAATTTGTACATTTGCTACTAAAGCATCCATTTTGTAAGTTTTAATACAATGAGTTGTCTCACAAAATTATTGTTGTTGTTGCTGGTGGCACAAACGACTTGTGCCTAAACCATCGCTGCGCGCATGCATGCTATTGGATTAATCCAATCTGAGTACAAAAGTGGAATTGAACAATGAGGCTTGTAAAGACATTCATGTTAAAGGAATAAGCATACGACTTGATTAGCATCAAGTAAAAGTTTTTGCTTATGTATATGCATAGGCTTAAGTTTACATCGCATGAGGAAATATTTTTAAAAAGTGTGCATCAGCTCAGCCTCACCTGCACTGGAGAGGCATTAGCATATCCTCCCATGGTGATGGGCACTGAGAACTGCTCCATGAAGACAGAAAGTGTCCCCAGTTTCCCTGGGAACACAAAGTCAAAAAGGGACCAGAGTTCCTTCAGGTTATTCTGCATGGGTGAGCCAGAGAGGATGAACCGATGAGGGGTCCGGTACTAAGGAAAAAAACAGACACTGATCAAGTTGAAATAATGGGAAGCATTCTTCTTATAAAAATCTTAAATCTTAAAAAACAGATTGCAGAAGCAAATATGCGGACTAGGGATATTTTTGGAATCTCGTTGGTACAAGTATCCAGTTATTAATCAGAAAATTATCTGACAATCAAAACTCTTCACGATACATTAGTCCTAGAAGCGCCATTAGCTTCAGTTTATTCAATACTAAATCGAAACAATGTGGAATTTCCAATGGACTTTTTAATACAGTAATCCATAATGCTACAGCTCACATAAATTAATTAAGAACTAGATGGCCATAAAGAAGATATCTATGCAAGGTAAGCTGATATTCCAGACTACAGCTAAGACTCTGGAATGATCACTTTAATTGGACCTAATTTTTTTTTTGCACCAATATACAGTCTGCATATACAGGTACATCTAAAAAAATCAGAATATCTTGAAAAAGTTCAATATTTCTTGTCACTCATTTCAGAAAGTGAAACTCATTATATAGATTCATTACACAAAGGCTTGAGATATTTCACTCTATTTCTTGTACTTTGGTGATTATGGCCTACAGATAATGAAAACCCAAAGTTCAGTGTCTCAGAAAATTAGAATACAACATAAGACCAATAAAAAAAAAAAGGATATTTTAAACAGAAATGTCAGGCTTCTGAAAAGTATGTTCATTTCTATGCACTCAATATGTTGGGCTGCCAGCAAACTCGCCTGACCTGAACCCCGTAGAGAATCTATGGCGTATTGTCAAGAGGAAGATGACACACCAGACCCAACAATGCAGATGACCTGAAAGCTGCTATCAAAGCAACCTGGGCTTCCATTCCACCTCAGCTGTGCCTCAGGCTGATCGCCTCCACGCCACGCCAGAAGCCTGACATGTCTGTTTAAAATATCCTTTTTTATTGGCCTTATGTAATATTTTAATTTTCTGAGACACGGAGTTTTGGGTTTTCATTATCTAGAGGCCATAATCACTAAAGTACAAGAAATAAAGGCTTGAAATATTTCACTCTATGTGTAATGAATCTATATAATATGAGTTTCACTTTCTGAAATGAGTGATAAAAAATATTGCACTTTTTCATGATATTCTAATTTTTTTGAGATGTACCTGTATATACCTCAGTCTTCTCATCTGAATGCTCAAACTATGGCTTTATCGTTCATACCAAGTGCAGGAACGGCCCAGTTACCTGTTTGCATGCGACAGTGACGCCTGCATTTGGGTTTCTGATTTTGTGGCCCTCATCCAGAATGATGTAATGCCAGTTGTATTTCTGAATGTCATCCTGCATAATGCGCACATATGAGTACGATGTAATGAGAATCCCATGGCTAGCAGCTATCTCAGGGATGAGCTTCTCCTAAAAAAAACATGACAAGCCATTTACGATTATGACTCTGCTTAGAAAACAGTTTTCAGTTACAATTCCATTTATACATTACTTGCACTAGGCTCCAGTCTTTATAAAGTGCCCATGTCCACCTCCACGCTTCACACCAAAAGCCTCAAGTGAATTCCAATTAAAAGCGCAGCAGCCACGTAACCCCTTGTTTTTCCCCCCTTTTCACTTTGCAGCCAATTAATAAGGTACATCTGTTCTGAGGCAGTGTTAGCCTGAGCATGAAAACTCTGTCATTAGGCACAAATGCAGCAGAACTAAAACCCCTCCTCCCCACCCACCCCCAAACTCCTGAGACCAATCCTCCTCCTAGAGGGCAAAGCGTGGATTGCCAGGCAACAGCCCCCATTAATCACTGTGTCAGGCAGGGAGAAGGGGAGAGTAGAGAAGAGCATTCAGAGTAAACACTTCACAGCAGCCCTATAGCATCTCCAGCTACCTTAGCTTTAATTAATTTAACATTTCCTTGGAGCCAGATCTACTCCACACTAGGATATCTGTTTACGGGAGGAAAAATACCATGCTGGCATAAATACAGTAAATCAAAGCCGCACTGCTTCATCTCAGTCTTGTTGTCGTGTTAGGCCTTGGTGTGGGAAAGTTTACTAAGCTGAATGAACATTTCAGAGGAGCTTTTTCATATGTGGTACAAAAGATAAGCGGCCCTCAGTGACAGTTGATATGTTGTTATTAAAATAACCGAACCCTTCACAAAATGCTCCTCTATTTTTTTTTATTTTCAACTGTGCGGGGTTATATTACTCTCGATACATTTACATATATTCATTTAGCATACACGTTTATCCAAAATGACTTACAAGTGAGGGAGAATATGGACTCTTGACTGGTGCAACAGATAGTCGGTTGCTCTGTCATGGCAACAATGCCACAGCCATCCATGGCCAGGAGCCATGAGAGCAAAATTGGCTCTCTGGTTGGGATGGATGGCATTACTCTCCCTTCTGTCAATCAGAACACCACTAGCTAATTCCAGGTATCTGGGAGGCTCACATATGCAAAAGAGTGCAGTTAAGAGTAAGCCTGTACCCTACCTGCTTAGTAAGTGGCATATGATGGGGGAAATGCTAGGTAGATGGTGGGAATATGGCTTGTGAGAAAATGGAGTAAAATATGAAAAAAAATTAAGTGAGGCAGGAATTCTCTCCAAACTAGATTATTACTTAAAGTATTGTAAGCTAATGTAACCCCAAATCCAAAACTGGCATTTGACAAAACCATCACATACTACATCATTACAAAAAGGCTATTCATGAGGCTGCTGTGCCACATCGTCATGCTTTTTTTAGGCTTAAGTAAATCAATCTGTCATCAACACCTTGATGAGCACCTCCGACAGGTGGAGTCTATCAAAGATTTTCTACAAGACTGCCCATGGGCTCAGGCTTACACATGGACATCTTAGCTAGATTTCTGGATAATACATTAGGATGCACCTTCTTATTATTAAAGGAACCCGTTTCATGGAGAACTGCTACACGGAATGGAGGCCACCACGTATGGAACTCCTTCACCCACTGATGCATGACTGTGGCTGGGCACACGATGACTGTGGGCCCCAATCCAGCATACCTGCACAGATGAGGATGAAGCCATCAGAAATATTTACCAGACAAAGAGATCATTTTTGTGGTTATGAATATTTTGATAAATATGCCACATACGTCCAACGCGTAGATGACAATAACACTGTAAACAACAACATGGACTGGTCAAATGAGCACACCTTAGGAGATAACTAACTGGAAGGTAAAGTAAGATTCTAAGTCCGGGCGAGATTCTTATTCAAATGTTAAGCAACGAGGACGACGTCAACAACAAACCCTGAGAGGCCTACATTTCCCAGCAACGTTAAGCGAAAACGGTGAGAAAAAGTTATTCTGCACCACATTTTAAACTAAATGAGGAGGTCATGAACTCTGAGCTGAAGCTAGGCCAACATAATGTTCCCTTTGTGCGTTCGCCAATGGAGATGAATCGACAAAATGCACTAAATGGCTCTAGGAGCCTTATAGCATATATATGATATGATATTCCGGATCGCGGCAGCCGTTGATATTGAGCCGTAATTGAGTTTGCAAAACAATCAATTTGCGGATGGACGACGCCAGACATAGTAGTATTGACCAGGAAGGAGGCCCCCACCCTAAGCAAACACGGCGCTGAAAAACAAAAAGGCACTGCTTTAAACGTATTTAATTATGTGTTTCATGTTTAATTTCCCTCTCTGCCCCTCCCCTACACTTACTCTCATTTCACGTCCTTGTTCTTCCTTTGATGTCGCCACTAAGAGAATTAGAGGGATATCATAATTGAAACGTCTTTAATAATTCACACCAAACCTCTCTCCACCAGCAATCCAGCTGCTGAAATATTCATTGCAATCAAGACTTTCCAGTCTGGAGGGATGGGGTGAGAGTGGGCGTGGCATAAGACAGTGTGCGCTTATATAAGCTTCAAAAAGAAAGCCTGGGAGAATAGATGTTTGAGAGTTAGGATTACAGAGTTACAAATAATTCAATTATTTTCCTAGGTTCTAAGTGTGACTATTTTGGCCTGTGTGTGTGTGTGTGTGTGTGTGTGTGTGTGTGTGTGTGTGTGTGTGTGTGTGTGTGTGTAGCTGAGACCACAGGGGCATTTAAGGGGTTTGGACACGTGGGGTCTCTTGCCTGTAATTGGAGCCACGCGTCTTCAACTTGCTGTAGCTGAGGCCTGCCAGGAAAGCTATTACTTGGATGGTCTTGCCAAGGCCCATCTCATCTCCCAGAATGCCTCCTGCCTGCTGGCAATGCAGTTCCCACATCCACCTGACACCTGTCTGCTGATACCTGGACAACAAAAGCAAGCATGTTGGACAAAACGCCAGGCCAGCACAACACAAACACCGCACCTGATCAATTAATCATAGGGCCATTATCTCTATTGATTCTAAATAAATGGCCTGTAAGTGTTGCCCAATTGATTTGTTGTAAAACACAATACAATAACAGAGGCTTCCTGTTGTAAGCCTAAACTCTAAACATACACAACAATAAATCTGTCTACTAGAGATCCTGCTTTCCATGAACTACTTTTCTTTCCAGAACTTGCACACAAGTCTTTCAAATAAATAAGTAATTTTAATAATAATAATAATAAAAAAAATCAATGGGCTAAATACTGCCAAAAGCAAACACGAGTCAGCATATAAAGAACGAAACAATTTGTGAGTGAGTGCATTTCTTGGTTTAAGTGTAGCTCTCTTTTCCTCACTTGAAGAGTTTCTTCCAGAGAAATCCTGGCACCTTAAAACCTTCATCAAACTCAGCATCACTCTCTTCAGACTCGTCCTCTCCTGCTTGCCTCTTCTGCTCTTTCTCTTGGAGCCTCTGCCTCTTCCAATTCCTGCAGGAGGACAGTCACTGCATTACTGAAAATAGCTCTCGTGCTGATTTGACATGATGTCCAATCTAGGCTTTGATTAGCCAAAAGGGTCTGACACAACTGAAACGATTCGACTGCTTGCATTCTTAATTTGACTCAGCAAGCACTGTTTATTTAGCCACCTCTGGGAAACTTGGTTTAACATGGTGAAGTACTGTATGGGCAGGTAGTTTTAATTTCCTAGTCTGTGTGTGTGAGAGAGAGAGAGAGAGAGAGAGGCCACAGCATTGCCTTAGTTAGCTCCCTCGCCATCATTCTTGCCGGGCAGCTTTAATTGAACCACTTCTGGCTGCAGGGATACGGCAGTTAGTGGCAGTGTCATCATCGAAGCAAATTAAGATTGATACAGACAATTAGGAGTTTGAGCTCCCCAAGAAAGGTGTAGAGAAAGGAGTGAAAGGAGGGGAAAAAAATCCATCTTCATTTGGACCTGGCCCTGTCACTCCACAATGAAACTGTTCCCTTTATCTGGGGCTTCCGAGACTGCACTCGTAATTAAGTCAAGACTAAGCATTGGTTCAGTTAATTACGTTTTTTCCCCCCTTCCTCCTTCACTCCACACTGTAGCGCCAACAAACTGCCAATGTGTATCTGCATTCACTTCCAAATCACAGTGCAAAAAAAAAGTACAGAAAACAGTCACTGTGCCAACTCAATTTCTTACTATAAATACAAATTTTTAATCTCGTTATGTTTGGTACCATCTATTTTCACATTAGCACACATTTTCACATTGTGGAATAAATACATGCATATTATAATGAGCAGACTATGAATGGAATTTTAGTTGAGGCACAGCTGCCAGATTATCAAATCCAGCACTCATAATAAGCAAATGATGGTCACATGAATCATTAAGTGAATATTTTGTGCTTGTGACAAAGAAAGAACTTTCGAAAATATGAACTGCGTGAATTTGGCCTTACCGGATTCTTTTCCTGTAGTATTCGATGTCCCCGTCGTCTTTGTATTTCTTCACCTTGACTTTTCTCTCAGCATCCTCATCCTCAGAAGTGCTGGGAAGGTATTCGTCACTCTCATCCTCTTTTTTGGACTTCTTCATTTTCGTCTCCTTTTTCTTATAAGGCTTAAGTTCATACTCTTCCTGGTCATCCTGCCAGAACTCATCATCTCGCTCTGGTTCCTCAGGATCCATAAGCTCATCACTAGGCACATACTCAGAACCCTCGCTGTCTGAGCCATCTTCCCTGTAGCTCTTCCGTCTGGTCTGGGGAAACTCTTGCTCGGGTTTGGACCTTGCTTTGGGGTGAGCCTTTAGAGCGGTCCTTTGGAGTTTCCGCATCCGTTTCTGCAGTTTCTTTTCTTGCTTGGAGGACGTCCTGCATTTCAGGGGGTCTGCAGAGGAACTCTTGGAAGCCTTCGTCTTTTTCTTTGGGGTTGGTTTCTTTCTTCTCTCTGCCATCAGAGCTTGGTCAGCGAGGTACTTGTCGAAGCCCGAGTTTTCGCTCAGCATCACCTTGCGGGGTTCCTTCTTCTCTTGCTTTTGAGGGACGCGCGTGCCAAAAGGTGTCATGTGACCTGTACGGATGAGCTCTTCCCACTCTGTCTCCTGAGCAGGCATGAGCATGCTGCCCTGTGTGGATGGGCCTGCCCCTGCACATACACACACAAACAGTTAACAGAGATTCACTGTACGGTAACCCTCCAGCCTAGTTTATATGTTTTCAACTGAAGGAAACTGGAAAGTAGAACGTTTGGAAGACACGGTACTATTGCATCATTGAAATTGTAACTGAAGAAACATTAAGGCTGAACATGCATGACTCTATTAACAGGTTTTATATGCATAGCTGAAATGGTGTAACTTTTCTATAAGCTTTCAAATCACCTAAACATTTTTTAGGAACCTAAACATTTTAGTCTGTTATCAGTTAAATGAAAATGTACCCTCATCTTAAAAAATGGAAAGGCTGCACATAGAACAGTATAGCAAACTTCTTATTAAAAAAAAAAAAAAAAAGAAAAAAATAATAAATCACCAAAAACCTCTCTACCTGCCCTGCAACCTGACTCTGTTCAAAGGCAAGCCCCACTAGAAACAAAACAAAAACAAAAACAAACCCACACACAGAGCTTACATATAGGGTAGATTTGAGTTTAACCAAACTAATCTGTCTGTATTAGAACCCATTCATGAATCTGACATCAGTACTGGTTTTTGCCATGGGCAGAAGCCGCCTCCTCGGGTGAAACCGTTCACACTGTGACTGGAAGAAATGAAACCAGTGATACTGCGCTTGGATGTGTGTACAAGCAGAATAATCATCTAGCATCCAAACAACTTTATAAATGAATTGCGTTTGTTTATATTCACAGTTCATGTCGTGTTGTGCTTTTTTACTCTCAAGATTAAATGAACAGAGAGGCCAGATGTGGTTTTATCACAATCAGCCCAAATTTTCCAAGTATTTGAGTACTAATCAAATCCATGAATTAAAAAATATCCGCATGGATCAACGTTATGAGTTCTGGATCTCAGGTGGCAGTACATGTTTCTGAGTAAGCCAGTAAGTGTGGGCAAACATTTTCCGTCTCAGTGCTGCCACCTTTCGCTAGTGTGAACAGTCTGACACAACGCTGAAGTGCTCCTAATGACGCCCTCATTTATGAGCACAAGGTTCAAGAATTTTGTGCACAATGTTCCCAAAGTTTGACGCAAGTGTAGGAGAAAATTTTCTGATTTCTGAATTTGTTGTCTAATATTTTAATCTTAATACACAGCTGGCTTGTACTGGCCCAAGCCACTATTTTATACATGACATGGATTGGGAGCATGTAGTTCAATAGTTAACCTCCAGCACCAGGTGGAGGGAGTTTACAGGGGTTAATTCACTGACAAAGCAACTGTGGGGCAATAAAAATGCCATAATGTACGTTAAGCTCTGGGCACAGTCCAACCACATACACGAGGCTGTATTTCATCCTCACCTGTGTCATCCTCAGTCAATAACTCTGCCTCGAGCTTCTGAATATCTTCTCCACTCAGAACGGCCTGTAACCGCCTCTGCTTGGCTCGGATCTTTTTTAACTGCTTCTCCTATAAACGATAAAGAAGATTCCACAACTTCCCAACATGCTGACACAGTTTGATCATCGCCAGAGCTAAAATGTCTTGAGTGTGATAGATTACACATGGTCATATCATTCATGGAAAATGTATTAATTACCTTGTTTTCCTTTTGCCTTTTGACAGAGTCGATTTTCCGGCTGATGTCCTTGCTGGAGGCAGCGTGAGGAGTAAGCTGCTCTAATATCTTGTTGATGTGTTTTAGAGCACTTGTGCATGACCTAACAAGATACGATACAAAATGCAAATATTTGGTATGTAGTAGAATATAGCCTCAGGAATTATTTTAAAGTATTAAGAGGCCACAGAAGGTCAGGTTTAACTACTAAATATAAACCATGGTGTGAAATATCACCATGGCCCAGATGCTGTAGGTTTGGACCCAAAGTGTATACAGACATCTCAAAAGTAAAGAGACACCATTATTTTTGAAAAGATCATTTCTAGAAACTTCCTTCTAGCTGCTCTGCCATAGTAGCCAAGTTGATGGAGATCCCTTACAGAAGTACAGCGACTCATTTGGAGTTGCTCTGCAACATCCACGGCCTTATAACAAGGATTTTTTTTCAACTATCTGCATGACAGTCTGAAGACACCCGTCAGAGGGCCCAGGCCGAGCTGCACAGGATGCTGTTGATTCCTTTCCTTTGCTTTTGAATTGTACAATCACTCTGTTGACTGTGGCAAGAGGAATCCCAGGGTTTTGTGCAATCATACGCTGGATAAGTCCACCCTCAAACTGACCCACAATATGCCCTCTTTGAAAATCATACAACTCTTTTGCTTCTGGTGTTCATGGCATGACTAGTTGCTATAAACAATTAATATACTGCAATCTGAAATAAAAAATAATAATATATTAACAAGTATGAAGCACCAGGGGGTGTCCGCATAGATCAAGCATAATGAGGAGTGACTGTTTACTTTTAGATGTCTGTGTACATATAAAAGTATGCCAATTACAGGAAAAATAATTTCTAGAAACTTCCTCCTAGCTGCTCTGTCATAGTAGCCAAGTTGAGACTTTCAAGGCTAGAGACAGTATGAACAAAAAGAGTTGTCTCTCTGTTAGTCCTAAAAGTAGACTGAGCTCAGTTCTTGTAAAGAGTGTCATTTGAATGGTGACAGCATCTTTTTTAAACATAACTGACAGGATGATGACGATGTGTTAATACAACCCCTGGCAAAAAATATGGAATCACTACTCTTGGAGGATGTTCAGTCAGTTGTTTTACTTTGTAGTCCAA
>JAQLOM010000037.1:13104143-13115140 GCA_030068315.1 Chrysichthys thysi | reverse complement strand
ACTCTTCAGCAGCTGGAAACCTATATCAGGCAAGAATGGGACCAAATTTCAACACCAAAACTCCAGAAACTCATAACTTCAATGCCCAGATGTCTTGAAACTGTTCTGAAAAGAAGAGGAGATGCTACACCATGGTAAACATACCTCTGTCCCAACTATTTTGAGAGCTGTTACAAGAATTAAATTTGAAATGAGCTCACTTTGTGCATAAAATTTAAAATTTCTCAGTTGAAACATTTATGTTATCTATGTTCTGTTGTGAATAAAATATTGGCTCGTGTGATTTCTTAGTTTTCATTTTATTCAAATTTAAAGAACGTCCCAATTTTTCTGGAATTCAGGTTTACTTTGATCAGCCATAAAACTACCTGCCTAATATTGTATAGGTCTCCATTGTACCACCAAAACAGCTCAGACCTGCTTGAAAACATGATTCGTCAGACCAGATCACCTTCTTCCTTTGCTCCATGGCCCAGGTCTAATTGGCAGTGGACAGGAGTGAGCATGGGCACTCTGACTGGTCTGCAGCCATTAGCAGCAAGCTGTGATGCATTGTACGCTCTGACACCTTTACATAATATCTAGCATTTACTGTTCCATCAATTTGTACTACAGTAGCTCTTCTGTGGGAATGGACCGGGCGGTCTAGCCTTCACTCTCCACATGCATCAGTGAACCTTGGCACCCATGACCCTATTGCCGGTTTACCAGTTATCCTTCCTTGGACCACTTTTGTTAGGTACTAATTACTGCATACCGGGATCACCCCACCAATGACTGCCTTTTTGGAGATGCTGTGATCCAGTCATCTGTACATCACAATTAAGTCCTTGTCAAAGTCACTTATATCCTTATGCTTGCCCATTTTTCTGGCTTCCATCGCATCATCTTGGAGAACTGGCTTTAAACATTCTGCCTAAAATATTTCACCCCTTGGCAGGTGCCATTGTAACGAGGAAATCCATGTTATTAAGTTCACCTGTCAGTGTTTTTTTCATGATATGGCTTGTTGGTGTATGTTTGCCAAGCACTTCTGAGTAAGAATCTGTACATCCTAGTGTCAAACTGCAACAGAAACTGTTTCAGGCATTTTACAGAGCATTGCCTCTTCTCTCCAGTGATGGTCAACATGACTCTCTTGTGAACCTGATGGTATATCTTTCTAGATGAAGTAGCTGAATACATTTCATTACATTACAGTCATTTGGCAGACGCTCTTATCCAGAGTGACTTACATTTATCTCATTTATACAACTGAGCAGTTGCGGGTTAAGGGCCTTGCTCAAGGGCCCAGCAGTGGCAGCTTGGCAGTGCTTGGATTTAAACTCCCGACCTTCCGATCAGTAAGCCAACGTCTTAACCCCCTGCCCCACTATTTAAACGTATTATTGGTTATGGTTGTTGTTCTTACACAGTTGAAACCTTCATGATTTAACTCTAAGTGTAAGAGAGATGAATATTTCTAAACCACACTCATGTCATACAAATCAGAACTTGAAATCATGCTCTCTTTTGGGTATTTTAATGATCAATGACTATGGCCATTTATAGCCATGTTGTCTGATGTTAGCTGTGCCAGTGTGGTTCTTGTCATTCACTAGGTCATATCTGACATTGTGGTTTGGCTTAAATCTTTTCACAAAACTCCCACAGAACGTTTACTTTGTAAATAAGAATTCCCCCAGAGTACGCTGATATTTGATGATATAGGCAAACAATTTAAAGTTTATTTTCATGCCCTTTCAAGTGTAAGCTTTCACAGCGCATGTGTTGTGTGTTAGAGTCCGACCACTCACTTTGATTTATTATTTACACAATATAGTAGCTGCTTTTCTGTACTGCAAGATGTTTTTATGTATGCTTCAGGGTGCTTCTGAATTAAAGAAGATCTTAATTTGTGTGTATGTGGATTACTTGGTTAACCTTAGTAAAGCCACTCAGGGAGGTGGCGCATGAACTTTGACCTGGCATCAGTTTCATCTGCATCTCCACTGGTGGAAAGTTCACCCAGGTCATTTGGAGGGCTCTGAGACTATTTGGGTCAGTTACTTGTGTCCACACATTTCTTAGACACGCATTAGCTGTGGCTGGCTTCTGTGTGGTAGTGTTGGTTTATGGATGTTGAAGGATTTATTGCTCATGGAAGATTCCAGCTAAAGTTTGTACACAGCTAAAAGTGCCAGGCATGACATTTTCAGCTCAAGTAGGACATACTATAATTATGATAATCCATGGCAGTGAATCTCAGGAAATCTGGTCAACAGGACATGAGAGCAGTATAACTCTTGGGGCCTCCTCAGATGAACAAAAAATTCAGTTAAAAGTCATTTGCTGTGGTGTGCTGTGGTGTGTATATGGAAGGAATAATATATAGATTAGTTTTAAGGCATGTACAAAAATTCTTTTTACAAAAAAATGAAACAGGGTCCCAGAGAAATATGCAAATCCCCATGTATTACTAGAAAACAAAATGTGTTCCCTTTCAGGCTAGTTGTTCTAGAGATACTGTTTTATTCTTTGTCAATGTTGTGCATGTGTGTGTGTTTTTTCTCTTATACCAGGTTTTAGGATGCTGCTATCTTAATGCCCAGTTGTTCATGGTTGATTTGCATTAATTTACTGCTAAATCCAATAATTCACATCAGATAAATTGCAAAATGTGAACATAATAAGATTTTAAAGCTAGATTGTAAAGCTTTTCCACCATCATGTACTGTTTATGAAGGTTTTTTAAAAATTCAGCACCCATTGCAGATTAGTCTAATACGTCAGTCAGATTGTGTAATCTCAGTCCGTGCTTGTCTGATTCTGCACTGGGAAACTGTAACACTGCTTTTTCGAGATGCTCTGTAGCGCGTGAACAACAGCTTCCAAACCAAATGACGTAAAAGACAGGGGAAGAATTCTGACAATTCATCCACCATTTACTTTAAAGTGAAATAAAGCTGTGGGATCCAGATTGTGGTGGGTTTTTTTTTTTTTGGAAATCTTCCATGTGTAACTCTCTTGTTGACTCAATAACATGGCACAACAATACAAGAAGCATTTTGTAAAGAGACTTTGTTAGGGTCATTAGATAAGTTTCAAAGACATGTTGACTTTGTTTTATTTATACAGACTTTTACTGTTTTATGCTATGTGCAAGGTTTGTAAAGTTCCGTGTAGTTGAATCTGTACAGTATCTTTCTTTTGTAGTGCTGCCAGTAGTACTGTAATTGTTTAGGCATTTCAATTTAAATTTGATTGAATATTAAATTATATTTAAGTATACTGAAAGTGTTGTATATTTAAATATTATAATGATGCATATTCAGTATTACTGATATAACCATGGGCTAGGCATGGCCTATATGCAGAAGCTGAAAGCATTATTCTAAACAGAGAGGAATCTTTACTCTGCGCACTCATGTTTTTGCTGTCATAAAGGTTTTTTTTTTTAATAATAATTAAATGCACTCATTCTATAAACAAAATGAGCTTCATGTGGGCACACTATTTTTGTGTTGGCAGCCCTTTAAACATTCCCAGTCATTGATGAGTTGTTTAACATTCAGATTCAAACGTCTTTGGCAATTATTTACCCACAGTGTCTATGATTCAAACAGAAAACTGCAAAGTCTGTAGCTATTCACAGCTGTTAGGTATCCTTGAAAATAATATGGAAAGATTCAAAATGGATCTTTGTAAATATAATGTACCCGATGCAAATACACACTCGACTTAGTTGAATTCTTGTACTCCTGAGTAATCAAAATGAAGAAAACTTGACACTGGTTTGGTCAGCCAAATCATTAAAACAAAGCAACATATGGTCCACTGGCAGGTTATTTATCATACATTTGCATCTTGTTTCCTTGTTTGTGTTGAGGCCTTGTGTTGATTATTGGCTACAGAAAAGAATTAAATCTTAACTGTTAACATATTTTCTCTGTTTCTGATGTTTTTGGCACTTTAGGTCCAATATTCTCATGGAAGGGCTGTGAAGTTTCACATTCAATCTGTACAGTCTGGACATTTTTATGTTTTTTTTTACAGTATGTTATATTTCCAAAATGGTTAAAGAAAGTTCAGGTGTATTCATTTTTTTATTATTTATTTAACTTCAGTACCTATCCTGGGAGGTATCCTAGGAAGATACCAGACGTGAACCAGGAATATACCCTGATGGGACGTCAGTCCATTGTAGGGCACCAGACACACATTCATTCACACCTAGGGCAAACTTAGCATAACTCATCCAACTACTTGTAAGTTTTGCGAGCTCAAAGGAAACCCACAGAAACTCTGCTCTCCTGATTTTGGGGCTGGGGTGCTGATAGATTTCCCCAATCCATAACAGAGGGAATCTCTACCACAATGAGTCTAATTCTCCATCAGCAAATGCGATTTAGTCTCTTAGGAAGGTTCATTTAATTTCTGGATCATTCTCCTTAGAAGTCATATTGCATTTAGATCATGTTGAAGAGCACTGTGCATACTATTACCAGCACAATTATTCCATATAAACACTAGTTAACTGGCTTAGATGCCACATGCTTGTGTCCACAGGAGATTTGTTCAGTCTAAAGCTAGAGATCTTTACTCTTCATGTGATGTGAGAAATGTGGAGCCAACACGCTGTGCACCCTGAATCACCCTAAAGTGATGGTATAAGAAGGATTAGCCAAAGGAATGTGTGCCCAGACATGAGGACCAGCAGGAATTACTGCACTTCAGTATTTTTAAATCTAATGTGCTCCCAGTTTCTATTTGCATGACTGATATAAGCATGTGTCATCGTCTGTCACTTTTCTCTTCTGTGAAGGACACATGAACCACTTCTGCACTGGTCACTGTCCTTCTCATAGATTTGACAAAAATAAACCACAGTCATGTTGGTGGGGGTTTGGGGACCTGGCATGATTCTGAATAGAGCCACTCTGTTTGAGACTAAATTGTGGGGGGAAAAAAAAAGATTCACTCGTTTTTAGGATTTGCCTTGAAGCTAAACTGCATGCTGCCCACTGTGTGGGCCCTTGTTGAAGTCTATGAATAATCCTTGAATGTTCATCTCCTCTAATAACCTCCTTCTCATATTAACACATGAAAGCTAAAGCAGCCATTGGGGGCCATTTTCTGTGATCATTCAAATCCTGAAGGCCCCTGTATAAAGTCATGTACATCTGTTATTATGCACTTCTACTCTGTTCATCTTCCCAAAAAATTGATTATTACAAGTCTTCTGAGACATTTGACCAGATTTTGTTCTAAAACAGATTTATGTTTCATTTGGTTGGGAGCATAATTAAAGGCATTAAAATGACCCTTTTAACTTTGCGCAATCAGTGAAACTTCAAGCACAGCCATTCTGCAGTGATTACCGCCATTTCACTGAAAGTATGTGAACTTTCTGTATTGTGCAAGGTCATCAGATACAGGAACCTTTTGTGAATGTGGCACGATTATCCAGAGGATGCTAACTGTGTTGCACAAACCCCCCCAGGCTTTGACCACATGTTTGTAATACAGCAACAAGCTAAATACCAAGCTAAATCACAAAATGTTAGTGACATTTTGCTGAGAAAGTCCAGCAGTCCTTGTTCTGTTCGCTCCCAAGAGATGCAATTAAAGGACATTCTATGAAAGATTAGATATGAGTCATACATGGCTTGAAGTGAGTTAGGATAAATGCATTTAAATGGAATCAAATGGCATTAAATCAATCATGTATATACAGGAGTACTGGTAATATTTTATCTCATTATAGTGTTTTAATCACCCTGTAAAGGTGTACACAGTCCCGCCTTGCATGACGGCCAATTTTGTCCAACATATTTTGATTACGTGCTAATGGATCCCCTGGGATCATTACTGCGCCAGTGCCCCAATTTCCAAGTGCTCCAAAAGGACACATGCACACACACGCACACACGCACACACACACAACAATGGACTGTATTCATATATAACAATAAAGCACAGTATAATACATAATGTATTAATCAGATTGCAGAAAGGTCAAGTGCTTGAACATCAAAATGAGGTAATGTGAGAGATGTCGGATATATTTGTCAAGTTACTTGTATGTTTGGTTAAAATGAATTTTGTGTTGTCTGACTGAGAATGTTTGGAAAGCATCAAGTGTTTTCTGAAGAGTTGCAGCCTTAGCATATGTCGTAATTTCCCCTTGGATCTACATTTCATTTGGAATCCAGCTCAACTTTCTTTAAACACTTCATTACCAATTGAGTAATTCCAAACAGTTTTCAATGAGTAGACACAACCTTACCTCAATAATTTACCAAAAAAAAAGGCATATATCAATGGTGGCTAAATTATATGTGTATCTAATCCAAAGGGGGGATTCCTGCCTTAATGCTCAGTGTTCCCAGGATAGCCTTTGGATCCACCATGGCATGAAACAATATTATGTTCTTCATGAATGATCATCCTAAAAGGCTTGATACTTTAAATTTTATTCACTAACCATTTATCCATACATATGGACAGTATTATAGTCTTATAGTTTCCTAATACACCACAGAATTAACCTTATTTAAAGCTTTGGAAACTATTATACAGATGAGTTGATGGGAATGTGGATTCAAGAGGGCCAAATAATGGCTAAAAATAATACCACTGTCCTCAAGTGAGGCAAATCATGAACAGAAAGATGTGTCTTATTTTCCCTATCCTTTCCTTCTGTCAATTTGCCATAATATTACATCAGGATTAAGACTAGGACACATGATGTCCTGAGGCTGGGTATTCAGATTAAAATGTAGTACAATGTAATCCATGGTGAGGTGTAAACTGTGTCTGATAAAAACAAGTTTGTTAGCTTTAACATCACGCTATCGGTGAATATTGAAAGGTGTGCGACTTGTTGGTATATGAAGGTGCTGAATTTGACCTCTGATCGTGTGGAACTGTCTGACAGCATGCCTATCACTGTACATTAAAGGAATATTTCAGACAACGTTCATGAATCCAAGATGATTTATTTTGAAAAAAAAATAGCCAGTTTATAAATGAAATTAAACATGAGTTCAGATACAAAATGTGTAATAGAATAAGCTGCCGTCTATAAAGTAATATCCTTCACATTGTTTGGGAGTTATGAGGGAGGGAAATGTACATATTATCAATAGCCTCAATCACATGTTGATGATGGTATCACCCTAAGTGATAGATAAACACACCATGTGTGTGCGCGCCCTGGGCTAGGAGTTGTGTTTATTCTCTAATTAACAAAAAAAAAAGTCCATTAAAGTAAGGATGGTTAAAGTGTTATTTGAATTCATTCACAACTGCTACATTTTCATTATCATTTTAAGACACTCCCCATAACCATGTTATTCTGTTTCTCTCACTGTTAGTTGGATGAGCATTTTTCTCTAGCGTATAAAATGGCCTGTGTAATGGGACGGGATATACTGACTTCTTTCTTTACACATCCTGTACATAACCGCTAAGTGTTGGTTCATTCAAATGAAATTTGTCCTGAATTCAATGTTGCGTCGTCCGTGCTGTTCACTGACACGACAGAAATATGTTGTTAATGCCCAGTGAGTGAACTAATCAGCAGGTTATCAAGCTCACTGCTTCAATTTTCATATGTAAGCACAAGTATTTATTTTTTTTCAGTAGGTGTATAGCCAGTATGGAAGAAACGAGGGGTACAAATTAGTAATTAATCATTAAGATCTGTTTGATCCTTTTTTTTCCCACATTGTATGAAATGGAGTGTAACTGGTGGCCTAACCCCCAGAACACTGCCTACGGCCTTCCTCTCTAATGCTGATTGGGCATTAAGTTTCCTGGCCTCCGTGCCTGCAGGCTGGCAGTGTAAAAGAGGCCTGGCTGATTTTACAACTGCTTTAAATCGCTTGACAGGATCAAGTGGGCAGTCATGTTACAGAAAAATGTCATTCACTAATTTCCTTGAGAGGTGTCTGGCAGACAGAAATATGGGCTAGTTTTATAGTGCACAGAATGTTTTTTTTAAGGCAGAATCGCTGTACACACTCCTAGTGACGGTGAAACAATATTTTTCTATTTTGAATAGCGGTGTAAAATTGATTGTTTTAATGGCTTGTTTTCCCGAAAGGAAAAGTCCATTTGTCCATTCTAACTTCGTCTTCAACGTCAAAAAGTACACGATTTTATTGGGGTGACATTCCTCATAATAGCTTAGCTCGTTTTATAACAGGACACAGGAAATAAAGTGCATTATTATACCGTTAATGATGGGTGTTAAGTATTTTAGTCTAGTAATTTGAAATGTCTACCTCTACCACTTTGTAATTAAACTCAAAGTATTGTGCATATCAGTATTTTAATCTAGTTAGCAAGTTAGTGTCATTTCTATGGAAGCTTGTTTCCCTGCCAGATGAATACTGTAAATCAATTAATCTCCTAATTGCGAGCTAATATTACACAAATTGCAACTTATCTAGCAGTCAAGAGATATCATGCAACTGAAACTTTTTATCCTGGTACTGCGAGTTCATATCCCACAATTGAGACTTTTTATCCTGCAATTGCAAGTTAATATCTCACAGTTGCGAGTCGACGTCATGCTTCCGCTTATTAGGTTATCCCCCTTCCCCTAACAAAGTCACAGCAACACCGCAGGCACGCGATCCTGCTCAGCCAAGACGTTGTGAGATAAAAGCTTCCATCGCAAGATCGGCAAGATCTTTATACGTAGTACAAAAAAAAACCTTTTACATTTAATATCTTCTGTGTTGTCTGAATAGTTTTCATACTGTGAATAATTTGATGTGCATTTAATTAACATATCCCAATGTATTATTTGGCTTATTTCGGAATAATTTTGCTTCTTTGCGAATCTGTTTTAAGTTTCATGTCTTCCACACACTGGCTGCTAAATAAAGCTAGTTTGTGATTCCAGATGTTTCTTTGCTTACACAATGATAGAAATGAGAAAAAAGAGCATTCCTTCCCCCCCCCTTTTTTTTTCTCACCGACTACTTCTAGGGGAGTATGTTCCATGCAGGAATTCAGACTACTCAAGTTGATCTAAGATCGAGGGGTGTTTTTTTGGTTTACTTTGGTTGTATAAAATGACACCCTGTTAGTCAGAGAACAAAAACACAAGCAACATTTCACTTTTCGTGTACATATACACATATAATGTTACATTCACATGCAATATGCAGTGTTACATTTTTTAAGATATGGGTTAATTAAATATGATTATTAAATGGGTGGAGAATGTCAACTCCCTTCCTATTTGTCCTCCTGTCATCTATGCTGCCATTTGGGCTCAGCTCTGCCTCAGGGTGTGATTCCCACTTTATTTTGCTCTTTTATGATATAGTATGCAAACACTGGGAGTTTGCAGAGTTTGGGATGTTTGCTCAGTGCTACCTAACTCTGTAACAGACAGGCAAGGAGCAAACGCTACTCCAAAAATATCTCTTTACTGTTTAAAGTCGATATAAAAAAACATTGTATATACATCTCATACGTATAAAAAAAACACACTCATACATATATATATATATATATAATTGCACATTGTGCTAACACAGGAGGTGCCTATAGCGGCGGCAGAGGTGATGATGATGGAGTGGCGAATCATTGACAGGGAAGCAAGGTTTGCAGGTTAAGTGCTGGTTCAGCAAGCATGCCAGAGCAGTATATGGTACAGGTACATATCTGTGGTGGTGGCTCACAATCGGACTTGCCATCCAGCTGCTTCCTTATTGGCCCGTTTTTTTGGCCTTCTTCATTCTAAAAAAAAAAAAAAAAAAAAAAAGACAAGAAAAAAATGCTGTTAGCATGACAAAAAAATAGCATGTGCATGTGTTTTCCACTGAACCCTGCCAAAATTACAAAGACCTGATAAGTAAGCATTTTAGATAGTGAGCAGTTCCATGATATTAATAGCCACGTGCTAATATTGAGCATTAAAGCAATGTGACAAGGAAGGGAAACAGGACTATATGAAAGTCTGCCAAACACAGAACAGGGAAAGCACTTAGCACACAAAGCCAGTGATGTTGGCCATACTATGCAACTTACAGGTCAAACGGGTTTTACAAGCAGCTTGTACTTTTAACTACATAGTTAGCAAACGGTCTGGGCTTTTCCCCATGAGACAAGACCATGCCTGACAGTGATCTAACTATTACACCTCTGACCCACTATTCAGCAGTCAGATCAATAGCAAATCTAATAAATCTGCAAACTATAATGCAATGGTGGTATATCTTACATATCTCATAAATCAGGAGTGTGCCAACTTCAGTTTCCTTTATTGAGGGCAGATGTACAAATTCCCCTCTGGTTGACTGAACCCTGGTCCTGAATGCACAGTATGCACTCATCAGCACCTAGCAGCTATTTAGAGGCACTTGGGTCCATTGTCCACTGACAACCATGACTGTTTTATTGTGCAGACTTGACTGTTCACACCTTTCATACAGCAATTAAATCAGATGTTATGCCCAGTGGACACTTTTAAAAGCTATGGATGAAGCTATGGATCCATATCTATAGATGTAGTAGAACATGCATATTGTTTTATGGATCTCTGGCAAAGTATAATTGGAAAAAAGGGCTGTGTTAGGAAAAAAAAAAATCAGGATTGACAGTGTAGTGTGCACTCAGCATTAGACAAAGACTAAGAATATTTAGTGCCGTCCAGTAACTCATATGAGGCCTTCTGGGACACATGATAAAAATGTACACCTTTGTAGCTTTCCAAATGTCTTAATTTAAGTTCCTCAGGTGTTTATTGACCAATTAGCGTTACACAAGCCATAAGTTTGAAAAACTATATTTCTGATATTATTGCACTAGTAATAGTTCATATAAAGGTTGCATAAAATCGCAGCAGAACACTATATTAAAATTTCTAAATATATGTTAGTTTTTATATATAACAGTAGGCTATGGTAAGCTAAATATCACACACACACACACACACACACACACACACACACACACACACACACACACACACACACACACACACAAATAAATAT
>JAQLOM010000037.1:13000254-13013761 GCA_030068315.1 Chrysichthys thysi | reverse complement strand
CTGCACTATAAATCCTGTGTTGTTTCCTATTCTGTGTTGACATGCCCTATCAGCTTGCCTGTATGAATATTTAATATGTGTTCTGTAGTAGCCAATGATTACCAAGCCTCATTCATGTATATGTGCATATATTATATTCCGAGCGTTGATTGGCTTTTGCCGCTGATGACGCACACCGTTACCTCCTGAATACGCAATGAGGTCCTAGCTGTAGCTGTGCAAATAAAGGCAGAGAAAACGGGCCGCGAACAACCGGCTAAAAGTGATTTTATTTGCCATGACATGTTAGAGAAGAACTTTAACAAGTGAGTGACGGGGATTCCTGGGGAGGAATATCGCGATTCGAGCCGGGAGAAGGGCGACATTTCCAGTTGTGGGGTGTGGAAAAGCCCGGGACGCGCCGTTATAAACTTCGCCCTGAAGTCCCCGAAGTTGTGTCGCCCCAGTGACTGTGGCAGAGGAGAAAGTCAGCCGCACTTAAAGATGAGCTTGTTGTCTGCCATTGACAGCAGCACCTCGGTGTACCAGCCCGCACAGCTTTTAAACTGGGTTTATCTCTCCTTACAAGACACGCACCAGACCAGCGCTTTCGATGCTTTCCGACCCGAAGCGAGTTCTGCTCATCCGGATCTGAGCTACAGCAAAAGCCCTGCAGCCGAGCTCAGCTCCTCTCTCAGCTCCAACTATCTCAACAGCTTCTTTCAGCTGCAGCGCAACGAGGTAGGCCTTTCTGGGGAGTTTCTCAGTTTATTCAGTGCCAAGAAAACTTCCCGTCAGTCAGACTTTCTGCCCGGTGTGTACACTTCCAGCTCGGTGTGTATCCGGGGGTCTATAAGCAGCGCCATGACGCTAATCAACACTAACAGCGTGATGAATCGTTTGGTCATCGCTAAACCGCTAGCTTCCACAGCATATACAATAAACACCAACAACAACGATAAACAGCTGTTTATTACTGATTAGTTGCTTAACTCTTGTTTCGTTATTAGTGTATTAACAGTAATACAACTGATTTAAAAAACTAACTGGTTGTTTTAGGGACATTCAGTCTCCGTGTGAACCCAGTGATGATCCGTAGTGGTTGTCACCCTGAGACTGATTCATTAATGAACCGCTTTGGTTTGACTCAGGGAATCACACAGCCTCTTTATGTACACAAGCCCTGGTATTTCTCAACTCTCAAGTTGCTTTAAAAAAAATGCGAAAAAATGAGTTAAATTCACCTAATATGAACCTGGTTAGTATATATTTCTTCACTTTGTATGTCTGGAATGTAACATGGCATGTTATGGAGATGTTCAGCAACCTCAAATAGCTCCCAGACTAAATGAATCAGTTTGGAGCTCTTTTAATGATGTGTTAAGGTCACAGATCTTATGTGTTATGGCCTGCTTTAGTGAAATGTGAACGGGGGAAAAAATCCCTCTGAACAAGTTAATTATGCGGTTTCAACATGACCTTACATTGGCTGTGTCTACATTATTCATTGTGTTAGGCTTGTAGTTTCAGTTTTTATGAGAGTTACGTTTATCCTAAAGAGGTTTAATTGCTGGACTGATGCTATAAACATGTAGTCAGTGTGAACAGGATTCTGTAACGTACGTGTTATTTTTCAAAATAAGACCACATGGGAAAATATATGCCCTTATGTCGTACTCTGAAACGTGTGTCTGGATAAAAAATAAGAAGGTTGGCCTGATGACAAGTGAAATTAAACAGCATTTGAATTTGATTATACAGTGGATTGTTTAATGACAAGCAACTGTTGGTGTAAAGTATACATCAAGGCCTGAGAAGATGAGTGCAGTTCGTGATTACTGCTGGCACGGCGTAGGGAAAGACCAAGCAAGTTTTGAGCATAAACACTGGATTGCAGAGATGCTTTTGAAATGATGACGGTGAAGAATGTTCGTCAAGAGAAATAATCGATTCCAGAGGCTTAATCGGATGATTCAAATGCTATATATTTAGGTTGTGATGTTTTCCTTGTGCAATAACCGAGAGGATTACAGATGTTTGCAAATGTTTGAAGTTTTTTTTTTATCTGAAACCTGGCACTTAAAGTTACAGTGAAAAATCCCAGTTATGAAGTCAGTTTCAGTTAGCCTTGTTTTCTTTTCCTGTGTGTGTATACTCTTTTAGGTATACCAGCTGCTAGCTTCTTTTCTTTCTTTCTTTTTATTTTAATCGCAACGGCTTAGGACCAGATGACTTTATGGCTGTAGTGTCAGTGTTCATTTACTTTGTGTTTAGGTCAGTTTGGTTTGGGTCAGTTTTCATACTGTTTTCCTTGGGTAGTGGAAATAATGGGCTTCACTATAAAAATGTGCTCCAGATGAGAGTCAGCAGGGTTTAGAGCTCTGTAAAAAGCGGTGAAGTGCGCAGAGCAACACCTCTACTCCTGAGCAAGCCTTCACTTAATCAAAGGCCTCATAACAGCAACAGCTGTGTGTGTGTGTGTGTGTGTGTGTGTGTGTGTGTGTGTGTGGTCGTGCGTGTGTGAGAGAGAGAGAGAGAGAGAGAGAGAGAGAGAGAGAGACAGAGAGAGACACAGGGGGAGAGAGAGAGAGAGAGAGAGGAAAGAGTTAGCAAGAAATCTCATCAGCTGTAATATACACAGGAATGGGAAACGGCAATGTGTGTGTGTGTGTGTGTGTGTGTGTGTGTGTGTGTGTGTGTGTGTGTGTGTGTGTGTGTGTACATGGGTGTACACATGCATGCTTTTAAGAGAAAGCATGTGGCTCTGACTGTGTGTGCATGTGTGTGTAAGAGGATGCAGTAAGGTATAGCAGGGCAGGAATAACCCCATGAGAGGCTCTCCTGCTGTGTGTGTGTGTGTGATGGCCATCTGCTCTCACCGCATACTACTTCTGCACCTTGTGAAGTTTATAACACTCTTAGAACATCTTACTGTATTGCATTAGTAGTACAGTAACATATCCACATCATGTACATTTCATTGATCTCCCAGTGCTTGCATTATTTTTGTCATGTTTTTGTTTTTATTTGTTTTATTTTGATGGTGAGTTGCATGAATAGATATTTACAAAAAGGATTAAAATTATGAGGCTAATTAGGCTTTTCAAACGGTGTATGCTGATTAAAATATCGTGTCTTGCTATGCAGCTCGTACCTACGCTACAGATGAAAATAAGCTCAACTGAAATTGGTGCTTAAAGAGTATTTGTTCTGGATACTTTATATTTAGATGGTTAATACAGTACTGCTTTTATTCAGTAAGGAAAAGTACATGCGCATGCACACACACACACTCCTATGTGATGATGATAAGGCCTATTTATTTGCCTGGAATTAACAGAAGATGGAAGTTATGTAAGTGTAGGTGACGCATGTCTGAATAAATCTGAGGTTGTTGTGGGTTACTCTAATTTATTATAGATTACTGTCACAAACACAATAAGCTGGGTTTCAGCGGTCAGGACAGAAAATGACAGGCAAGATACAGAACCAAGGGGAGAAAAAGCTTTAACAAAGTGTGTGTGATGAATCCTGACTTTATCTAGCCCCTGAACAGAATTTGGCTCAAAGACGAGAGCTGGTCAGTGTCTTGCGCTCACTCGTTGCGCCTTGCCAAGTATAGGTTTTCTGAAACATGTTAGACATCAACTGTAACATCTCAATCTAACGGGAAACTCTTTTTTCGAGAACTCGACACGACTCCTGTAGTTTATTCACCTTCAGACCTCGTAGCATTTGTGTGTGTGACATTCCAGCGCTCGCTGTGGTTCTGACACACCTCAGGCTAAAGCGGTGATCTCGAACGTACGGTTAGAAAACTCCAACTGACTGCAGGAGCAAACGTTGTGAAGTGTTTAATATTATTCTGAATTCTCACTGTGCCTTGCAAAATTAGTAGATTGAATTTTAACTCGGCGCTGTAATGTTGTTGGGCAAATTTGAGTACGTGTCGTCGTCCCGACCACCACCCCCCCCCACTGGTTTGTGGTTACACAAGCATTATGTAATTGTTTTTACCCTTTCTGCTCCTGTTTTATGGGGCTGTTGACATAATGTGACTAATATGATTTATACCATCAGGCAGGTTTAAATCGACAGTCAAACACAACTCGGCATATATGACGATATTTCCAAAGAAAGGTTTTACTTCATGTTTGGCTAGTTTTTAAAATTTTGTAAAGGAATTTTACTGATCGTGCCTTTTGTTTTCTGTTCATGTGCAGGCCTTGAATAATGGCTTATATAAAAGTGTTTCTCCGTACGGCTCTCTGAACAACATAGTGGACGGGCTGAACTCTCTAACGGACCACTTCTCCGACCTCTCCCTGACCTCTGAGCCACGCAAGCCCAGCAAGAGACCTCCGCCTAACTACCTGTGCCATCTCTGCTTCAATAAGGGCCATTATATCAAGGATTGCCCTCAGGTAAAACCTATCCATCCCAGTGTCGTACTATGAGTTGCTGGGTTTCATTTGATTTCATATGAAGGCTTTAGAGAAGACACTACCACTAACCCCGTCCCCATTCCTAACCTTGTCATGTGCAGCTTTTAATGCAAAGTGTGTTGGGTGAGTTGCTATGAAGTTGCAAACAGGAGATCATATTGATACACAAAAGACAAAAAGAGAGAGATGCAGTGACCTATTTTGGGAAATGGGCAACTCTCAGTCTTTTTAGTCATGCGTGTCCAGTTCGTTTATCAAGTACATACTGTATCCAGTGATCTTTGAATAATCACAATTTTATTAACACCTGTTTCTTCTTCTTCTTCTTGAAGTTATTTGAGGGTAATGAAATCTTACTTATTTACTTTACTCTCCCACTAGTAACACCCACTCTTGCATTCTGAATAATCCCATTCATATGAATTTTATAAGTAAACGAGACAAACCCTTGGAGAGAAGTCTGAAGCAGAACACGCAGAATTCTACTTCCTCCAGTTTATCTACACAGGATCTGATCTCGACCATCTAACCTACACCACACCATGACGTACGTGTATCGATAAGCACCAGAACGTTTGATATTTCGTTTTACTTGTCAGTGTTGTTCAACAAGGTGATCAGAGCAAGCAGGCCATTATCTCACACCACAAGAGAGCATATCAGATTCCCTATAACTGAGTTTTTGCAGCAACTACTTGGATTTCTCAGCTGTCAGTGAAATCGTACAGTAAAATGCAGAACATTTTGTAAATTATCGAATTATTTACAGCATCTCTCTTCAGCAGTCCTCTTTAACATGGACAGTAATTTTTGGGCAGTGGTCTTGTCAGTAAGCAGCATCACTCTGGTTGTGTTTTTATTTATTTATTTATTTTTTTTTTATGGGTTTTGGACACAAAGAGAGGGCGAGGTACTCGGTAAGATCCAGACTTGAGTCAGAGCTGCATGGAATGGTAATGCACACCAGATGTGGGATTAAAATGGCAAGACTCCCTTTATGAAAGATGATGAGGGCTCCCTGTGGACTGTTAAAAGACCTGTGTCGTGATAAAATACCTCCACCTCTTTGTGCCTAAAGGTGAATTTAGCAACAGGGCCTCTGACATATTTAGTACTGGACGTTGAGACGGATGAGCAGCTGCTAATAACGTTTATAGTCTTTGAGATTTGCTAATAGGAGTCCTTTTGTTTAGTCCCCAATAAACCCACAAGAGACTGACCTGTAGTTGTAGATATAATGACAAGTGATGTAATGTCAATAATGATAAATCTCACAATATCTTGCGTAACAGTATTGATTGCAAAATGTGAATAATGTGCAGAAATCGGAGCCCCTTCAGATGGATGATTGAGGCTCTGCAGTGCAGGAAGTGCAAACCATGAGTAAGTGTGCACTTCCTTTAACTTTAATCCTCCTGAGAAATCCTGCGTGCCGCGTGTGTGTAGTGGCTCTGGAGTTGGGGCGTAGTGTAAATCACGGGCCAGATCTGTCCTGTTTTAAATTTCAGCTGCTCAGGTTAATGCCAATGGAAACAGAAGAGAGAGCTATCCCCAGGCAGCGTCCACACCTACGCACTTCAAATGCTAGCAGTTTAGCTCCCCCTTGAGCTGTCACTGTATATGATTTACTTACCATTTCTCATAACTACACACAACACAATCCCCACTGTTGAATTAACACGTTCCGTGATAATTTATATTAAACTGTAATGAAAATTAATCGCGCCGCATAGGCGTTCGTTTACATGGGTTTTTTGTCAGCCATGCCGGCTCCTTAAAAAAGGACAGATGTGGACTGCTGCATACGGGCAGGTCGTAGGTTTCTTTGTAAACTCTGATTGAAAATAAATTCCAGGATAAGCTGGTCCCCACTACGGTTTCGTCAGTGTCCAGAGAACTACAGGCCCCTCAGCCAATGCAAACAGGAGGATATGACTTCACAGGGCACAGCAAAGTGTGTGATCTAAGGCCAGGTCTGAGAATCACATTCTCCCACTTTCTCCTGGCGCACAACACTCCGCTTCCGCGCTCACTACCCAGCTCTTCAGACGCCGGAGGCAAGGATGAGTTCCCAGCACGGCCCTCCCTCCAGGACACAGAGAACGGGGGTGTGTGTTAGAGGCACAGGTTGCATAGGACGAAGTGAAAGTCATGGCTGAGTAGAAACGGAGAGCAGGGGCAGGAAGCATGTGTGCTGGGTTGAACCTGTCTGGTGTGTAACGTCCCACATGTCAACCATGGGGTCCATGGAAGGCTGGTCCATTGGGAGCGCTAGTTAAGAGTGAAATCCGCCACGTTGGCAGATGTTGACTAGTGCTGTTCGGCCTAAGCAGAAAATTCATTATGAAACAGGCCAGCTTTTGTATTCAGTTTATTATCAGCATCTGTTAAAATTTTGGATCTAAGCCTGAGCTGTCTAGTTATCATTGTAGAGGTTTTGCCATTTGCCAAACAGTTTGAGGGCATGCTGGAGTGCAGCAGGATTTCCTGATGGAAAATGTACCGCGCTGGAATGCATGTAAGCTAGGCTTGTGAGTCACTCTGCAATGCATGCCTCATGCCAGTGCCCATGTCTGTCACACAGTCGCTGTGAGACTGCTAGTAACTCAGGGCAGGTATTCTGATTGCTATTCACGTTACCATCAGTGTGCCTCTTGTTAGGAATGCAATGTGTTATGTCTTATGCAGGTACAAAACAGGATCACATTATGCCTTTTGCATTGTGGAAGGAACTGCATGTGAGTTGCTTATATTATATTATAAATACACCTCAAAACAGCATGCTTGATTTCTCTGCATGCACATCCTTGCCATTTAGAAACAATTTGTGGCTCTGAAATCATGTTCCAAGTGATCTCAGAGCTGCAAACTGTGCAGCAGAGAAAAGCTCATTGACATTCCCGCAGCTGAGGCCACAGCGTGCTGAAATCCTGAGGACAGAAATTTAATGGTGGCTTCGATTGGCTTGAAGTGCAGGGATTTCATGGCTTCTGTTAGTTTGGCACTCCATGGATATTAATGCAATGTTAACCGTAAACAAATCATGAAATCACAAGCTGCTGATCTTTTCGGAACCGGTGGGTCATTACAGTGTTGTGGGGTGAGTATTTTGTGGGTTTTTTTTTTGTGTGTTTTTTTTATACCCAGAAATTTGTCTAAACCTGTATGCAGTGAGACAAAACTGCAAAACAACAGAGACCTTACTGTTGATCTAATTATAGGTGCCAAAAAGCACAAAATGTTCTAACTCTGTCCCCTACTGTACTAAATGATCTTGTAGCATTAAAAGTTATTATTAAATGCTTATTAATGAACCTATTTCAAGAGATTCACGGTTGCCAGAGGGTCTTGCAGGAGCCTGGTTCACCATACAAATCTAACGACTTGTTACTGAAACACCTACTCAAAAAGCACGATTGCAGACGACGAATTCAGGACGGTAAAATGACTTGGTAAAATTGGAAACATGGCTAAATATACACATTCCATTGCCATGATTACAGATTTTGCAACAAACGATACATTATCTCAGAGGAATAAAGGAACCTCTGTATGAAATCAGTGACCTTCATGTGTTTGTGATTAACATGGGCGAATCATCATATTGCATTTCAAAGATATCAGACTTGCAGATTTACTTAAACGCATCTGTTTTAACTTCTCCAAACGTTATTTCCTTTATTGCAGTCTCCCGATCATGTTACAGAATTTCTGGAATTATTTAAGAACCAAGAACTTGTGGTTCTTGGTTTAAGTCAAATGCGCACAGCATATATCAGTGGCAAGGACATGCAAGTGGAGGTTTTGATTATAATATTAAAGGGGACCTGCAGTGATTTTGTTTTCTGTTTTCTGTCTGTTTTTGAAATAAGGTGTGTCACTGTGACTTGGGGCTGTAATAGGACTTTCAAAGCGGGCCATTACCTTCCGAGTCTGTAATGGCCATAGAAAGAAATTAGGCGGGGAGAACAAGGCGATTAGAAAAGCATGACGTTCCTACATGGCAATGTGCATGTACCACCCCTAGTCAACATATGACCTCCCATAGCTGTCTGAATCAAGAAGATGGGGTGGAGTCAGCTATTCGTAGTTATTCAGCAAAAGAAAAAGTGGAGATGTCAAGGAGAAGGCACCCGTGTGCTGTTCCAGGATGCAAAAAATAAAACCGGAGTTAACATAGTCTACCAAAGGAAGATAATATAGGAAAAGAGTGGCTGAATTTTGTTTGGGGGAAATCCCTGAAGATTTCATCCCCAGGTTAGTATTGTGCTTACTGCATTTCAGTGAAGACCGTTTTATCAACTTGGGGCTATATCAGATGGGCTTTGCGACAAAGTTCAAGTTCATTATTACTTTTGTACTCCTATTGCTTACGACAGACATTTCCTGCAGCAGATCGGAAATAAACACCACGAACTGTCTTAAGCCTTCTAGATTCAGACTGCACCACACACTCTTACACAGCTGGCAACATGTTAGCATCCCCAACCCACACATAGCAGCGCAACAAAAGCAGAGCGGGACCCAAGTGAAGACGATGCTAAGCTAACTTATCAGGCCACCTAAGCACTGTTCAGCTCTGTGCTACCACTGGCCCCATGTTTGGATCTTCAGCTTGAGCTGAGCAGTGCGAGACCCAGGCAGAGACAAGGCCCAGACGCTAAGCCCAAAGCTTGGGCATCTAGGCCACCAAAGCACAGCTTTATGCTGTATTTGCCACCAAGGTAGCATCCCTGGTCCATTCTGAGGAGCGCAGCCGAAACAGAGAGACGAAGCTTGGACATCCAGGTCACCTAAGGGAATATAAATAATATAATTTTTTTTTAACAAAAAAGAAACATGGCTAACCAAGGATATCCTGAACTTAGCTGTTCATCTGCCGTGGTCAGAGGGCTCTTTTTCATCACTTCAGTTCATGTCAAGTTTATTTCCAGGGCACGTTATCATACACAGGTCATTCAGTGTGCTTCACAGCGATAAAATAAGCATGAAAGCATAAAGAATAAAGGTAAAAATCTGAATAAAAGAAAAGTAAAATTTAAAGGGTACATGCCATGCACTTTACAATAATTTTATTACATTACCTGAGATGCTTTTGTAAATAACATGTAACTTACATTAGATCAGTGTGTTAGTGTGCTGAAAGGAAGATGAATTCATGAATCCGGGTGAATATTTGCATCAGCCATGTGTCCTTGTTCACGCAGAGTCTCAGTAAATTGCTGGCTAAATTGGCCAAGCCCATATGAGCACTCAGAAGTCTGCAACCAGAGCTTCATTTCTCTAAAGTGAATGAATTGATGTACTTGCCAAAGTGCCTCCCCATTACTGTCTCTGTTCACACGGACCATTTCACGTGAAAAAAATGTCGCTTGAAAAACGCCACTTGTTCTTTCCAGTGAACTGGCAAATCCATTCATTTATTCATCTTCATTAACCACTTCATCCAGGTGAGGAATTCAGTTGATCGACAGCCTGTCCTGTGAACACTGGCCACGAGGAGAAAATTCACCCTAGATAGGGTGCCAGGCCATAAGATCGCAACCTGCGCACACATTCACACTTAGGGGCAATTTAGCCTAACCAATTCTGTGTGTCTGGGATGAAACCAGGGGGTGAGGCAGGGGGTAGCACAGGAGGATAAGACGTTGGGCTACTGATCGGACAGTCAGGAGTTCAAATCCAAGCACCACCAAGTTGCGACTGTTGGGCCCTTGAGCAAGGCCCTTAACCTCAAAAATTGCTCAGTTGTGTAAATGAGATAAAAATATAAGTCACTCTGGATAAGGGCATCTGCCAAATGACTGTAATGTAATGTAATGTAATATAAAACCAGAGAACCTGCATTAAACCCATACACAAATACAGTGTCCAGTGACCAGGACAAAAGTCTGCAAATAGAGTGACCCGAGCTCAGGCTCGAGCCGGGGACTTTGGGGCTGCGAGGCTGCAGTGCTTCCTGTAACACCGCCCTGCTGTTCCTGGCAGCAGATTGTTGAGTTAAATCAGCCGACTCAGGTTTGATCATACGCGTTTCCCTCATGTTGCGTTGGCTCACTTCCTCTCAGTGTAGTGGTTGTCGCAGGTCTGCTGATCGACTGTGACAGATTTAACACGCTGTGGCATTTTGGAACATATGGCTTTGGAGATCTCGCTCCTCTCCAGCAAGAGTGAAACTTTTAATCTGGTGCGTCAACCCCCTCCTAACGTTCCAAGCTCCTTGAGACCGAAGCAAATGGTTTTAAACTTGGTCGTGTCGTGTCCTAACCATTTGCCTGCACTCGGTCCAGGTGATAAAGTCTTAATGGTTTGTCATGTTATTGCTGTTGGCGAGAATATTTGTATTTTATAACATATTGAAATGGCAAATATCAGTCCTGAGGTTGTGTAATTTTCTTTGAGATGAAAGGCTTTGTTTGTACGAAACTTCCATTAGAACTAGGCACATCTGTGAAAGCAAAACACTGTGATGTAAGAGGCAATCAGACATCTTAGAGGAGGCAGCCACCTTCTCTCAAGGCTCTTGCTGAGATAATTGCATAAACACAGATGTAAGAACCGAGGCCTGTTGTAGTACCCATGCTGTAGCGAGTCCTCAAATATACATATATCCATGCAATCTCTTTCCAATTTGGCTTCGCAGTATGTTACATCACGGATGACCCTTTACCGTGGTTGGAAAACAATTAGTTCCTGTAATCGGGGCACAGCCGATTTCCCGAAGAGTGCCAACAGAGAACAATAACTCTGAACGGGCGTGCTGTATTTATACTGCACTTTCAGTTTCCCCCATCAGCATAACTTATCATATTTTACATACTTCTCTATCTAGCTGCTTCTTTGATCCGATCACTTAAATGAAAACAAACAATAGCTGTGATCGTTCAGTGTCGTAATAAAAATGTACAAGCCCTGTTTTGTATTACAGCCACTATTGGAGTAGCCGCCTTGTGAATTTGAGTGCACTGCGGCAGTAAATCATATGTTTGCATTTCTTGATGTCCAAGCCAGCTGCTGTGTGTTTTTCGCTGTCTGTCTGTCTGTCTGTGGACCTGATAAACTGCCTTCATTCTGCAACACAGCGTCGTAAAATCATTAAAAGTGTATACTAACATTCAGAACCTAAACAAATGTTCTGTTCAGGCTTTGCTTTTCATAACAAGATGGACAGTGCTTATCGTGCCGCCCTTATTGAAACAAAAGGCTGCAGGATGTTCAGTTTGGATTGCAGATGTGTAACTTCATTCATATAGACATATTGATGGCCACATTTCCCACGTTTTATACAAGGAAAAGGAAGCATCAGCTTCACCCGCCTGTGAGCGTGTCGTTTGTTAAATAACATTTACCATGAAATAGAAGAGAACGACAGGATTTGGAAACAGCCAGAAGTGAAGTGTCAGTGTCAGAGAGGACACGCCGAGAAGCGTTCCTTAAAAAGGAAATCAAAGTTGAAAGAAAATGAAAAGAGGCTTTCCTGCCAGATGGTGTGTGTTCAGTACAGGAATACAACTCTTCCTCTGGGTTTTGCTGATACAACAGCCACAGCACTTCCCTTTGTCACAGATAGAGATACGCACCCAGTCTTGCTTTGGCATTCATTCGTTCTTTATGGAACGACGAGACACTGACCGAATGACCACAGACAACCTTGTACGGCGCTCATGTATGTAAAGATGTGTGTGTGGGTGGGTGGGACCAAAAAGGAAGCTGCGTTAGCTCAGAGCTTTTTATTTCTCCTTTTGGGGTATGTTTTTATCTTCAAAGAGTGTGAGGCTGTGATTTATGAGGGCTTAAAAAAGTTTTGTCAGACTGGCTTTCTCAGTCTTTTAAAAATGCCTTCATTAAGATTAACAAGACAACGGTTGTATGGTAGTGCTGCAGAAAGGCTGTTTTTCTTGGGTGGAGAGAGAGAGAGAGAGAGAGACTGAGAGACAGAGAGAGAGAGAGACTGCTTTCCCAGATCATCGTCCTGCTTCGAAGTTCCTGCAGGGTTTAGTGCAATTATAAATAAAATCCACTGTAATTATTTTTCCATGCATGTTTATTTTTATAGCAGGTCCTCTAAAGGCTTCAATTGTCTTCTGACAAGGGGGTCGAGTCACGACATGTCTCTTAAGCTCCAAAGTTAATGAAAGAAAGCAAACAATAAGACAGTTCCTCATGTCCACAAGACGACGAGAGTTTTTCACATGGGGATGTTTCATGGTAACGTTTACTACTGGGAGATTTTGTACCTGTTTTTTTTGACACATTTGTTTTTAGTGAATTCGATTTCATGTTGATTGTCTGTTGCGTGTTTTGCACACAGAACACACTTTTTTTAACATGATTGCAGTGTCTTTATCTTACAAGGAGAGCACATTCGATGTTGAGAAATGTTTAATGACGCTCGCCCTGTGTGATTGGAGAGGAATGTTTACAGCAGCATTTCTGTGGTCTGATCTCTTGTGTGCCATCAGCAGACTGCATTTTTACCAACCAGCGTTACTGTGCAATAAGAGACTGGATTTCACATTCGCATAAGCGGAGACAATTTCTCATATTTGACTCATAGATAAGAAGGGTTGGACTACTCCCACTCTCCGCTGAAAGGCAATATTGCTGTGGCCTGAATGGCGGCGATCATGCTGCGGAGCCTTGCAGCCTGGGCACAGTATGTGGTGTCAGAGGGACAAACACAGCAGGCTTTGTGTGTACGCCTCAATTGGAACTGTTGGGAAGAGCCTTGAGCTGCCCAGAATGGCCAGTGTTAATTAAGGATCACATTGTTTGCCTTTAAGATCTCCAGACGAAGGGGTTCAGGAAGTCAGCGCATATTGTTCCCCTCGTGGGCTGCTGACTAAGGGTACAGACTACTTTTAAGTCTGACTAATCAGAGAAAGAGAAAAGACAGTTTCTGTTGTCCACTTTGAGACTTTTGGCCTGTTGCTTAAGACTCGAGATGAATGTATAATTTCACCTAAGTGTTTAGTATAGCTTCTGTCTTTTTAGCTGACAGCTTTGCTCTGAAGTGCAAGTGCAGGATTAGGTGTTTCCTTATGTCAGAAGTAAAGGGAATATCAACAAATCAGAAACGGATA
>JAQLOM010000037.1:12942140-12956642 GCA_030068315.1 Chrysichthys thysi | reverse complement strand
TAATTTCAAGCTTGCATGTTCTGTTGGAAGATCAAGTATAAAATGAATAAAGAACATGCTTAGAAATAAGTTTAGTGATCATATATTTGATTAATTGTTATTTTATTATCGGAAATACTAGATATATATGACTATATTCAACATAGATGTATATCAGAGTGTTCCATAGATTTAGCCTTCTACGTTTGGGAAAGTCAACGAGAGCACTGAGCAAGCTTTGTTTTGTAATTTTTAAATTTGGCACCTATGATGCTGGACTTATAGGACACACTGTACACTGACAATGCTAACATTTTAACAAATCAATGAACCAGAAAACCACAAAGCCTTGGTTACCCCACTTACCCCACTGCCTTGGTTATAGCCATAACTACCTCCAGAGAAGTTGTTATTTTGGCCATTAAATGGCTCCTGCTGTAGGAAAAAAAGCACAAAATGAGCTGCGTAAAATAAATGTGATACTTTTTGGCACTGAGCAGTTTGTGACCTCTACCTTGTAGTACTGGCCCATGGGTACCCCTGAAGGCGGGTACTGGCCTGTGCCCTGCTGACCTGGCATCCTCTGGCCGGGATAACTGGGAGAGGGCAGTGCTCTGGAGGCGTTAGGGTTTGGGTACTGTCCTTGCTGATTGGGGAACTGGCCATTAGGCCCAAACTGCTGTCCCCCATAGTTGGGCTGATAAGACAATAACAACACAATTACTTCTTAAACTTAGTAAGTGTATGGGAACATTTTGATTCAATGGCTCAATTTGAAATAACATGTATGGACAGGGTGATGACAGGAATACACATGAACTTGTGTTCGTCTCCAAAAAGTTAAACAATTTTTATTGTTACAGAAATAACAATATTATCGAAATAATGTTATAGCAATAATACCTTACTGGTTTAATACATCTTATCGACATGAAAAAACATGTGCTTATGACATTGGTGCTTTCAGAAATATGTAGATATTATATACAGGTCATTTGAACTGGTGTGTGACAAGGTGAAATAAAATAAACAGACATCATTTTAAATGTCTACATCTTTTCTTGGCACTTACAAACTTGCACACTGATAACACTGATCATAAGCTAATATATAATGTATTGGCTTGTATTTCTGTACTGATAATATATTACGTATCATTAAAAACTCTTGTCATTTTATGATGGCCTTGGTTAAACTGTTACCCATCAATAAATAAGAAACATAACAGGAGGCTCCATCCTCACCTCTCCAGGATAAGGCCTCTTTGTGCCCTGCATGGGCATGGACTGAGGTCTGGGGCCTGGATATCCTTGCTGGGGCATCCTTTGGCCATGGGCTCCGAACGGCATTCCTGGTGCCCGGGGCTGGCTCATGCCCATCGGAGGGCCGCTGATATTGGAGCTGTTCATGCCAGCACCCATGCTGGCTGGGTTCATGCCTCCTGTCATGGCCGGCGGGCCCCGGGGTCCGGGCTGGTTCATAAACTGGCTATTATAGCCCTGCGCAGGACCCATCTGAAACGATGAGCACATCTGGAGAAAACAAACATTACAATTACATGCAATAATCACTCTTACTATACTTCCCTGTTGGCGCGCATTGCTTAATGTGTACATTACTTAATGTGTACATATTATTTTAGCTTTAATAAATGTACGTTTTCATTCTTTGTTCTTCTCTTACAGTGTCGGTGCCAAGTCACACACTTGCAAGTGATATCTTACTTTGTCTCATTCGGACCATATTAGTCAATACATAAGCAAGGGGATCAACAGCATTGTTTCAGCTCGACTGAATGGACATTACTCACCTGTCCATACTGGTTCATGTCCTTGTTGGTTTCCTGCAGGGCAGCCACAGTTGCCGTGGCAGTAGCTGTTGCAGTGGCGGCGGCAGCAGCGACAGCAGCAGCAGCAGCAGCTGCAGCAGGCTGAGTAAAGTCAGAAGGAGGCCGGGTGTGAGGGGGCATGCCTATGCCACCTGGAGCAGTCGGACCACCTGGATAACTGCAAAAAAAACAAAACAAAACAAAAAAAAAACATTTATACCCCAACCCAATACACTTAGGTAAACTAAAATGGCATGATTCCAATGGACTTTCACATAAACTAAGAAGACAATTAAACAAATATAAGAAAGCCTTTCTGTTTGATTAAAAAAAAAAAAAAAAAAAAAACAACTGACATCATTGAGTCTACTGTATTTCTAGATACATCCTTAATCACTATTCTCGCTCGCTCTCTCTGCTTGGCACCATGGGAAGGTGATATCATCTCTTTTGAGAAAACTCCTGGAAGACTAACTAACATCCCTGAGCTAAGTGTTGGCTTGGCATTGGAATAAAATATCAAATGTCACTAATGGAAGCCTCATTGCCCACGTTTATTGAATTTCTCCCAGAACGGGGCAAGGAGAGACTCCTCTCTTTGCGCAGTATCTTTTCAGTGAACGTGTTTCATTCTGGTGCACTGATTTGTCAGTGCTACGCTTTTGAACACTCACCTCCCACTGAATCCTCCAGCTCCAGGATGCCCAGCTCGTCCATACATGCCTTGCTGCATGTAGGCCTGGCTGGAGCCACCTTTGGCTGAGAACTGCTGCTGTTGGCCAGGAAACTGAGATGAGTTCAGCCCTGGGTTGTTGGCTGACATGCCAGACCCAATTCCATTGCCTCCAGGGTTCATGGCGTTGTTGGTGTTAGCCATGGGGTTGCCCAATACCTATTTTAATGACAGCAGGATTAAACCTTTGGTTGTGAATGATATTAATAATAGAATGCCAGAGATATTCAAATAGGAGCACTTCACACGTTAGTGCATGCTGTTATTGTCTGTCTCACCTGACTTTGTGATGTATTGGTCACCCCCCACACAGTCGTCACCACCGACAGTGAGCCTGGGGCCTGGTTGGCATTCTGCTGCCAGGGAACGGAGTCATACGGAAAGGACCCATCACTGAAAACCAACCAAACACATCAGCCACAGGAGATTAAAAACAGTCATATGCAGCAGGGTCTGAAGCAATAGTAAGCCATGTATGGGGAGGTGTGCTGACTTTGGGGAAGAATTCTCTCATCAATGGAGAACATTGTTTCTCGTGGAAGCAAAGCAGGAAGATTCACCAGGGAGACTTCCTTGGCAACCAATCAGAGCTCAGGCCCCGAGTACAGAATGTTCTATTAAACATAACTTCATTGAGCCAGCACTTCTCCTCTGCTTACATGCCCCAGAGGCCTTTTGGCACTGTATCAACAAACAATCCTTCTGCCCCAAGTTCTCTACTGACTTACACAGATAAAAGTTTAAAGCAAGGTGTGATATCATCAAATGTTTTCTCTATCTTGAGGAGTCATGGGTTTGCAAGCTATCAAAGTGAGCTTGCAATGATGCAATGTTTATACAGCATGGCTGACAAAACTTGAACTGCTGGTGTCTTGGAAAAGCCTACGTACAGGCAAGTGGTGGTAACAACAGGACTCCAATAAAAAAGACCTGCCTCATCTGTTTTGCTCGGACCTTTTCTATTCGTTGTAAACGTCCACTATAAGTGGGGTGAAAAGACACATTTATAAAATCGAGGCATCGGGTGCATGGAATATTATAAAGTGAGATTCCATTCAGGTCATTTCACGTAAGAGTAACAAAGTGAAATACAAGCGACTGGGCTTTGTAAATACAAAACAAAGAGATGACTTTTAGTTGCTGTTGCATTAACTCCTTTTATTTGCATTCACACCTGTGCACACACACCTCCCATCCCCAAGCTTGTGAAGAGACTTTGCGTACATCATTTACATTCATTTACATTTATTCATTCAGCTGACGCTTGTATCCAAAGCGACTTAGAAAAGGAGTCATAATCCAATCCAAGCTTACTCCTGAGCAGTTGAGGTTAAATGCCGTGCTCAATGGCCCTACAGTGTGGTTCTGGCTGTTCTGAGATTAAATTCAGCAGAACCTTAGCTTCAACACCATGTTCACACGGACCCAGTCCCATAAAAATGTTTCTCATGCTAATCATGAACTGATCAAAAGGTTTAACTGACATATTAAATTTGATATGACAAGCACCATGCTATGAAATTTAAAGAGATTGCCTAGCCCAATGGGATATCTGTTGTTAAAGAGTGAACAGGACATTATAAGCTTTAGGGTCAACAGGTACAGGTAGTAGGCATCTCGGTGTTTGAAAAAGGTCCAGTGAAGGACAGGCTAGCTCTCGGGGGAACTTTATACTGACCTGTGGGAAAGCGAGGGCTTCATAGAGTTCATGGGTGGCTGCATAGGCACTTTGCCTGGGGGCTCGTTCTGCCGATTCTTCTGGTGCCGGAGCAGGAGGAGCCGACCCAGCTCCTCGCACCAGGACGACAGCAGTGCTAGAGAGCGAGAGAGAGAGAGAGAGAGAGAGAGAGAGAAAGAGAGAGAGAGAGAGAGAGAATGAGTCTACCAATTCAAGGCACAGGAACCTTAATATGATGCAGGAATCTAGGACTTGCAGTGTGTTTTCTTCTACGCTTAAACAATCTACATTTAGAACCCCGATCCAGCCTGTTTATTTCAGTACTACAAACACAATTTTCACTTACAGCTGATAAAATTATACACGTTAGTCAAAGGATGTGATAAATGACAACCAAACCCGCTCTGGAGAAAAGATAACTACGGTAATTCTGTGAGACTGCAATGTAATAACGCATCAGCGTCTCACCTTAACCTTCACTGACAATAACATCCGCTTTCCATTTCAAGCTGCAGTTTAAGCCTTTACCACAGGAGGACACTGCAGTCCTCTGTTTCCCAGAGCGTATCGAGTCGTTTCGGCCTCTCTCAGGATCATATGCTTTTCATCTGCAGCGCATTGTAAGCAGTGATCCTACTACAAAAGACTGCTCTTGTCTTCTGGTGGTGGGAGGATGAAAAAGCAGGAGAGGAAGAGAGAGATAGAGGTACGGGAGACAAGAACTGAAGATGGTGAATCATGTCGTGGCAACAGTTCTCTGTTTATCTTTCTCTATATCTCTGACTCAAATAAGTGCTTTAAGTGCTCTTTGGACTATCTCTCTCTCTCTCTGTCTCTCTCTGCATGTCTATTGAAACACCTGTGTGCAGTGAGACGGAGGAAATGGGAAAATACAAGAGATCCATGCTGTCCACTATGATACTACTTGGATACAGCATGAATGAAAGCCATGAAGTGCCTCACGAGGGTGGGCTTTCCTCCGCTATCAAAAAGACGGTGCAAGGCAGTGCATGAAATATGTCTTTTAATACGAAATGAGTTCATCCTCTGGAACAATAGCCCTCTTTCTTCCCGAGAACCCTCCATGGAGACAGTACATAGAGAAGAAAAAAATGCCCTGTGTGCTTATTTCGACACAGAGGGTGGTGTTAAAGAGTCTTTTTCTCCTTGTCTGGGAGACTGCAGCGCTCTCCGAGCTGAGTGCATGCTCTCTCTCTCTCTCTCTCTCTCTCTCTCTCTCTCTCTCTCTCTCTCTCTCTCTCTCTGGTGAACAGAGACAGACGTCTGCTTTAGCTCTTTCCTCCCTGTATCGATCAGCCAGTAATGACTAATAAGACTGCTCAGCTGTCTCCAGTGCCCTTAATGCTGGGAGAATGTAAACGAGCAAACGCACGTCTGACAAGCAGACAGGACCCGTGTGCACACGACACATTTTCACCTCCGTCTCAGCTTTATCACACATGGTGTGCGCACGTCTTTGGAAGACACACGATCCCTCTTGCACACCTTTACTCATTACGTTTCCAGTGATTTGTGCTATTCGTTGCTCTGCCAACGTCTGTCTCTGCCTGTCCAGGTTATAAAACATACAATTACAGTAAGGCCATGTATCGGTACACATATCAAAGAGCATTGTTTGAAAACGAGCGCAGCTCGCCGTGCGACAGGCATGAAAAGCCGACGCAGCAGGCTTGGAGCAAGGGGCTGGAATCACCCACCTATTTAAATGAGAATTATTCCACCCTGCCATTACAGAGAGCTTATCTCCACGCTAAATCACCACCTCTGCACGCCGGCAACTGCTATTTTCTCACAAAAGACCAACTTAGAACTCATATGACAGGTTACAGCCAGCCACTGCCTGCCAATTCCTCTCTGTAGTCCCCTGCTAGCACGCCTCCTACACCTAACAAAGAGCAGAGCACTCATGCCTGCTATCCAGCCTGTGTATTAGGTGCAAAAAAAAAAAAAAACCCACCCAACAATCTGTACTTAAGCTTTAACACCTGAACACCTTTAATCAACATGCAACAACACCTTTCTTCAATTTGAATAGGCTTCTATTTTTTCCTACTAGACCGCCTGTGTTTTCATCTGTGCGGTAGCATTCCCTCCAGTCACTAATTCTGCTCTAACCACGTCTCCCACAAAGTTCTGCCTCCATTTCCTTCCTTCTCATCCTCCTCTCTGTACGGTTCCCTCCCTCTTTCTGCCACAGACACCTGCTCCATTGTTAGCTGTGGATTGGGTGTTGGCGTCTTGGCAGTGGCAGATATGGCTGTGTCACAGGCGTGGTAAGGCGCTCTTTTCTGGTATTACGGCAGCCTGCAGGACAGAGGCGTTCAGGCCTCCAGTGGATATCTGTGTTGGGTTAATGACAGTAGGCAGAATGGTGTGTGAGGCGGGTTAATGCACATGTTGAGCATGATGAGCTGGTCGGTACTGGCTGTACACCCTGCAGTATAATGGTGTGTATGTGTGTGTGCTGGCTCTGTGGCGGTCTGCAGTATGGTGATGGAAAACAGGATGCCAGGGTTGGCACACAATGGCACGCTTTAGCCAGAGACAGACGCAGCAGGAGGCAGGGAGAGCAGACACACAGCAGGGCTCCCAATGGGCCAGGCGAGCACCAGTCATCCAGTGCTGAGCCTCTACTAACACCAAATTATCCGGCAGCAGTCAGCAAGCCATGATATACTAGTGTCCAACGTCCAGAAGTCTTACAATCTGGTGGAAGGTTTGCGAAATAACAAACACAAACAATCTTATTTGTTCATATCCTTTCGTTCTCATTTCCTCAGAACTTTCTGAAGTGACTGCTTCACCGTTCATTTATTTTGGGAGTCTGGCAATATCCTGCATCATGCCAGCAAAGTCGGCAACCACAACATTATATCATTTAATGTACTCGTAATTGCCTCGATCAGACAGAACAAGGTTATTTACTCCAACACCGTATTCCAACAAGCTTTAAAAATGCACCCGACGTTACATTTGTTTTCATTGAATACATAAATGTCAGCAACCGCTAAATGCCATGAATCTCTAACAAACAAACTGTTGTTATTTTCCCTACGAAAGCATTAATTTTAGTTCATGGCCAACATCAGGCCATTCTGTGCTACAGCTCTGGTGACTGGGGCACTTCACAGGCACACCCAATACATCAGAGTAAACAAACAGAGGCAGGAAAACATGGCACAGTTATTGGCTCTAGGGTACAAATCTGAAGCACAAATCCGCTGGCACAGGGTGCACATTACGCGGCAGTAATTGTCACAATAATCATGATAGCCACAATAATATGCTCAATTTAATACAGTGCAAAATGTATTATAATTAAACCGTGACATTATCAGCACTGATAACTTAAGGAGTCCTGACAGATCTTAATGAGAGACCAGTGGGCTTTAAATTATCATAGAACAGACTGTTGTATTTAAAAATCAGAATTCGGAATACATTTTCATGTCTGAAACTAGCTTCCTCTTCACCACTACACATACTGATTACATTTTAAACGTTTTAATCAAGCACTAAGTCTACATGGCTTATTAATAGCGCACTTAATAACATATACCCATGTCCTGTTTTCTTTGCTGTACTATCTCTCATGCTAAATATGTCCCTAATATGTAATAGCCTTGTGCTATTCTTAGGCCAAAGCCTGTGTGTACTAGCGCGAGGACTTCTGCAAGTAGATAAGATCTGCTAAATGCTCTGTGTGAATGTGAATGCCATACTCTCGTAGTGACTCCAAGGAAACAAGCTCTGCTGATCCTAACGTGTCAGGTCCTTCTGCCTTCCAAACAGATCTGCTGAGAGAACAACAGTCCGTGGCCCACCAGATAGCTGGCAAACAAGCTACAGCTTTCAGGCATGACCCATCTCAGTGTCTCACTCCCCCTCACCCTGTGCCCTGTTAGCTGCACTTTGTGGTTTAGTGAACTGATGCCCATCAATCCCTCCTGCTGATCATGGTAAATCCTCTAACATGCAGGTCTCTAGTGGTCTTTGTCACCCTGGTTACACAAACAGCTCCCAAATCTGCTCAAAATATGTGCGTTCACCCCATAGACCCCTATTCCTGCACAACAGCTCAACCACTGCCTTGTCATGAGCTTTTTAGATACAACAAAGCCTGCACATCTCTAATAAAATGGAGATTGCAACAAATAGACGGCGGTGTGATGGAGAAAGGCCAAAATGAACAAAGCCATCAAAGTGGAGAACTCCACTTGACTCTATAATCACAGTCTGGCCTTATCAGATAGCAGATTTCAGCCTGGCCCGAGCAGACAGCCCACTGTGCCAAACACAGCACAGTGCCCTCGTCCTTTCCATTACTTATTCATTGAATGTATTACATCTCTGCATGTGAAGAGGCAGGCTGTGGGAAAAGAAGATTTGATTATTGAGAGTGGTGAGAATTAGGAAGTGATGATGTTTTGGATAGTTACTCTACAAGTAGGCCTATCTGCATGTTCATTTCATCTGATGAAGGGTTTATGTTAAATTATTAGGTAAGGTTTGCATGTCTAAAGGGCAATATGTTTTGGTAAACTAAAGCAATTCACAGGAAATGGTCGCGAAAAGGAGTGTTAGGTTGGTCTTGAATCTTCCAAGTGATCATATTTCTGCTTGATTTACACACAGACTACATGACCCAAATCAGTATCTTCTAAAATTGAAACAATATTCAACCCTGCTTTCTGTAATCCTCTATCACTTTTATCCCTCGGTTCTTTCTCTCTGTCTGCATGGAGAGGTTATTAGTGCGCAATCCGGATAGCTGCCATGCTGGCGAATGTTTAAAGGCCATCATGTCCTGTCATCTTGTCATATCCACATGACGCTACAGAGCAGGCCACTGCCCTGCTCCACACTGACATCATTCAGCCCTCATTTCAGCCAGCTAATGGATAATAATAATAATAATAATAATAATAATAATAATAATAATAATAATAATAATAACAACAATGGATTTCTAAATGAGCTGTGATATAAAGACAGCTTCCATAGCTTTAAAGTGTTGCAGGCAAGGCTGGTAATATTTCACAGTGCATAAGTACAGAAGTGGAGTGTAAATAAAACAATAGATGTGGTGAATACACAAAATATCAGTATAAGGTAATCTGACACCTAATATCCTATTTACATTTTTGGAAAAAGGTATATGTGCCCAACACTGGAAAAATCTCCATATTTATTTCATTCTAAAAGTTTTCCATCTGTTCCCATGCAAAAAGTGCAAGCTGGTCAAGAGAAATCCCCAAATATTTCAAGTTATAAAAGCAGGCCATTAAAACCCCCAACGACGCTAGCAGAAGCGTGGATTTCTTGCTACTTTTCAAACAAAATCCTGCAAGAATTTGTGCTTAGATATGTGTTGTGCCCACCTCAGTACAGTATACCAGACCTCGCTGGGATTTCACTGACTACTTAATTTTGATGTTTTGAAATGTCAAGTCATAAACCTGATTTGTAGTTATTATAGCATCTAAACTTAAAAGGATGTGTTTAGTCATTTTATTCTACATCACGTGCATCAAATTGCTGAAAAGCTTTCATGTGCACCGGGATAATTATGCCGACTGCATAAATCATATCAGCAAGGCTCTTCAGTCAGATTACACCAAAAACCTCTGGGGGCGATTTAACAGATATTCATACGATAGACACTATGCTTTACATAAAACAGTTCTTGACAGCACAGGTCAGGGATTGAGCAGAGATGTTCAATGTGTGATGGTGCGGGAGGAGTGTGCTATTATTTAGTGACACTGTACAGGTCCTTCCTTATGAGGAGAAGCCTACATACATACTAATTAAAACTACAGCTGCATGCATGCCGCGGGACCTATTAAACCCTGGCGGAGGCTAGTCAGTCGCATCGTGGCCTCCCCTACCCCTGATGTAATGGCTCCGGACAGATCTGTACACACACAGCAGGTGAGCTGCACACACACAGTATACCTACAAACATTTTGAAGCTTGTAAACACTTAAGCACTAGGGGTGTAGGGTAATGCCACTATTTGTATCTATATCTGTATCTATCAAATATTTATATCTGTATTTGGATTTAAAGCCAAGGTAGGTAATTAGATATGATCTATATCACTATGCTCCTAGAAACAGTGGAAAAATGAAAAAAAAAAAAAAAAAGAAAAAAAAAAATCCTTTTCTCCCTTACTAAGTTATTATTTTTGCCCTTAATATTATCTTGTGAATGTAACTGGGTCTAGTTTCCAAATCATGACTGAATTAGTAGCCTAATTTAAACCAAAAACCCAGACCAGGCAGATATTAAAGCTGGCCTCATGTTCATGTAACAACTTTTTTTCGTTGTTGTTGTGCCGCACAACGTCTGCAGCCTCAATCAGATGTCCTGTGAGCCTTTTCTGCAGAGAGAAAAATAGCACACCTATACATATCTGTATTTGCATCACTCAAGAACACATGACCTATTCAATCCAAATGATAACGTATTCACGTGCTGTTACATCCCTACCAAGGGCAGCCATACTCAGAAACCGTTGTTCAAACGTAGTGTGTAATCACAATAGAGGAACTGCAACTTTTTTTTTTTGTCAGTGCAGATATAATATTTGCGCTGCCAGAGATTCCTCCTACAATGCAGCCTCATTGACACACAGTCTATTTTTTAAAGCATCAATAGAAATAGCTTGATTCTAGGTGAACTGACAAAACACATCATATCGTATTGTATCTTCAAAAGCAAGTACAATGAATGAAATAAAGATTACTCACACAAAGGCAGTAACAACACAGAGGCCGACCCCAGAAGTGAAGGACACACAGATGGAGGTTTCGCTTACACATACGTAGTAGTATGTAATAAAATAAGGAAATAAAGAGGCAATTGGCAATGACTGGCACAGTCTGAGAAAGCTTTACCTTGTCCGCGGTATTGAGTGAGTGCGGAGCACTTTTTGAAAATGTGATAAAAACATAACTGAGCAGCACATGCTTCTGTGATACAGTTATGGATGCCTATTTAGCAGCCAACGAGCCACACACACACACCCCTGCAAGAGGAAGCACATCAAAAGCATCTGTGTCACTGTGACTCAGCTCCTGTGACTGCTCACAAATGAGTAAAAAAATAAAAAAATTAAATAAATAAAAAATAAACAGAATGAATGTCCGGGGTGACGATGGCAGGGGAGAAAGATAGAGGAACAGAGAGAACGAGCTCTCCATTGGATGTGTCACACAAACCAAATGAAGCTATAACACAGAAGAGTACCTGAGTCACTTTGACATCTCCTGCAGGTGTTGGTTTCTGTAGGGTTCAAATTCAACATTTTACTCATGGGGCAAAGCAAACGTCAACACAAACAATGCAGCATTAACAAAAAAAAACCCCAAAACAAAACAGTTTTAGTGACTTGATGAGGCATGAACAACATGAACGGCCCTCGGTCACAGTTAGGAAGCCCTAAATGGCTCAGTGCAGGAATGGAGAATTTGACCTGCCTAAAAAAGGCAAAAGCGCAATAATTATTCCAGATACCGTGCATATTTTTCAAATATTCTAAGCCCTCGTCATGAATGTTAAATGGCCCACATGTAACTGAAAAATGGATTTGCCTTGTTTTGCTGAACTATGAGTTTGATGTATTATATGAAATCTTTTACAGATGTAGCATTCATTCCCCGGTCTATATATGAAAATTCATGTGCAAGCGTAGGCCAGTCTGAATTCCTGCTGCTTGTCATATCGCTACAGTGAACACGTACTGAAGATGTGGAGAAATGTCCAAATGTTCGGCTTCTCCTTGATGCTGGGCAGCAAATCTCTGCCTAGCCTTCTGAAGTATCCAGCCATCAGAAAGCAGTGGCTAAAGTCGATCTTTTCTGAAGTCCCTGAGGGTTTTGGTCTATTAAACTGTTTGCTCAGCACTTTTCAGGCTGAACTGCTGGAGCACAGTTTAGACGTGCCAAAAAGTCGCTGATGCAATCCTTAAATAGATCATTACGCTCCGATGTTTTATCTGTTAATGACTACAGGGTGTACATTGATTTGAAGTGATCTTTATCTGATTCAACATCCAGGAATGTTACGTTTTGACATTTCAGCATGCAATAGCCCCACTTATCACTGCAAGGACCAGTACAGTCATTTCGTATGAAACTTTTTGACATCACAACCACTATGGATTTTAAAGTGGCCTGCTCATGGAGCTTATTTTCTATATATATGAACTGCATTAACTGATACATTTTAAAACATCAAACTCATGTGTTTTCACAAAACAAGAACAAAAGGGTTTTTTTCATGATATGATCATGACATGGCATGATACGGATGTCAAACAAAAAATATTCTCTTAAACAGCACTAAAGTCCCATATAAAATCATACTGGACATTATGCAACGACGCCTTCAAACATGTTCTGTCTCACTTCCAAATGATACGAGTATCTGCGAATCAAAACAGTTATGTCTATATTTATTATGGGTCCCTTGTTGATGAGCATTTCATAAGCCACTTAGAAAAGGATTGTACGCACTTGTTGTTTAAATGTTATTCTTCTGTTGCTTTTAACCACAAGTGCTTTTTATACTTTAATCCTTCTTCTTGGCTCCAAAGGAAACCGGTTTCATAAAAAACTAAAAATAAAAGAATATATCTTTCATAGATTTTTAACAGATGAAGTAGTCATTTATTTTTATTTGGTGACAGTGTAATATTATAAAATATTCATAATTTATGGAACTTATACTTAACGTCTTGTCTTCTTGTTCATATATATTTTATATGCCTACAGGTACATTTCTAAACGTTTGTTGGTAGAGGACAAGCGGCAATAAATATTTTATAATCCGTTCAGCAAAAAAATAAAACTTTATACTTCTTCAGAATGGATATATCCATTCATTCATCCATCCATTATCTATACCCCTTATCTGTCAGGGTTGTGGGAAGACGGAGCTAACCCCGGCTGACTTTCAGGTGAAAGGCGAGGTCCTACAACTACAAAATATTATTTTTACTGGCCTAATTAAAGCAAAAGATAGCATCCTTTATTCATTACTTAGGCATACTGAAGTGCTATAAAATCATATTTATTCTTTTTATTACCATTTAATAGCTCTTTTAAAATGAAACATAAACTTTTATATCTAAAAATATAAATCCAATATGTATTGGAGATTATGTTGGTATCATAGTAATTTTCTACAAGCCAGGAAATGGCAGCTCAGTAGTTTTTGGAGCTAGTAGCTTTGTGCTAGCGGTCAGAAGCTTGCGAGTTCTAATCACAGCACTGCTAAATGACCACGCTTGGGTCCTAGAGCAAGATCATTAACCTTCGACTGCGTAGTTCAAGTCCCTTTAAATAAAAGAGTCAGCCAAAATGAGCAACTGTAACTCAAATGAAGTCTTTTTTTAGTGCATCACCCTTATGCCTATAAGTGCCCACTTGTTTGTTTGCTGGTTTGGCTCATCATTCACACCTACTACCAGTTAACAGACTCCTTACAACCCACAGACTGAAAAGAACGAACACATCATTCCGTAGCGTACATAGACACTAATATATATATATATATATATATATATATATATCGGTATATATTTATTTATAAATATATATGAACGGATCACTACAAAACAAACAGTGAAAAAAATTGTGCTCTGTTGTAGGATACTCCCTAACCAGCTAGCGAATAGCCTGCTAGTATATCAGATAGTTCGCTTTTCACATTCAATGTGTATTAAAACAAAAAATAAACTTAATGAGAGGGCAAAGCAGTGTTGGTGATAACTGACTTTTGTTTTACCTCATGACAATTACTGCTGTCTCTTATTTGCGGCGTTAGACTAGTCAGAACGTCTTGTTAAAACTGAATCCTTCTGAAATAGCCCTTGTGATATTTAGGATATTCTCTTAAGAGTACTAAGTAGATAGCAGCGTCAGGGGAAAAAATCAGAGATTCAGATACTTGGATTCTTATGCACTGCCGAGCAAATCCCCCCAAAATTAACCAACATCATTTCATTTCCAGGAAGAAGTAATCATAAAATTATGAAACATTAGTCAGGGCTCTGAAATGTCATTATTATCATAGAGCAAGGCCCTTAAATAATGCTGTAGACAAGAATTATAGCCATGAAGGTTTTTCATCGAGAAAATAATTGTGACCCGTGCTGGCACAACAAGTCAGAATGAGCAAATTTTCAAAAGTGAGTTATTGTTACTTCCACATTGTCCATCTAAAGACCTTCAAAATGAGGCATGGTTTGTTGAA
>JAQLOM010000037.1:12876291-12898352 GCA_030068315.1 Chrysichthys thysi | reverse complement strand
ATGTCATAATTTCTCATAATGCAAACAAGGCTAATACATCAAAACAAGAAACAACAAGAGGATTTCAGAAAAATGCCGCAAGTTTCCCACGGTATCCGGCCTCTGTGACGAAAGGCCAGCTTACCAAAATGGCACACATAGCGTCGAACTTCCGTACTTCCTGATTATCAACGTATTTTCCGGCCAGTAATCTACCTTGTGCGTAGTGCTTTAGAATCTTTAGTTGTAACTATTAAATGTAGTGTTAATTTGTGGCTGTTTGCTTGCACAATTTTCACTGTGTTGGCATGCATGTGATCTCTGATCACTTGTAGTTATTTTGCAGTTCTCTATAAATCAATTGTGCATGAGAAACCCAGGATTAGATACATTTGTGAGATGCTTTTCTGTCACACATAGCAACACCAATCACGCTACGGTAGCCAACTTTGTCACGCATTTCCACTCAGTGCTTAACTGGTAACTGTAACTGGTGTGCTCGTCTGCTTGATTTATACCATACATCACAGTCACATGACCTACAGTACTGATCGTTTGCAAGGTTTCATTTGCGTGAAGATAGGAGGTGGGTTTATAAAAAAAAACAAAAAAAACAACAAAAAACAAACCAAAAAAAAACCTGGCAGTTCAGTGTAAACTCTTATGTTTTATAAGCATGTGTAGTCTACAGAGCATTTGTTTAAAAGCAAAGTGATTTTCCACTCAATTCACCAAAAAGATCAAATACATGGCAGTTCAGTAAGTCCGAGGTTAAAGCAAAGGTGTGTAATTTGCAGACATCACTGAAGACAAAAATCATGACTGTAACAAGAGAGGATATCACTAATGATATATGAATATTTTCAACACATTACAAAAATAAAGTCAATCATATTCTTTAAACATCCCTGCGATTCCATCAGGATAAAGTGTCTTCCTGTGAAGAGTCATCATCACCACAAACACTAGTGCATGATTACAGCTCTCGAATGAGACACTCATCACTGTGCTTTGTCCTTTATGCATGCTGCAGAACTGACCTGATTCGTCAATACACATGTACCAAAATCACTGTATCTGAAAAAATAGGTACTGAAATAATAATGACTAGGGACTATATGATAAGCCACAAAGTTATTTCTTTTCTTTCTTTTTTTTTTGCACTTCAATGTTTAGTGCTTTTTTTTTTTTTTTTTTTTTTTTTTTACTTTTTTTTCTTTCTTTCTTTTTTTCTTTTTTCTTTTTTTTTTACACAGGCCTTCATAGAAATGTTTTATACATAGACGTATGCACACATACACACACACGTATACACACTCTTTACTCCATTTCAGTCTCAACTATCAGTCATAGCACTGTGCTCATAAAACAAATCACTACTTCACATTTCGGGCTGGATTGGAGTCTTTTTGGGATAGTTCTCTCTTTTGTGCTCTTATTTTCATTTGTCCGTTTTCTCACCAGAGGGGTTTGATGAAAAGCCTCATACACTGTCCCAACCCATCTCCATGCTGCTGAGCTGTGATTGGCTGGCTTGGTTCTAGAAATGAAGCGTGAGCAACAGGATGGAGGGGAGAAAAGCTGTCACCGCCAGGTCAGTGCATCCTGGGCTGCTGTTGTACAGATCAGGTAATGGAAGGGTAGAGTCACTCAGTAGTCTGTCTCTTTCGTTCATCTGTGCGAGAGAAAAAGGGACAGAAGCACAGAGGGAGGAGGGCATTTAGCTCCATGATGCATAAGAATTTCCATGTCTGCTCATGTAATTTTTGTTTGTACTGACATTCTGTCTGTTCTGTCTTCCTTGTCTCCTCGCGTTTCTTTTTTCACTTTCTTTGTCTACATCCATTCATTCATCATCACGCCCACTGTTTTACCCTCTGGTCACGTATCTTGCATCAGTGGAGTAACTTCCACAGCAGGAACTGACCTACATAAACCTCAACCATGCACTCACACACATATAGCACACTGAATCTCCAGGTGATAAATGATTTGTTTACCTGGGTGGGTATTTGTGGATGGAAGATGTTCTGCTGGCCGTCCACATTAACTGAGATGGTGGTCGTGGTTATGGTAGTGGTAGCTAGGTGCTGATTGGGAGTGTTGGCTCTTGGACTGGCTGCTCCTGGCTGGTTAGCTGCTGATTTGGAGTCCGTGTCATTGCCAAAGGCGAGGATAGCGTTTTCTGTTTTGAGAGAGAGAGAGAGAGAGAGAGAGAGAGAGAGAGAGAGAGAGAGAGAGAGAGAGAGAGAGAGAGAGAGAAAGCCTCAGTCTGAGGCCGCTGGAGTAATTAAACTCCCACACGGCTTCTTCAGGGGATGAGGAGGTGAAATCTCCTGAGAATGACGCCCATTTTGTGTGGGCTACTGGGAGCTGCAGCGCACCGTGCTGCGCTGGACCTGAGGGACACTAACAGATGAATGCCTGTCACTGAAATGGAGCCCCTGCCTTGCGGGAATCAGCTATAAGCACTGAAAACTAATCTATAAAAGGAAGATAGGGCCATCACAGAGCCTGGTGAACACACACACACACACACACACTTACTGCAAGCATTGAAAAACAAATAGCTGTTTCCCGAGTCATATTCATGCGACACCTACTTGTTTTGGTGTTTTGTTTTTTTTTAGCATGGATGCAATGCAAATTTACATTTTATCTAAAGAGTTTATTTTAACAAACAGCCTCCCTGGTCCACTGGTCTCCACAGAATTGTTTCCATAATTAGTGCTATTGTATCATACTCTGTTTTCTCGATATAGAAGTGAGCATGTGGGAGGTCACATGCATGGTACCCTTTCCAGCTGTCGATGGGTCTATGTATACATAGTGGAAAATAGGCTCCATCACATTCACAAGCGCTTTCGAGCCAGCAGCTGTACCCTCAGTAATCAAAAACTATGGGTGGAATTTCGATGAAACTAGCATGTCTAATGTATATTACCAAACTGGGACACCGAAATAAACCATACAATGGCAAGCACCTCACAGCATATGCTCTGCTGATATGCAACTGCCAAATTTCATTACACAAAACAAGGCAATATATGCATGTTAGTGAGCAAAGGGTTTGTCTGCATGTCCCCGGTTCTGTATATTTTCACTAAACGTAAAAAGCCTGGTGGAGGCCTCTTTCAATGGGAGCTGGTCTATCAGGAGAGTCCATAAGCCCATATCTGGAAGCTGATACAGCAGCGGTGATCGCAGATCATTTTTCATGTACAAATCTGCTTTGGCCAGGACACGCAGACATGAGGCTGAGCAGTAGCTGGCAGGGCGAACATGATGGCATCCTGGGACGGGGAGAGCATGACAGCAAATAGGAGGGGGTATTATCTACCATCGCTGCCCTCCCCTCATGCACAACCCCGCCTTGGGCCTTCCTTCCCAGTCGCTTGGCCAGCTGAGCAATCAGGTCAGTCGTCTCTTCCTGCGTCTCCCCTGGTCAATTGTTCCCTCTCCGTGCCTCGTGTGCAGCCCACAGCTCGGCTAAAATGATGTCATATCTGTTCCTGCGGCAGTCGGCCTGTGCCACGGCGTAAACACACAGCGGAGGTGGCTGCGACTCTGGCAGGAGACAATGAGCCGGGTTCAGTTACGCCAACATTTCTGATGATCTCGGCACTCCTGACAGGAAAACGGATTGTTTTTATAAATGCTCAGATGCCAATTCTCTTTCTGTAGTTTTTTTTTTTTTTTTTTTTTTTTTTTACACGTCAAGTGGCAATAGAATATAAAGAGCCATCATTGGTTTGTTTACTTTTTGTCTCTCCCCATTTAGAGAGATGAAGCAAACATTATTGCTCTAGTAAATATGTGCTCTCTAAGGACTGCTTATTGCCATGGTACATGTACTAGCAGTAGTGAGGCCATTGTGTAGGCATTATTATTCACAGGATCATTCCTCTAAGAGATAACAGAAGCATTAGGATCACTCAGAAGCACCTTGCAACCGAGCACGCACAGTAGTCTGTCTCATCAAACATCTCCAGACTCACAGAGAGTGAAGCAATGTAATGCAGTATCTATAAACTCTCTGCCACTGATTTAAAAGAACGCAAACTCCAATAACACTCTAAAAGCAAAAAACCCAAGACAGCTCCCCTGCCACCTGAAGTGATTACCAAGCACTTTACCAAGCAAGGGATTGCAGATGAATAATTCACTGCTTCAAAGCATGAAAACAGTCCGAACATACAGCACAGCCAGAGTGTTTCCAGTGAGCAGTGTGAGAGAGGAAGGTGCTGAATGAGAGGTCGAGTCTCCAACAGCACGGCCTCAATGAAAGGGGGGTGGGTTTTTTTTTTTCCATGGGAGTGCAGAGTGTATAAACAAGCAGGCGATTTGATTAAGTGTGTAATCGAGTGAGAACCAGAGCCCACACACTACAACAGGCCCAACACACTACAACAATCACACTGCTTTGACACAAACCAGCTCACTGGGCTGCTAATGAGGGCAAGCTCAGAGCACAGGGTATATACACACACACACACACACACACACACACACACACACACACACACACACACACACACACACACACACAAACGTAGCACGCCCTCTTTAACACCTGTGAACTGCCAAATACCAACATCATTTATTAACCAGTGGTCCTTAAACAATATAGGTCAGTACGTGTCTTCCTCCGTAAAAATTTCATTACTTTCACTCAAAAGTGGCACAAATTTCCATAGTGTAAAAGATAACAAGGCTGCTATAATTTGATTGAAGTACAAATCACAGCATGGTACAACAGTGATAACAATTCTGGTGACCCAAAACTGTTTCTAAGTGCTTTATAATGAACGCCTTCCTTTATGTCAAAACTGTACGTTGTTTTCATTCAGTCGGGGCAATTACTTAGCGACTGTGTGCGTCGCGTATGCTGTTGCGAGTTTAAAGCGTTCACGTTATTCACCTTAGCTAGAAATGATCATTTCAGGGATTTGTGAAATCACTAGACATGATGACAAACCTAAGAAACAAAACCGAACGCGATTAAAAGACAGACACGAAAATATATTAGATGTATTAAAAGCGGAATTTGATCACACGTCCGTGATATTAATACTGAGAACTCCCCCAGCTAATAAGCCCCAGTTTGACCCCTGGAAACAGCTGTATAAAAATTACACTTTATTACTTATGCTTGTGCTTTTCATTTGCAGACTGCAGATGCCCTTTAGAAATCTCAAATTTATTGTTATACTTTCATACATAATCCAATTTTAAACAGAAATATGGGCATGACATTCCACAATTGATATGAACCTGAACCTTGACCTGAAGTGTTTCAGGCGATCCTTAAGAAACAAGTTTAATGTGTTAGTGAAAGGTTTCTCCAAGTTAACCATTAACCGGAACGCAATCTTCCTTTCGCTGTTTATCTGGTGTCTAGGTAAACACAAGAAAGAAATACCTGAAATCTGTGCAAGTGTGACTGCTATCTTTCAGATTCTGGCTGTGAGCTCCTGTATGTCCTTTAGATAAACACTTCAGATTCTCCTGTTTCACGGTATGTTTTACAGCTGCCTAAAGTCTAAAATCTGGGCCAAATTTTGTCCTATCTGTCTCCATTTAGTTTCGGCGCTGAGCAAATGGCAATCGTTTTGAGATCACTGAGGGATCACGTAAATGTATCAATGTATAATAGAGTAGAAGAGATAATTAATGTTAATGTACCCCATTAACATTAACTACCAGCTCGTCGTTTAAATAATGCAATTTGCAGCAGCTGAAATAAACCAAGCAGACATTGTAAAACAAGGTCATAAGATTACCTGAAAGCAGTAATAATAATACTAATAATAATAATGATAAAGCATATGTATTACATTGTACTCCAAAAGCACCTCTAGTGCATTGTTACCCACTGTTTTTTTTTTAAACACGTTGTCATTAAGGTCAGTTTACTATGTTTGACATGAATAAATCCAAAGCCTCGAAGGATACTTTGGTTGAAAGAGGATCACCGTAAACATTACAAGATAAATCTCACAGCACAATGCAGAGATTGCCTGAGTAACCTTAGAAAAAAATCACAAGTAGTAATAATAATAATATTCATTATTTAAATAATAATCACAAGATATATATATATAAAAAAAAAAAAAAAACATACTTGAACAGGCCCGCTGTGTATTTCCTAGAAGACATCTGGTGCAATTACTCTGACTAAAAATTTGCGCTAGATCTGGTGCAGTATCAGGGAGATAAAATGCTAATTCACGGCTGAATGAAAGGATGAGGAAATACTTTTTATGACGATAAGATGATTTACAAGCACATTTGTTTGTATCCGGTAACCAAGGCTTGGTCCGTCCACCTCATTCCTGCCCACGTTAGAAAAGTAGCTCTAACAAACCGACTGAATGCATGATGATTTAAATCTGAGCAGCCTGTGCCTACATGTTAAAGTCTTGGCAGGGGCAGATGAGATCATGTCTCGGCCTGCTGTGAAGTCACGAATATTTACAGTGGTTACTCAATGGCAGCTGCGCATCGTGCATCTGTGAGATGCACCACACGCCCATTTCAGCAAGGGTGATGGTATAGCAGTTTCTTGAGTTAAACAGAGCTTAGGTCCTTTAGCGGTGTGGAGGTCAACCACAGCTAACAGGTAATAGAAGAAACCTCAAACATTGGCCTAAATGTTATGATTTGTCCCAAACAAGATCAGTTAGATCAAATTGCTCCATGGTTACATTCAGGTCTGTGCACTAACAGATCCAGTGACTGCCTTCTGCTCGGATCTGTTTTTCCCACTAATGCTATTTGTCTGTGCTCTACATCCTCAATCCCCTCTGAATGGTGGACTCGAGAGCCATTTGTCTGAATGAGTAAGGTTAAAAGTATACAAGTGGGGATGTGGCTGGAGCTCGGGAGCACCAGTGCACAGTGAACCTGGCGAAATCATACGCGTTATTTATTACCCATCTGACCATTGATCACACTCACTTATGGAAAAAAAAGCTGAAGCCCGTGCAGTGAAAGTCGCTACTCCAAAAGGGGACAACCATCAACAGCCAGACAGGTTTTGTCGCAGGTCTCAAGCACACGTCATCCTGCATGAACTATTTTGATGGTGTTTGGAATGAAACGCAAGTCGAGGATTTCTGTTTAACAAGCTTCCTAAAGAAGAAGAAAAAAATCCGATTTGTTTTGATAGTCGGTTTCCTTCAGCAATGCCGCACGTGGGTTGCCCTTGGTGACTTTACACCCACGTTTCCTCTTCCTGAGGTTAACCCAGTTTGCCGACAAAGCAAATCCTAAGTCAACAATGTGGCTTGGTATAGAATGACTATGATTTCATTTATTACGATTTTTCCATGACAGGCCTCTGCTCCTGTGCCCGGTCCAAGATCAATGGCCTACTTATATCGTTAACAAACAGGCAACAACATGCAAGCTTGTCCCACACACTCCTGTTCTATATTTTCACGGAACTAAAACGTAAGAACGCTTTACTGTCGTGCTTCAGTACATACATATAGAAACAAAATCGATTCTAAATATCGAGCAGGATGTATTTCCGCATCCGCAGCCACGTCACTCAGGATTTGGTTGAATGGGGAGCGCTGGTGTTTTTACTTTCGGACTCGAGCTCTCTGTCGCAGCTTGGCCTCCTACAGCTGAGGGTTAAAGCTATTTAAAGAAGACCCTAGAGCAAGCCCAGCAAATACACCACCACTGTACAACAGCAGCTCCCAGACAGCTGAAGAATGGCTCCATTATTCATAGGCACACATACACACATACACACACGCGTGCGCACACAAATACACACACAGTAAGGTACAAACCCCACTGACCTGCTCCTTGTATAACCCATTTCTCCCCCTCTGCCTACTGGAAATTCCCCTGCTTGTGGATGTGAGCATTAAGCCAAGCACATTGTTATACCACAAGAATTCTTTACTGATAACTGATATATCACAGCATGCAAGCGCTTCATTTTCATTACTACTAAAGAACCTCTAATTGGTATCTCAAACCTTTTAGGCCTGCACACTGCATCTACGCTCAGACTTACATAAATTAATGTAGCACTTAACAAAGCATGGATAAATTTAATCATGCTTTATCCCAGAATCATTTCTTCTCTTGTGAGGACTCGGCTATGTATAATTACCGGGCTAATTGGTTTATAATCTTTAGCAATCACCCACTGCATTGGGTATGAGCAAGGGGAAAGGTTCTTCATTTTAGTTGGGAATAAAAATATACTTGAGAAAATGAAGTATGGTGTAACATGAATTTAAGCGCTTGCAGACACGAGTCGCAGTGTTCTCCTAGCAGAGAATTACAGGCCGAGCCGGATCTTCTATATATTTGAGAGGATCAGCAATTTGCACTTTGAGTATGCAGAGTCAAGTGGATCATGCTGTAAAGTGTACGCCTGGTGTGGCAGGCGGTAACGGCACTGAGAATTATACCTGATGATTAAATACAGTTCACTCAACTGCAAACCCTAATCCTGGAGCCAGTGAATGAAAGCCTACTTATTTTGGCTATTTTGTAACAGGCACTGTCTGTAAACGAACAAATTCTCTCTCGCTCTCTCTATGTGTTTATGAAACATCAGGAAATACCAAGCCAGGCATTCCAGCTCGTCAGCACCTCTATTTCTCATGTGACTGGAGACACACAGCCCAGATTGTGTGCAAGTTTGCTCATTGAGGATGATAAGAGAAATTCGGTAAAGTGAGAGAGAGGCCTGGGAGGGGGAAGTTAATCTGATATGCATGACTTGAGGTTCTTCCCAGCTTTTCCCTTTCCTTGTCTTTCTCTGGCACAAATCACAGGTCGCATCCATAATTCACAGGTCCCTTCTCTCTCCTAGGAACCTGGTTGGGGATGCTCCACCATCATGTGCTTATTAGCATAACGCAGATGCCATGTATACACTACAGCCACGGTCATGTTCAAGGCTACGGCACGGGCAGGGTTCGCATTCCTAAAGAGGCCCCAGACTGGTTGGAAACTATGTCGACATCGATGCAACACTGACAACTTTAAAGCAAATCTCTTATCTCAATCATTCCGCCTGTCGTTAATAACGGTGTAGAAAAACCGACACTAGCTTTGCGAGGGGAAAAAACAACAAGGAGGCGGCGCGATTCAAGAGTCCCTGCTGCTAATTATGACTCATGTTGTACAGTGTGTTCTGCTGTTACTCAAAAACACTAAATGAATTTGTCATTTGCTAGCGCTCAGGAAATATTACCTTACACAACACAATCCTTACGTTCCTGGTTTAACCAGCAATTACACAAGTGGAGAAGGTTCCGAAAGCAATCACGCCATGCGAGAGGCACGCATGATTGTAAATCTGTGATTGGAGTGAGAGTCATTAGGAGAAATGAGCAGTGAAGGATCATCAATCAACAACCTTACCAGAGGACGCAGTAGGTTTCTTTGTTTAGTGTTTAGCAAATCCACTCTTATATCCTCATCAATCATAGAGCTGATCTGGAATGGAGAAACAAAGCGTACTGTGTAAACACCTTAGCAAAGCAACACCATTATAATAATTTAACCACGCATCAATCCTGTATAGTTTTCCAGCATGGTGTGGACGGTTAACCTGATTAAAGAAAGCAGCATACCACAACTACGCAAATATGGCAGGATATCACGTCTCAGGAGTTGCCAGCGTGAGCGATGACAGAAGACCCACAACTCACTTATTCCGATCTATTTCACATATAATTTACATATGCACTGGGTCCAGACTGTTGACGAAAATATGTAAAAAAATAAATAAATAAAAAAAAATCTGTTCTGACAAATGCGTGCTTTGTAATGTTTTAATTTCCCTCTCAATAATATCAGTTTATCAAATAAACAGTGTGAGATCTGACAGCCTCGTGCTTCTGTATCCTAATAACAAGCTAACTCCGGTAATGATTAATACACAAAGCAGTCTATATCATTAAAAACAAATAACAGCATCAATCTAAAAGTCCCAAACAACCCATCCAACATCATAAAAAATTCAAAGGTAGTTACATCAATCTGACATGCCCCTCATGTGTGCTACTCATTAAATTAAACATTCTGCACATTCATTAAAATGCTAATTCGAATTAAATTACGTAACAACGAGGACAGAAAAACGCTTGGTGTGTATAAAAATATATACAGTGCATAAGGAACACGTGTCCGTAATGATCTAATACTGATCCAGCATTTTACGCCAGTATTGACTCGATACCATGCAGCTCTGTGCATGTTTATTACTAAGTGAAACAATTTGTCACTCCATATTCATGATTGCTCAGATTAGGGCCTGTGTGCACCAGATTTTTTTTTTTTTTTTTTTTTTGCACTGGCAGCACCCACTTTTCGTAAATGTTTATTGTTACCAGGTTACAAAAACCATCTTGCGCTTCCGCGTCCATTTGTTGTGAACGTCAAGCCACTCTTCACTTTTAGAAAGGTTAGCTAAAAAGGGTAGAAAGAAATCGCGCATATTTCAAACAATGATAGATCAGTGTCAGATCGTAAAAAATTGGGTTGTCCGCGACAGTCAGGATCAGTTCCCATTGTTGACAGTGTTGAAATCGTAAGCCCCACCCCACCTTTATTTTGATTGGTCGTGACATTGACGAGCTCGTTCGTGTCCCAAATGTTGGACTATTTCCACATGAAAGTTCCCCGAGCACCATGGGATTAAAAAAAGCTGAACGCTGAGGGTGTTTTTGTGCCACGAGCACTGAGCACTGTTAACTTTCTAAGGTTTGTATAGAAAATAGCTGCGGCCAGTTCAAAAAATGCCTCTGGGGGACACGGGCCCTTATAGAGTATCCCTGATCAGCTCTTAGCAATCTAAAATGTAGCAGAAGCCGAAGGATTAGGCTTAGCCTGGAGATCATGATGCTCCTGTTTGTTTGACACGAGCACAACAGCAAATATTTAACCGAACTGGAGCCATTCATGTTAGCCACAGTTTCTTAGTGGACGTTTCTGAATGACGCCTTGTTTGCATTTTGAATTACTGATTGAATGGTACAGAAGCTACTTTGCCCAAATCATGAGCAAAAAAACGATTTCTATTTATCATAAAACATTCATATTCGCCACCAAGAACATCCTCCAAATGTTAAAAAAAAAGTTAATAACAGCTGATTGTGGCAATGTATCTGTTTTTTATAACCCCATGGTACCAGACCAGAGTTAAGGCACTCTATGTGTAATGTGCCGCAAGTTTTAGGCGACACTGCATGTGCGGCCATGACTCACTGATCCTGTTGACGCAGTTCGTTCATTTCATTTGTTTGCAACCTGGGAATTCATATAATCAGTACACAATAGCAAACATTTGTTAAAGACAAATTTTCACTGCAGGCAGGCCTTTGGGTCATTTTAAAGATACGAGTAGATTCTGCAGAATCTATGCTGTTCCCGAATCAAACTGCGCTGAGAAACGAATCACGATGGCAATTTCAATACAAATCTGCTTGTGCCACCCCACTCAGCAACAGTCTTTATTTCCTTACTGCATCGTATTGCTCTCTTCGTTCCCACCCGGCTGTAATTTCATATAAACATTTCAAGTCAGCGTTTGGATAAGTGAAACTGCTGATATTTAAATGGGCTCATGCTCAGAGTATTAATAGCCTTGTTTACGGTGACTGTATTCTTTACTCGTTTGGGCTCGAGCATTTGAGAAGTGCCAGTCTTCCGATATTGTCCTTGAATTCACACAGCATGTCAGATCAAACCTTTAAAGCCTCATGGAGTCACTCATATTAAAAAACAAATAAAAAAAATGTTCCTGTATGTATTATTATACACATCATAATGACATAAATCTGCCTTGTGAACGTGACCCTTTCATATATTTGCCCGTGTTTTGAGATAAATTAAATCTGCGCAATCTCCTTGATTAATAAATGTTATCCACACACACTGAAATTTGGTGCTTGGAGAGGTGGGGGGGGGGGGGGGGGCGGAAAACATGACAACGGTGGACCTCAACAGGTTTTATTCCCTTCCTCTGGAGAGCGCCGACAGGATAAGCTCAACCTAAGGACTGACAGAAAACAAGGTTTAGGCAAAAGAATCTGAGTCATTCCCTAAGGACTGCTCCTGCTCCAGATTTCACATGAGCCACTACAGCTTTAATTGGCTCAGTTAGGTTATTTAGGCAGATTTCTAATGGCGCGCCCCGCGTAGTCTCAGAGCGCCTTTAGCTTGTTATAATGACGGAGCTATAATGCCAATAAGAGAGCAGTTCGCTCACACAAGGCCTTCTCACCTTAAGCCACAAAAGTGATGTGAGAGGATGCAGAGCAATAAGATATAAGAGCAAAGTGTACTGATGATGAATGGGGGGAAAGGAAAGTGGAAAGAAAAGGCACACACTGCTACGGCTTGATTATGCGCACTTTCGCGCTGACTGAACACAAATGGAAAGACATCTAAGGCGGACCTCCCCCGGTTCTTGGACTGCGCCAGTGCTCAGATGGGCTCTTGGATTGGCCTGTATTGTCTGTGCTCCACACTCATTAGCTGAGTCAAGGAGGGACTTACTGGGGTGTTTAGCTCGCCAGGCTTGTGTGGCAGCTCAACAAGCACTCCCAGCTGGAGCACTGCACTCTCATCACAGCTGCACACATACAATTAGTGCAGGTGCAGCCAAAGGGGTGAACTGGTACAACACACACACACACACACACACACACACACACACACACACACACACACACACACACACACACACGCACTCACTGAGGTGTTTCACACTTCCGCTGACCATCAGAACTCATATTGCGTAGTTTCTATTTTCAGAATTTGAATACTCGATTATGATGTCACCTTGCGTAAATGAATCATTTGTTAGCTCTGTTCGTAGAGTTTGCGAGTGTAATGCAGAGTCTGGTCTGTACATGAATATGCTTGGCATTCCATTCTCTCATGACACTAAATTAGTCTGAGTGGACGATAGGTTTAACGTACTGACTGCATTTTCTAAATAACCAGAGAGGAAAATGGAACGCGGGCATATGTTGTTTTTTTTTTTTGCCTCTGACCCAATGACGATGCTAAGAGCTCTGCGTGCAAAACATTATCACAGAGCTGTGTGCGATGGCAAAGTTACACAACAAATTTTCTGATTTGCGAATTGTTTATTTAAGGGCCTCTCGAGGTGAAATAAATCCTGCCTGTTTTTCGGTTTTGCCTCTCTGCCACATGGAGTAAAGACAAAGGGAAGAGACTCTCTGCAGAATGTTGCTTATGCTGCGATCATCTTACATCAGGATTAATCTCCAACGGACGCCATTAAGCGGAGCGGCCAGCAAAACAAGCGGCACGCACATCTGAATGATTCATTTATAGGGCTCGGCTCGCCAGAGGGATGGGTTCCTGTTATTTCTTTTTTTTTTTTTTCCAGTTTATTTTCCGCATCATTTTTAATTGTCCCCCCCCTCACATAAAATCACGCTCAGCATGAGATGGCCATTCTGCAGACATTCAACACTAATTAACTCGCAGGTTCCTTTCTGCGCAGAATAAGCTTTTGTTTACTTTCACACACGGTTAAATACACCCGCTGATCATATGAACGTCATGTAGGACTTTCGCGAGAGAAAGCAGTCTTTCAGCAGGGGGTCTGCAGTACACAGCTAAATACAACAACGATGGGGAGAGGCAAAGCCACAAGGGTCATCAGAGAAGGAACGGAAACTATCGGGAGCCTGAAGTATCAAACGTTGTGGTGTTTCATCTGAATTTCAATCAACCCTCGTCTGGCAAAAGCACATGATGACGCACTCGTGATCTCTTCCGCGTGTCCCTAGGGAGGGCACAGATCTGTTCACTCAAGCTAACTGGTTTGCTTAATTTTGAAAAGAGAGAGAGAGAGAAAAAAAAGCAAGAGGATACTGAGGATCCCGTTAGGAACGTAAACTGCACACAATATCAACATATGCAAAGTCAGTCTTGCACACTGTCAGCAGTACTTAACGAATAAGCAGAACGGCTTCTAAACCTCATTTATAATCAATTATCATCTACTAATTAGGCTCCTGATACATCGCCTACGATCTGCGTCTTGCGATTCTCGGAGTTTCGGCTTCGGGAACACATATATGTGGGAATTTTTAATTACTTTGCTTGGCAGCTGCAAAATGCCACGGTAGCCCACAAGTTCACAATGGCCCTTTCATTCAAACTCCAGAAAGACAGGCAAGCGGCCAACACTACCAACCAGCAGCACTGGGCCAAGGCGTAGCACTGGGCCAAATCGAGCAGACAACCACAGACATGCACACAGGCAGGGGACTGACCGACACTTTCACATGTGTGACACCAGGCAGAGAAACGCATGGAACCATAGCAGGCCACCCTCCACAGCTCAGTCTATACACACCTAACAATTACCAAGCCTAGTTTATCTGCAGAGCCAAATCCTGTTTATTGGCATCTAATTGTCAAAGGTTCACAGAGTCAGCCCTCAGCAGGCGCCTCCCCCATGGTCGATGGGGTGCAATTGAGCCTAACTCAGCAAAGATGAGCGAGATTCCAGTTCAGACTGCAGCATTCCTCGAGCTGGCGCCCATTAGCGGGTGGAGGGCTGCTTCTGGGGGGATTAAAACAACTCGAATTCCCTGTGGGAAAGGTGATTCTCGAGACGGTGACCTCAGCAGTAGCTTGTAACCTGAAAGTTCAAAGATCTGTAATATGGTATTACAAAGGGTAAGAATAAAGCAATGGAGCTGAAAACGGTGCAATATATTAAACCGTTGAAGGAATAGTTCAGAGGGAGAAAAATGTTTGCATTTTTGTCTTGAGAACAAAGGTAGCTAGAACAAAGGCGTTTCAGGGTTTGCTTCTTTATGATGTTAATGTTGCTAAAAATTAAGAAGAGCTTACAGCCTATATTTATTTTTTTTTTTCTACACGGTTTCCGACACCGCATGGCACACCATCGGATGAAAACTGAAAAAGGTACATTGCAGAGTTGTAATAGCCATGATGAATCATAAATCACTTACTCTGTCAGAAAATACAACTCCAGGGCGACTATATTTTGGTCCTCGGAAAAGAGAAGAGCGGAGGTAGGTTGGCGGCATGGGGTAGACGGGCACCGCAGAGTGAACGGTGAGTGTGGAAAGCAAAAGTCCAATTCGGAACATTTTCAGCGATTTAAAAATCCCACATTTTTACGACTCAAAAAGAGGACGAACGGTCACCCTATACAACTCACGTAGACACACATGATAAACAAAAGATTTATTTCCAGAATTACTTTTAAAAATAAAGCTAGTCTAGGAAGCTAGCCAAACAATGCCTTTTGAGGCCAGTGTGATTGATGGTGATTTCAGTATAAAGTTTGGGCAATGGTTAGCTACAGTAACCTCATCGCGCCAGTCAACTTCAGATACCAAACATGTCTTGACAGATCAGACACATTTGAGGTGGGGGAAAAATTTTGTTTAATTTTGGTAACCAAAAAAAAAAATCCCTTTAATGTATGAGTAAGAAGGATCTACCCAAAAATGTCAAAATTAACAATCACAGGCTCCAGATTTACTCCTACAGTTACAAATCCCACACAGCAACAAAAGGAGCTCTAATTACACACAAATGTCACAAAGCGAGGAGTGAAAGTAGTGAAAAATAAAAAAAAAAAAAGCTCCAAAGTGTTGGCAGTAGCAAACTGCTCCTGCTGGAGCGAGGTCAGCAGTGCAGGCACACAAAATAATTTGCCGCTTTCGGAAAGCTGCTTCCTCCCTCGTTTCATCACCTCATTCTCCCTTTGTTAGTGCTCGGAAATGCCTTGAGTGAGGAATGAAAATACTGGCATGTCCCTGCAGCTCGGAGTCAGTGTTTCTGCAGCTGCAACACGCACTTGGCTCATCAGAACAGGGCGCCCAGGTCAGGTTTCCCCCACAGATAGCCGTATTAACCAAAAAAAGCATAAACACCCACATCGCATTTCACAGTGAAAGCTTCTGAGTCATGAGGGTTACGAGGCGATCTTTAGAAAACAAAATCGTCCTCCAGTTTTCAATTTCTAACATAATAAACAAATCTCATACGTTCACATCGCACCAGGGTTTGGGAAGGAAGGCTGTAATTTATCGACACATTTACCAGAAAATGAAGAGTTTCAAGAGTTCGTTGTCAAACATGATTAGTGCTTGGAACTATGAAGGCACACGGGGCAAAATTCAAGCCATAAATCTAACCCCGAGCATGTATGAGGATGCCGGGGGGGAAAAACAGGCTGGTTATTGTTGGTGTTCTGAAGGTTTAGCTGGTCAACCGTGATGCTAGCAGGCTTCCCTGACGGTATGCGCATTTACTCTAGTCGTGCTGGTGACCAGCGATGTTGGGGTGACTTCCCTAGCATGGGTGTGTTTGCAGACAAAACCTCTTGTTTCTTCCTGCTCTGATTTCAGCTCTGCTCCCAGAGCAGAGACATCACTGATACTCCAGCACTCACACATGCCAGCATGCCTGCAAAAGAGAAATGCATGCGCACTTTGCATGCAGCGACATTCCTTTGTCAGGAATGTGAGCGGCGGCAGCCCAGCCCTGAGTGAGAAAACCAACGCGAAATTGACGAACGCATTCAATTATGGGTTACGAAGGAGGCCGGACAGACCAACAACACGCTTATTATATGCTTCCAGCAAATCTGCTTATGATCTTTCTAATCTCCATCACATATTATTGCAACCGCATGTCCATGTGCCGCTGCATGTGGTGGTATCATGACCTTACTGTCCCTCTGCGCTGTCCCATTAGGGACACTGCTCCCAGTAATTTTAGATGAGGCAAACTGCCTTACTCGCTCACTCCAATTAGGCCTGGGCAGGCCAAGCTCGCACTGCAGGCCTTTTTAGCCAAAGACAGCGGGGTGACGGTGATGACATCGAGATGGCGCGCGTGGAAGCCTGAGGGCCACACTAAGGAGACAGAAATATCCCCCTCTGACAGACAGGGCTACATGACACTGCGCGTGCAGCTGTCTAAATGTTGCTGCTGTCTTTCTGTCGTTCTTTCGTTCCCTCTCGCTCCCTCCCTCGCTATCTCTTTCTAAGCTTAAGCACTTTGACTGCTTGTCTGCGGCTGAAGCAAGAGGTCAGGCCAACAGTTGGACACGAGTATGCGAGATGGATGAGGCCAAAGCGGCTGCTGGAGCCTCCTACATAACCCGGAGTCAGCCTCAGACGTTATCAATTAAGCAGGTCACGGTGCTGAGAATAATTCACTCTCTGCTATGTTCTTCTGGACAGGGCAGCGGTGTAATGCAACTCATCCTGGCATGCAGCTATTTGCTTCTCAAAACAGCGGGACTGGTTTTGTTTGCATGTTTATGTATGCCGGAGAAAGCGTACGACGTGTGTCGTTCATAGTTCGCGGCGAAACGTTGCCACGGTGAGCTTTAAAACCCGACGGCAATCATGCGCACGTTTCACGGCCCGCTCAAAGAAGGCACGGCAGGAATCCGTTTTTAGTGCTCATCTCAAACGTCGAAACATCTGCATTAGGTTACGGCAACCCTGCACAGCATTCGAATTATTTCCAAGAACTATCTGCATCCCAGTCTGTATCCTTCCCATTTCAGTTCCTGAAGTGCTAAATGCTGCACACTATCCTCCCAATGCAATCAGAGGAAACTATCCTTAATAGCTAGTTTTCAGTACCTTCTGCTAATTAGACACACCATTCTCTCGCTCTGTGCTTCATTAACACAAATACGCGGGCCATGAACGCAAGCTGGTTGCTTTTCAAGCCATCCCTCCTCAGGACAGAGAGGAGCTAGAGGAGGCCTCGCTGCTGATGAAATCATTTCCATTCAGATAGTGAATCTCCTGCTGTTTTTATAACGCTCGCCACATTCCTCTCTCTTCTCGCGCATTCACACACATCCTTACCGAATCCATAAAATATTTCTCCCCCTGCCGCATCTACTTAATTGCTTTGTTTCGGTAGATCTGCTAGTGCCGGAGCTACGCAGCCACATGTGCAGGTGCTGCTGGAAGCCCCGATCAGACGAGAAGCCAAGTCCCAAACGGGAGGAACAGAACAGCCTGCCACACCTGCCTCTCTTTATGGAGTTCATAAAGAGCTCAAGTCGGTGATACAGAGAGCCAAAATATACAAATGGCGGAGCGGTGAAAGGACGCCGAATATGAGGCATCAAAATGACAGACATCAGATACAAGCGGGGGAAAAAAAAGAAAAGAAAAAAAAAAAAGCTTCCAATATGGTGCACGCTACCTGCTATGAATCACACATAAAAGCTGGAAGTGCAATAAATTCGGGCCAAAGAGCAAGCCAAATCATAATGGGCTTGAGCTTGCCATGCAGAAACTATATATGTAAATCAAATAGAGCTCTCAGGGCCAGACAGTAATGCTGATCTCTCAGCTGCCTCAATTATTAGTAAATAAGTAAGAGAAATTCATAGAAAGTGTGTAGCTGGGCAAACCGGTACGTTCTCAAAGCTTTCGAGCTGTATTAAGGCTCAGCTGGACACAAATAACACAGAGCTCCACTCCAGCCCAATAAGCACCGCCACCGCCCCCTCCAACCCGTCTGTTTGATAGTCTCAATTTCAAAATTACACTCCAATTACATCGGCCCTTCCGAATGCACTCCGCAGTGCTTAGAGAATATGAAAATATCAATCTCTGACTGAGAAACCCTGCGAGATTGCGACGTTATCTGAAGACGTATTCAGATAAGTAATTCGCATATCCTGTGCAGATGAATAGCACGCAGGTCCGCAGTTGTGACAACGGCCGTGATTTATTTCTCTTCAGTCAAACCTCGAGGGTTGGCACCACTCACTCAGCTCGGGCCGGGTGCTGCCAGGAACCGCACAGTTTGTGATATTATTCAAATGAGCACATTGTTTCCCTGCGTGCACGTATGGAGGGCAGAGGCAACACAAGCAGATTAGATCATTCAGACACAATCAGATGCTGTGCGCTAGTAGCATTGCACAAGTGTATCGCACAAATTATGGAGGCCCGTTAATGAATGTGTCCACTCCTGACGCACAGTATATTACATTCATTCATCACGGCTGAACTGCCTGACAGGCCAACAGAAAACATCTTCTGTAATCATATAACGTCATGTCACGGGTGGCGTGCGTTCGCGTCCATTTAATAGCACGAATGTTATTTCCTACTTCTGAGTAATAGACAGCGAATGACGATACTTCAGTTTCAGAACCGATATGTCCATACGTGTATTCGAAACAAATGACTTCCTAAACCGAACCAATGGGATAAAGTGTTCGCAACTAAATATTACTGTATACGCAGAACATATTAAAAGTTATACTGATCATGTGATACTCTAAGAACTCTCAAACATTATTACAAACGCCCAAAGCACTGACAAAGATTCAAGAAATACAGAACACCGAAGCGACCCATTTTCTATCGCCGGCAGTTTCAGGTCAGTCTCTGAACCCTTTCTACTGCAAACTCTGACGGCTATAAGACCTATAAGGCAAGCCTTCGTGCTCTCGCTCCCTACATGCTGCTGTCGTCAGCTACATAGAGAGAGCACAGATGCAGCGTCCTGGGGGATGCCATTCTCAGCTTCCTCCTAAAGCACACTGAAGGACATCCAAGCAAGGAGAGCGCTCACCGCAGAACTGAGGTGTTGAAATAGCAGCGAGCGGCTACACCCGTCCCACATTTACTGCACGTGGCGAGTTGACAGCAGACAAAGGGCACTTTCACATATGCAGTATTTAATCCATTTGAACAGAGCCTTGGTGCGCTGCTGCAAACTCAGGCACTGACTGAAACAACCTCGGTCTGCTCCCAAGTGCAAAAAGCTAGCGGATGAAGTTAGAGTGCTGTATAAAGCTGAGGTTCAATGTGTTCTGGATATTTGAGCTGATTTATTTCGTGTAATTTATTTAGCATCAGCTCCATGTTCTCCACGTTTGGCTGATTTTCATTATTTCAAGCTCGCAAAAAAAAGTGCGTTCACATTTTTGTTTCTTGGGAATGAATAAAAGCGTTTTATGGGTAGATGTTCAGGTGCCCTCCATCATACGTGCCCCATAGGAAACACACTTTTTTCTTTTTGGTTTATTTATTCATGCACAGAGTAACAATGAATGAAACTTAATTGCAAAAAAAAAAAAGCAAAGTTTCAATCGTGATGTCATTAGGACTTGGCAAATAAACAAAAGTTTTCGACTTTTAGAAAATATCCTGTACATGGATTTCAGTGTGGTTGATCTAGCGCAGATGATGATTAACAAAAATACAGATAGAGTGGATCCTGGGCTCACGAACGCACTGGATGGCGAACAAATTAACGTATGAACTACATTCCCGAGCAGATTTTGTACTGACTGACGAACAGATCCTCGACTGGCGTACAAGAAGCCATCCCACGCTTCGTGGCACAAACCTGAAGTTCTGGTCAAGCACTCGTGGTGGGAACGTGTTCACCGCATTTTTTCATTGTGTTTCTCTGCATTGTTGCTCTATAAGCCTTCATTATGGGTCCCAAGAAAGTAAGAAGCCTAAGTGTTGAAATAAAGAAATAATCGCAAAACATGAGAAGCGCCACCATATCCCTTCACCACCGTCTACCTACGCCAACAACTAGGTATCCACCGCAAAGGTAATGTGCATTAAAATCATCTGTTTATTTCATTTTTATTTTTCTATAATTAAGGATATTTTAATTTTATTCTGTTTTATTGCCATACATAAACCCATAGTACACTTTTAAAACATGTTTTTGAGGGCTGAAACACATTAATTGTATTTACATTCATTTCAATGGGAAAAACTGATTCGGGTCGCGAACAGAGACTTGGGACGAATTAAGCTCGTGAGCCGAGGGTCCACTGTACAGAGAGAGGATACAATTTGTTTGTAATTACGTTAAAATGTAAGTTTGGTTCCCGAATTATGTTAATGAAATGCAGTTTGTGTAATGGTTTTAATGCTGTTTTAAATCCAGCCACTGTTCTGTCTCTTGTAAAACAACCTTGTGTAGCACTCTAAGGTAAAACCAACCTTCCCTCAAATCTGAACAAACATGAAAACTGTAGCCTTATTTGTTTTAGATGAACCCAATTTGTACTAGGAATGACCACATGGGGAATAAAAAAATCCAACTGGACGTGTCCCCTGCTGGACATGAAAAAGGAGACAAGATGTTAACATTACTTCCTGTAGTGTTAGCGAATCCTGCGAGTGTTGACATCCTTCGCATTCCTCACATGCACCGCGTGGCACGAACACGTTCCTAGAAAGAAATTTTGTACCGAATTCGTTTATTTCTTCACGTCATCCTGAGATCAGCGTGCTCACATCATCTTTATTTATCATAATAAAAAAAAGTCTACTACGACTCAATCTAACACCCGAGGATGAATGACAATAGTGCAGAATTATGAATCATGTGTGCCTGAACACTGGACACTATGCATGTGAAGAGCAGATCCACTATACGTACTCACCACGTGCACACGCACACGCACATATATATAGCAATACACAGTTAGACAACGGGGAAGGTTTTAATATTAACGCAAAATGAGAGTAAGAAAGAAAAAGCGAAGGGGGGGATGAGGTCAAAAGGTTGCGTGCATGAGAGGCAGAGGAGAAAAAAAAGAACGAAAGAAATAGCAGAGGATCCCTTGCAGGAAATCTCACCCCTCCTTCCCTTTAATGAGGTTATCTGTGAAAGCCTGGGCAGGATACAGTACCCTTTTGCTAGTCACAACGGAAAGATTTCATGTCTCCAAAAGAGGCCCCATCAGAGTGTAAAGGAAGTGTAAAATAACAATTACGCTCGAAGGAACAGCACTTTTCATCACATATTTTGTAATTAATAGAAAAATGCCCTTCTGACATAAAGAAAAAAAAAAACCCTGTGATCAGCATTTCTGTTACCATAAACAGATTGTTCAGTCTTCACAGTTATTCGTGGCTTTGATCAGTATCAGAGTGTGTGGTGCAGCGCTGGTGAAGTGTGTGGCAACAGCCACTAGATTCACTCTGTGTGTGTGTGTGTGTGTGTGTGTGTGTGTGTGTGTGTGTGTGTGTGTGTGTGTGTGTGTGTGTGTG
>JAQLOM010000037.1:12851263-12876191 GCA_030068315.1 Chrysichthys thysi | reverse complement strand
TGTGTGTGTGTGTGTGTGTGTGTGTGTGTGTGTGTGTGTGTGTGTGTGTGTGTGTGTGTGTGTGTGTGTCAGTGCTCCAGGTGGAGTGTGGGAGGAGAGCCTGGCGTACTGGCTTTTGTAGCAAGCGCAGTCTCCGCAGGCTGACGTTAGCACACTAATCGCTTTAGCTGATCCCACTTGGCTGCGTGTGAGGCAGATGTTAGTCAGGCCACGGCACTGCTCTGCATTCACACTACACTAAGCGAGATTAACCACAACTGTCCTTATTTATTTCCATCCATCCATTATCTGTACCGCTCCTCTGTCAGGGTCGCAGAGAAGCTGGAGCCAATCCTAGAGGCAGGGTACACCCAGGACAGGTCATCCTTATTTATTTATGAGTTTATTCATCCATTCATTCATTCTCTCTCTCTCTCTCTCTCTCTCTCTCTCGCTGTTTTGACCTGGGTGAAATCTTAATCCCGCACTAAAAATAATGCAGAGAAAATCGATATCAGCGCATTCTTTTTCAGTCATTTCATAAGGGTTATTTCAAAGATGCCAGGTGCAGACAGGGGGAAAAAAACCCAAGCTAAAAAAATAAAAAAAGAAAAAGAAAAGCATTGCCGTAACAGAAAAATGAAGGTTTATGAAACAACATCACCTTGGGTGTTCAGCAGTGTCAATACAGACTATCATGTCACCTTATCAAGTCATGACAAATGTTCCTGCTGTACATCAAAAAGAGAAAAGAAAACGCTTGCACTACAAAGCATTAGCCTCTGTCATTTGATTCTCTCTCGCCCCCTCTTTTTCCCCTTCCTCCCTGTTTTTTTTTTTTTAACTCTCTTGTTCCATTCTGCAGGTGCTGGGGCCCCGAGGGCCCGCGGCATCCCCAGACATGAGCCAGATTCAGATGGAGGCAGCAGCCCCTTGCACGTAAACACTACCAGACGCCTCGGCCACATGTTACCTCCAGGCCCCCGGGTGACTCAAACGAACCCGATACTTGTCATGCTCATGATACACGGCGAACAAACTTCCTGAAACATTTCACAGCAAATAGAACAGAAAACTGCACAAACAGTTTGAAGCCTCTGGAGTTGAGCCTTGTGCCACGAATTTCATCAGAACCCCGTTGGAAGTTTTGTTTGTGTTTGAGAATTTGTTCGTGGAGGAACTTGGACAGATGGAGCACTTTATCCAATCTAGCACTCGATCCACATGTTTACCTCGGCGTATCAGGCTACAGTTGAAACAATGCGAGAACATCTGCAGGAACTTTAGCCGGTAAAAACGCATGGCTATGAATCAGGTTTTCTCCACGGCAGATATTAAAACAAGACACTCAAATTATCTCAGTGGTAAATAATGTCAAGAGGTGGCCTTTCAACTTGGAGTCCCGGAATGAAAGGTACCGGTGCGACATCTTCAACAATGTGTAAAAGGTACATAAAAATGGAAAGGCACTCCAACCTGTTCGCAGTGCAGGCTTGCGGTGTGCTGAGTGGCCCCCCCTCCCCCTCCCCTCCCTTCATAGAGTCGGCAGAGAAGCTCCTTCTTCTCCTCGCTCAGAGCTACACCGGCCTCCAGCGCACCTGCAACCAGATAAAGCACACGTTACACTTGGCTCAAAATGCAAGCATCTTCCACGAATTGTTCCTGAGCAGCCAGACTTCGCTACTTAACCCGACCACACACGCGACCTCTGTGCTAATGATGTGTCCTGTGTGGTTTGGGTGGGGCGCGTTGTGTTAAAGGCTAGGACGGGGAGTTTCGAGCTATGAAAGCAAAGTCTCTAACTGCGAGCATCTGGCATGGCATGGACTCGCATGGCCCCCAAGGCTCCCTCTCTTCTACTGTCCTTCCAAAAAGGTTATCGTAGAGCCGCTTTGTCGCTCCTAATCCGAAATTCATTACATATAGCAGTTACCACAGTTTAATGTGATAGGTTTCCTGAATGCCTGGCTAAGCTCCTTCACAGTTCACTGCTAACTAAGGACAGCGGCAGTGAGAGAAGGAGACACTTTATATAAGCACGCAAGCGCCATAAACATGTATGGCGGTGCGTGTCATCGTCAAATCTAATTTACCGATCTCACAACTCATAGCGCATTGACGGATAAGCCTATTAAGTCACTATTAACTCTGCAGAAATATAAATAATGGCAGTGTGAAGACTCTTAAGATTCTTGGCGTGTGTCAGAGCACCATGTAAGAAGAATCTGAAGGTGATAATGATGAGCTCTTGTCACACGACCAGGCTCGGATAGCTGTTAACTGGATCGAATAGTCTACAGCCTCAGTTTAGACTCGGAGACACGCATGTCCTCTTCAAAGAGCCCAGTGAAAATGTGGTGAAAACGAGAATCGGCTGCATTGCCACCGTCAGCTGGCAGACAGTATAGTGCTTTAGCTGGCACCCGACTAAACTTCATGTCTTTAGTAAAAGATACCGATGCCAGAACAAACATTCAACAAATCTGAAACGGTTGCTGCTTAAAATACTTTGGATAAGTGATGTATTTTCCCACAATTTGTGAACCCTCAAGCGTTAAGTATCTACACGTTTACATGACGATTACTATCTACTACAAAACTTTTCTTCTTCGTTAATGTGCTGTGGAGCAAGCCGTTTCTTCTCCCCATAGCACCCGGCATCTTTTTAGATACTGCTTAGTCATAACATTTACATTAAATTTACATTTACAGCTTTTGGCAGGCGCCCTTATCCAGAGCGACTTACAGAAGTGCTTGGTAGTCTGCATCAAAAAATATCCTCGTTCTTGTACAAATAGGTCAAGGTCTGAGAATACTATAAGCACAATTCCAACAACAACTATCTCCATCCAACTGAGAACGGTCAGTGAGACTGGATGAAAATATTTGAGCTTCAGGGGTTGCTTGTTTGAATAAGAAACAATATGTGCATTCATCTTGTATCCGCTGAATCCATGTGGAGTCTATCTCAGGGTACGACACAGGAATACAGCCTGGATGGTCCATCATACACACATTAACATGTAGGGACATGTATTCAGAGTAGCTAATACACCCTCCGCCCATCTTCACAGTTGCATTCATATACAGTGAACCCCGCCTATCGCGGGGGTTATGTTCCGGCACCCCACCCCCACGACAGGTGAAATCCGCGAAGTAGCGCTGTCACATTTATTTTATTATTTACATATATATATAAGGCTTTATAAACCATTTCCACTCTCTTATTAACACGTCCTATGCTCTTAAACACTTTCTACACTCTTAAACATACGTCATTATAACAACATATAAAATTCTAAATACGTACTTACTGCCGGTGAGGTCACTTCCTGCTTACAGTCGCCCTACCCAACCCTGGCGCTCCCTCGCGATCACGTGACTTTTCCGCCTGATTTTATTATTTACATATATATTAAGGCTTTATAAGCTATTTCCAATCTCTTATTAAGCTTTTCCACACTCTTTTAAACACGTCCTATGCTCTTAAATACTTTCTACACTCTTAAATACGTGTAATTTTAACAACATATAAAATTCTACATGCGTACTTACTGCCGGTGAGGTCACTTCCTGTTTGCAGCCTGTTTACTAGGTGAAGCGGAAGTTGTGTACACCGCAGCTGTGTATTCATCCGCTGATGAAATACAGTGCATACTGTTTTATTTCGATTTTAATGTTTGAATTAACATTTTTTTTATTATTATATTTTATACTTTATATTCCAGAGTCCCCCGAAAGCCAAAACATTCCGCGAATCAAATGTGAAAATCCACGATGCACTGAACCCACCATGGGTGAACCACGATATTGCGGGGGGTTCACTGTATGTTCATGCGGTAAAAGATTAGTCGTTGTATGTGTGGAGCAATAGGAGATGTATTTGGCTTGTACGTAGGTTATGATACTGCAGAGTTTAATACAGAGCTTTGTTTAAGAATTCTGTAAGCAAGTCCAATGTTAGAATTCAGAATCTGACAAATATCATACATTTTTGTAACTTATTTATGTCACAGTTGCGCTGAATACAGCCCAGGACTACAATTCCCATCAGCCACTGAACCTCACCTGGTCACAGCACACACATCACATGACTGTTTGCACCTGATTCACGAGTTGATTCAAGGAGCGCTAGTATTTAAGTCCCGTTTGTATGGCATGCTTGTAGTGAGTCATGCTGTCGCACAGTGGTACCCCGCATAACGAACGCAATCCGTTCCAGCGGCGCATTCGTTGTGCGGGGAGTTCGTTGTGCGAAACACAATTTCCCATAGACTTCTATGGGAAATCGTGTAATCTCTTCCAGGTCGCCACGAAAAATCAAGAAAATTGAATGTGAAAGTGAAACTGGAACCATCCCCTGCTGATGATGCTTTGTCTTCATCTGAGACACATCTGGGCGGATTCAGCCGTTTTTTAACAAAAAACTCGATTTTTCACGTGCGACACATGAAACGCGTTCGTTCTGCAAGTCACGCGCGTGTTCGCGTCAGCGTCAGCAATGCAGAACGTTCGTTCTACGGGGCGTTCGTTAAGCGGGCCACCACTGTTTGGTGTTGTAGTCATGCTAATGTATATTTCATGCCTGTATAGTCTGTGTGTGTGTATTTATGTTACATAGGCTTTGTTCATGTGTGTTGTTCGTTGAAGCAAGACTTTTTTTAAGCAATTCTTCTTCTTCCACACTTTTATCCATCTCCAAACCAGTCCGTGACAATTTATACACGTCCAGTAAGGTTGTGGTCCACGTCAGAGGTATTCATTTGATCTGCTTTCCGCTACTGAGGATATACGACTAAATCGTTAAAATCTAACATCTTGAGCTGTAATTTCTCAAAGTATGATGCAAATATCAAACTATATATGTAAATTTCCAGCTAATTTTTCTGCGTGAGCATTTTTTTTTCTAATAAATTTTATTCAAATGGTGTACTAATAAAAAATGGACATTTTCATAAGTGGATTTTTCTCAGAGTCCACCATGTTGGGGATCTCCATCTCAACGTTTAGAAAGAGGCTCATGTATCATTTCAATGCAAAACAGCACCGTTAACCTGCCTCGTTCTTTGTGCAAGTGGAACAATTGACCGTTTTACAGAAGCACAATTATAGTGAGTGAAATGAGTACATGCTTCACTCCAGGAGAGAGAAACTGTCATTTCTGCACATTTGAATCTACTAGAAAGCAATCACGGAAATATGCAAACATTCATGAGGAAATAAATGTAGTAGAAAATTTGGTGCAGATCTGCAATTGCGTGTGGTCGGGACAGAAAAGGACACTGCACGCGTGCGCGCACACACACACACACACACGCGTGCACACTGCAACCCCGAAAGCACTACACCATTCCACCAGCACTGAATATTAACTACAGAACAAATAGCTTAAAAAACACATAAAAATGTACTGGAACACATGCTCAAGTTAACACCCTTTGCATGTGTTATTAAAGTGTGTACAAGTGTGAAGAAAGATGTTTAACACGCACAATTAGCTTCATGCATTTATCTGGGGATGACTTTCTGAAGGTTGTGAACGTACCATTTCTCTATAAGCCGCGCTCCTTTCTAAAGAACAGCCATTGCTGATGTTTATTCATTAGTTCTCAGCTGAGCTAAAGATGAGCAAGACATACTTTTACATCTTGTCTCAAACCTAGCTGGAGCATTTCCACTGAAGTTCCCTGGATTTGACCAGTGTCTAACCAGGAGTAATGACTGACAGCGACGAGCAGACCATCCAAATGCCGTTTCGTTGAAATCACTGCAGACCTCTCAAGCATTTGTCAAAGGCAATGACATTTTTTTTTACATCTCTGCCATGTTTAAATCATTGTTCCCATTCTTCTGAAGTACCTTCACAATCCCACTCAGATGTAGCTCAACATAATCACTGAAGACCTGCCACTTCATCTGAAACATCACTATGTACTGAATAAATCAGCAGCCTATAATTTCACATCTTACCGATTTTCCTTTTCAGGTTTTAATACACAAATATACCTGACTTTTTTTTTTTTTTTTATCTGACACACACCTATCGTTTCCTTCATTCAGACCTCGCTCTAAACGCTTCAGCTCAAGTGGTGGAGTTGTACAAGTCTGACTCCACTGAATTAGACGTCCTGGAATTGAGAAGAGCATTAAACTACAGCTTACCTCCTCATAATACACTCTCAATTTAAAAAAAAAAAAAAAAGAAAACCCAACCAGCCTAAGTGCAGAGACATGCAGAAAAAAAATCAATGTAGCCAGCAGAGCAAACGGTTGGTAATTGCAGCTGGAAAGGGGAGTACTAAAGTGATTTGTTAAGGTGAAATAACACGGCTCCCTCCTAACAGCACTCGCTCATTGGAGACAGAAGTATGGCGGCGGAGGCCTGCCAAAAGCAGTAATTGATAATTTACATGCAAATAGAAAAAGCCACAAAATGGGCGCAATTTAGAAAACGCAGTGAGCTCTTTCAGATGCTGTGTGGCACCGGCTTCCTGCGAAATCAATTCGCACTCTGAAGAAACCATTTTCTTCAGCCGGAGATAAAGTGCCTGACTATGAGCTGTCAGATACTTATCAATGGGAAATTAGCAAAGGAGTACTATTTCCCCAAAACAAACAGGCCAAGTGTTCCACCTAGTGCCGCTGTCTTTCTTTCGAATGAACTATATCATCATCTGTTACTTTCAGTGATGCTCCACTATAAATGTCAACGATAAAATGTCTGGAGCATGTTTCCCACAGACAGGTCATTTCTCAAAAAAAAAAAAAACCTGGAAATGCCGCACAATCTGAATGCCACATTTTGAAGGGAGCCTTGCCTTGGGAGATACTGCCGAATGTATTAGACCCTGTGCCTACACAGAGGTCCATCCACCTCCATGTCTTATCCTATAGAAACGTTTTATTTCTCTTCATCTATCACCTATCAACGCTGAAGGCAGTGGTGCAAGACAATAGCGTTCTCAAACCCATGACAAAGTTTTCTGTTTACATGAAGCGCAATATGCAGGACGGCTCCCGCTCTCAGCAGGCAACCCACCCGCTCATCTCATCTCTCAACACGGGCTACAAACCCCAAATTTAATTCTGAAGTTTCAACGTAACCGCGAGCCATTTTCCTTTTCATCTTAGTTGAATTGTGCTTACACCGCTCCGTAAATGTGGGTGCCAGTTAAGAAAATGCTTGTTTAAACTACAGCAAAGTAATTTCTGCTCTAACCTTTTCAGGGTTGTCACGAACTATCGATTATCCTTGACTACTGGATTAAAAAAAATCCTCAGTGAAAATTTCTTGTAATCTAATATTCGGCTAATGACACCCCGTCTGAGAAGCTAACAGAGTGAATATGTTCAGACTGGGCTTTTGTTTTTTTGTCTTTCATCCGTTTCTTTTCCGAGCTGTTTTGAGGCTTTCGACTTGTTACGCTGTCAGATAGCCTTTTCAGGTTTTATGAGCTGATCTAGAGGGAAAGGGAAAATGTTATTGCTTTATTGTTTGGTGTTGTACTGTTTACACTTTAGATATACTTTTAACAGTACTACTGGGATTTAAACCATATTAATCTGAATTTGATTAATCATGTCTCATTAAAACTATCTCCCTATAGGCAATCAGACACACCTCCCCACCAAACAATCAGCTTTCACCTAATACATAGCACTGAAAATACATGCAACATGAAAGGTCCTCCTCTCTGTGTCACGATTCAAATAAGCATATATATAAGATATATAAATCTGCTTTAACGGCTACATGATCTGTTTTTTAAAGGGGTCATTCCACAAGAAACCGTTTAATACTTGCTCTTTTTGAAATACGATAGGTCATGCATATGCATGCTGCACGTGAAAATGTTCTTCTATACCCATATTGCCTGCATTAGCCATAGAAATAATATAGATGGAAAAACAAGCGAATCAGAAAAAGCCAGACAAACTTACGTCACTTTGAAAATTAGTATTCATGGCCTCACCCACCATCTTGCGACCGCCCACGGACAGACAGTTTTGATTGTACGGCCGGGAGAGAGCAGAGCCCGTCTCGGCAGGTAGAAGCAGAGGAGCTAACTGTAAGTTGAAAACATGGCGGAACATGTTCGTGTCTGTGCTATTTGTGGCAATAACACATCAACATTACATGCCTTGTCCAAGGAAGAAGAACTGAGGAAGAAATGGTTGGAGTTTGTCTTTGGAACACCACCAGCGAAGTATTACGCTACGTTAGCTGTGTGTTCCAATCATTTCAACCACAGTGACAACTTCAGTGCCTACAGTAGCACTTTTGTATCGAGGTTGTAATTAAAACCTGGACTGTACCGTCACGACGATCGACCTCCAGCACACAGACTGTAAGTAAAAAATAAACTTTTCCACTTAAGGTTTCCCTCACTGGAGGGCGCGTCACAGTGCTGTTAACCAATCAGAAGCGATACGGTTCATGTCATGCATATTCATGAGTAAGAGCCAAAATCCTGTTGTTCTCCCCTCACCCACTATTCCACCAAACTAGAACAGCCTGAAACAGGAGCACCAGAGCATTCATTCATACTAGAGACCACTGCAAAATCAATGAAAAAACAATGCAATGACCCCTTTAACAACTCTTCTTCAAGTAGATCCTTGGATGAGAACTTAAATGTTGAGTATTTTTTTTTCCCGCAATGATAATTTTACGATAAGAGCTATTTTTAATGCTCTAACCAACTCTAACAATAACGCGTATAAATTATTATGAAATTATTATGCATTATTATGAAAATGCAAATGCAATGTTTTTATAATGTTGCAACATTAAAGCCTACTTTAGTGAATGATTTTAAAATGAAATATAACAAATCAGCTCTAACAAATCTAATTATTTAATAACGATGAACTAAAGGTATTTTAAACTGAGATTAAGATTTTTCCCCCTCTTCCTTGTCTCCCTTAAAGCAAGAAACAGTAATGCTACAAATACTGAAGTAATTTTGTTTGGGAAAGCTTTGAGTGATTTTTTTTTTTTTAAATGGCATAAACATTATACAGCATACAGTAATTATTGAATATTTATTTTTCATTAAAAGTCAGAACTTGTATATTTAACAAGCATTTGTGAAGAAGTCATGAAGCAAACTGTGTGTAAAAGTAGGTTTTAAGATGCCTTATGATGTCGACTATTAGTCGAAGGAAAAGGTCAAATAATCAAGTATCAAAATAATCGATAGGGACCGCTGTAAACCTTTCAGAAACAAGTGCCTCAGTGAAATAATCTGGGTTAAGCACATCACAATGTGGAGCCACTTTGAAACTGGGCCATTAGGAGCACAGTGTAACTGCAATCACACTATTGCATTTAAATTGCAAGGCCCTAGACATACTGACCCTACAATTACACTCGGTTTACCCTTCTAATTGTCATTACCATTCCAGCTAAGCTATAAGTCCTTCCATGCTGAAAACATTTAGGAAAATTTCAGAGATGTCTCTCATGTTTTTCAAGATCAAACGTTCAAAGGAAGCCCTGAAGACAACTTGTGATTTACAAGAATGATAGTGGAGGCATCGTATAGCAGGAGAAACTAGTTGCAGGTTGCAAAGGTTTTGGTCTGAACATCTGTTCTTTTTGAAAAAAAAACAAAACCCAAAAACATCCAACACTGTAGCAGAACAATAAAGGTTGAGTGAACACGGCTGTGGCTTTGAATGAAGGATGCCGCGTTAAAAATGAAACGCCTTAATTAATTTAGAGATAAGCATGACAGTCTGCTTAGTATTAATCAAATTGTGATCCACTCCATTAGTGGACTTGTGTGGCACAATCATGAAACAAATTATGCAATTTTACACATCTGACTTGTGAATGAATTCAACTCGATAAGAGAAGTTGGTTTAGTATAGAAATATGTATATGGTTTAGTATACAAAAATGAAAAATTGTTAAAAAAAATGTTTTTTAATTGTTTTAATAATACCATGGCATTCAGACATCAGTAAAAATAGTTCTATTTTTACGTTCTTTTCTAATTTATCACGACAAAATTCATTACAAATTATATAACACAAACAGAATAAAAAGCAGAATCTTTGAAATATTTACATGCATTTCAGAGTTTTCGCTTTAACGAGTGTGCACTCGAGCTGCCATGGACTTGACACAAGTGTGTGTAAAAGCCTATGATCCATTTTAGATCAAATCCATCCGACTACTGTCTGAGCACGTTTGTCAGTTGAAGTGACAAGATTCAAAGAAAATCTAAGCTTTTGTATGAAGGGGTTAACCGGGTCAATATCAAATTTGCTTGAATTTAAATAATGACCTAGAACTTGTGCAGAATCCTGAATATTCAATATACCGAACATTTTCCTTTCATTGTTTTAAATGCTTCAAAATACTCAGACTCGCGGAGCTCACAGTAAGTAGCGCATTCGTTTCACTCAGACATCATAACGAGCTGAGATCTGAGTGACTGTAATGAAGTGCCACAACAGAGAACTGCCACAAGGCCACTTGGTGTTGTGTTGTGGACTGTGTTGTGCTTTGTTTTCATGAATCCATCATAAAAGAAACACGAATACATTACAATCAGGGGTTCCCGCTGAAATTCAATTTGAGAAGTTATTTCAGTTGTTAACTGTCTTTAATGTTTTTTTTATTGCCTTATTAAAACTATCCCTAGGACAGATCTATAGCATCAAGCCTTCCCAGAAGTTCACTTTTCGAACGATCACATGTTTTATGTACCGGCTGAATTATCTGTCGGGGAACTGAGTTCCTGAGATCCGAACACCGATATGAAAACAAACATGACAAATTCATAAAATTATGACTCCATTTTCTCTCTGCCTTTCTCTCAGTTCCATTTATCCCCTTCACACTGACTGGCTGTTTACAACAGCGGTAATTAACAGACCCTTCTCTACCGGAGGATGCGCCAAGCAGTAAAGGTAAATTATGCAGAGTTTTGCTATGCTAATCCAGGTAATTTGCTTCATGCTGAGCAAACTTCCCCAGTCTTGATTAACGATTCATTTTACTGCATTAGTCATCCGGTCATAATATGACATACTGCAAAACGCACACCTCACAGAGTTTGTAAGAGATGCTGATTTGGTTGCAGCTTGTTACAGCAGCATTACATAGGAATTTAACCTTAAGTGTAACAGTTTCAAAATCATTCTGATGGGTACACTGAATTTTTGGGAGAATGGCTTGTCTTCCATCCATACTCCGTGCTGGGATGCCATTTGGAGCACTATGTAGCTCTAGTGGAGCATCTCTTAGATCTCCGTGGAGACTGCATGACGCTTTACAGCACCATATCACACATGAACATCAGCTAGCTATAAAGAAGCTAGAAGAGACTAAGCACGTAACAATACATCATGCATCGAGAAATCATGGTACAAGTTTATAAAATATGTCAAATTAATGTAGAAATAAAACATGAATCATGAATAATTCCTTAGATTTTCATAGCTGTAATTGGGTTGTTTAGACAGCAGAGGGTGCAATAAAGTACAATAGTGGGATTACAGGTGACTTCAGTGCAGGCGGAAGTAACACAGTACTACCAGATCTAAAATGGGAAAGAGCTTTTGTGCGACTGACTTTACAGATGGATTCAACAGGAATTTTGAGCTGTCTTTTCACAAACTGCAGAAAGCTAAAGAAATGAGAAGCTGTTTTATGTCTAAGCTTACTTAGAAAGGAAAGAAAAAGCTTGTTGTTCATTTTTCAGGAATATTTTAGGTAATAGGCTATTTTACTCCCTCCTTTACACGTTTGTGAATAATTACTGTTATTAAGAAAATGAAACAAAAGTAAAAAAAAAAAATTAATTGACAAAAACCCAGTGTTGTGAGTCGAATCTATTTGTGAACTGGGTGAATTGTTACACGGCTAGAAGAGACCGAATACGATGCTGCTGGAGGAAGCCAGGAAAATAAATAACTCCTGCATAACTTCAGGGCTGTCGTTAAATAATAATAATAATAATAATAATAATAATAATAATAATAATAATAATAATAATAAATCCTTTAAGTGTGAAAATCTGTTCAATGATAAATATCTACTGCCTGATGACCAGACGAGACCAGACCTAGCATGTGACTGTGTGATAAACAAAGGCTGCATTCTCAACCTCACCAAAGTCACACTGGAAGCTTGACGTTGGTTCATGCAGCCCTGGTTAGGCATCTTTAGGCACGTGTCAGAGGTCTTATCGAGGACAGGATGACTGATGGCCATAGCAAGAGCTCCTTATAATGTGGACTAAGACCATAAAGACCTAAAGAGCACTGAGCTGTTATAAAAAAAGTAGAAGCTGAGCAATAGATATTGCCATACTCGCTCAGGAGTATCCCACAGGAGAGACATGAGACCCTTTTGGGGGTTGAAAAAAACCTAATTTTCTAAGTAAATCAGCTTCTACTATATTCTCCATGAGCACTGATGACAGCTTGCTTGCAGCATAGAAGACTGAGCTGTCCGGAGAATCCTGCTGTTTGATGCGTTCATTTATACGCCTGTCACAGAGGGTGGGGGAAATATCTCATTTCTTTCCCTGAACCAATACCTCATCATTCAACGGTAACAAAAGGTCAGAAACATTACAGCAGTCCCACTTGACACGGTTAAACCAACTGTTTCTTCTCTGAGGTGAACTACAGCCTAGCCCCAAATGGTAAATACAATTCCACGCATAAAAACTAAACTACTACTGAAACACTCTGATTTGTTAGAGTGTCTAAAAGGAGAATCATGGGATTACAATAATAGCCTGCAAAGTGCCATTTTCAGTTGATTGTAAACCACATCCACAAACGAGATGAGGGGAAAGATAGTTGCTGTTTTGCAGGTTGCTAAATGGAGCTGAAGGCAAGAGAGAGATAGAGATGGAGAAAGCGAAATAAGAAGAATGAGAAAGCAAGGGCAAGCTCGACAGCTGAGCAGACTCTGATTATGGTGATGATGCAAGTCCAGACCTCAGGTCGAGCCACAGTGAGTCACAGAGGCGAGCATGCTGTTTGGATCGCACAACAGAGTCTATTATTACATCTCACATGTGACAACTCCCTGCTTGCCACACGGGCACGACCCGCACCAAAACAGCAGCGAGGCTCGGCAAAACAAGCATGTCATCAATGTGGATGACTTAAAGTTAATAGATAACCACAGGCTAATTTGCTATGAATTAGGAGGATAAGATTCAATAAAATCCATTACGATGCATTACAATCTGTGACCTTTCATTTAATGGAATACAGCTGAAATGGCCACTTGACCGAAATAAAAAAAGAGCCATTTTTAAAGTCCAACGGAGCATCTACAATCATCGACATGTAAAAACTCTTGTACCGGCGACATCCACCCAGAGGTAAAAACCGCTCAACTTCACCGAGGTCAGCGTGAATCTGGCTCACTAAACGCATGCACGTTTTACAAACTCGGCGTGAGTGAAGGTGGTAGGGCGAGTGCAGGGCAGAGCAGCTCAGGCTGGATCTGAGAAATGAATGCGGCAAACGGGCGGCACTTCAGGGCCGCTCTCCACAACTAAAGACCGACAAGATCAATTACCAACAGTGAGCGGCACCTTAATGAGAGAGGTTTCCATTACCTCCATAAAAGGCCTGAGCGAGGCCCGCTGATGAAGCGGCCCTGTAATAGCCTTCCTCCCTCTCCCTCCCTAATGACACTGCAAGTGGATTAGGCGGCCAATCCCAGCATCCGCCGTGTTTATCATTTATGTAAATAACATAAGGAGCGGTGACATGACACGGCAACGAGGCTCCAGAGCGCCCACTGAGGGAAAAGGTGGAGGAGATGGCACAGGGGGCTGGGAAAGCAGCAATACAGAAGCAAGGAAACAGCTTTTAACGGTATATTACGTTATTAAAATTAGCTTCTACCGTGACCGTGTTTATGTTCATGGAAAAAATGTATTAGCAAGAATATTACTACACTCAGTGTGTGTGTGTGCGCGCATGTGCGCGCGCGCGCGTGTGTGTGTGTGTGTGTGTGTGTGTGTGTGTGTGTGTGTGTGTAAGATTTTATTTTAAGTATAAGGACACTAAAAGCCTTCATGCTGTGCATCAGCCAAGCTATTCTAATATGCAACACCTGACAGAAAGGGATAAAAAATGCATCAGCAGAAATATACACAAGTGGCAGTAATCCTCTGCCCCCAATGTTCAGGCTGCGCAATAAGCAAACTGAGCTTATCAGTTCCAACCACCGCTCCTTTTAATAGCCACCGTGATGGCAGTCATTTCAGGCAGGTTTCAGTTCCTGCTTTTAAAGAGCCCTAGTGCATGCTCGTAGGTGTACACACTATGCATATATGTGGATGTGTATATAACAGGTCAATCTTTTCTGCTCTTTGAGCTGTGCTCAGGTGAAGACTGCATAGAAAGCTGTCTGAACTCACTTATTATCTGGCCATAAACAGCTGAAGTGAGCATGCGGCACGTTAACGCTTTACCTCCTGCTCCTTCCTGGCGGCCTTTAAATTAGAGTTTTGCGGCAGCTCGATTTTTAAGGCTGTTTGTCATGTAAAGCACAGCGCACTCTGTCTCCAACACTAGGCCCCAATGCAGGGGGAAAAAAGAATGTATGAATTTAAAAGCTAATAAACTTCACCGCTGTCCACTGGGGCTCCCCAAATGCTGTAGCGCGCTCGTGCTAAAACTCGGTGATGCACCAGATCTCAAGTGGTGAGGACAAACAGTGAATTCCCGCTGGATCACAGCTAAGGCAATTTAGATAAGTGTCAAAACAGTCCAGCACACGCCGCAAGTTTCGGGTGACAACTTCCTAGAACTCCAAGGGGGGAGTTTACATTACAAATCAAGCAATTCACACATTTTCATTTCTACAACAGCTCCGAGACACGGCGCTACACAGAGGAACGGTTTGGCCAATCTAAACACAAGCCAAACTGATTTTCACATAAGGAAGTCTGGTGATTATCTCACTAGTACATCAGCTGTGCTGGGAAAGGTCAGCCGCACTGTTTCGAGTTCTGCTTCATGAATCACACTTGAGTGCGATTCGTAGCATTAAAATTAATCTCCATCTGTAAATCTAACGGATGGCGTGCGGATGTGCATCTTACCAAAGGCTTGAGAGGGGAAGCGAATTATATAAATATTAGCTGTTGACACAAGAGCGCGACCATATTTCAGCAGAGTGACACGGCGAGCCGATCACAGGCGCGCGATAATAAAGTCAGTGACGGCCATGAACGTGAACCGATGTAAATGATCTCAGTCGTCCTTGCTGCCAGCGACTGTAGAGCTCTTCTTTTGAGAGCAAGATTCAAAAATCCCAGATCTCAATAGCGCAAGGCCAATTTACACACTTGCATGAAAGGTGTTAATTAAAAAAGCCATGTAGATATTAATAGTGACAGATCAACTCTATGACTTAGAGCAGGGGTTCTCGCACGTTTTTAGCACCCAGAGACCCCTTTTAACTATAAAACAAATTCCACCGACTACCTCGGTACATATTTAGCGACATAATCCAACTATTCAAATATCAGGCTTATTGTTTCACTGTGCATAACAAGGGCTATTTCCCAGCATCGGGGTGTTTTTCACTGGACTTTCCACCAGCAGAACACACTGGGCCAAATGGACATTAATTAGATCTCCTAGTTTTGAGGTACTGAAGTCTGGATTAATACTCGATAATAAATTCAACTCAACTGATTAAACTTAATAATAGGGCTGGGTATCGTTGCTGATTTCTTGAATCCGATTCCCATTCACAAGGTCATGATCCGATTCAATTCTCAATTCGATTCGATTCGATAGCGATTTATTTAGAGATTTCTTTGTGTCGATACTAGTTTTGCTTGGTTATAAAATGACTTGACTTGAGTGGAGCATATTCCTATGTTGATAGGCTGTACTACAATGTTATCTGTGGACAGTAAACTTTTCAAATAAGTAGTAGCTATTTAGTATACTTTATCTAATCCAAACATTATTTCCACAATATTTTACCTCGATATGGCACATTTTGCAGACTGCTTTTGTGTTACCCAGTTCCTCTCTATCCTCGTAAGTTTTAAATCCGAAGTGTTGCCAAACATCGGCCCTTAGGCCAGACGGTGACTTCAGCGGCGCAGCTTCAGCCGTGGCTCAGTTTGGTTTCGGTTTCGCCGGTCTCACGTTTTTATAGCTCTTCTTGTACGGCCGCGAGAATAAATTAGTGCATACAGGAAAAGACCGATTCGCAATTTTTTTTTAATCGATATCGTATTTTTCGAGCGAAAATCGATATTGATCGGTGAATCGATTTCTTAATAATATAAAAACTTTAATAATAGTGGGTTGTGACTTCCTCTTACATAGACGCCCTTGGTATGCTTAAAAGACCCTATTTTGAGAACCACAGCCCTGTAGAGACCTACAGAGAATTTTGTAGATATGCTCACCAATAGATGTACCGTTCTCATGCCAGTAGTTGGCGCTCTGTGCTCAGAAGGAGTGTGTGAGTGTAGTGGAATGCACACACGCCAATGCTTCACCAGGTCTAGAGCATGGAAAAGGAGGGGCTTATCCTGAACTCGCTCTTTTTGCGCCGGCACATTCTGCACATCCCTCAGGCGCTCCCAGAGCCAGCATGAAATCTCTGTCCATGCTACAGCCTCTCTGTCTCACACTGGATGAGTCTGAAAGACGTACCCACATGAGATACGCAAACATCCCAGCAGCCTGACATGAAATTCCAGCTTGTTAGTATACACCAGCCAGCCACGGCCTTCACAGTGACTTAATATGCCTTACACACACACACACACACACACACACACACACACGCACGCATGCACAATCACATGCACACATCGCTCTCTCCCTCTGCCATTTCAGGCTAAAGGCCAGGAAGACATTACTGTGCTCTTCAGTGGAATGTTCTAGTCTGCCCCAAGGCCACTGAGGACATTATCATGAGAACTCAGAGGAAAGGCCATTGTGTTTACAACAGGCAACTTCCTCTTCTCTGATCCCTTTGTGTTTCCACGTTAATGCAAATAGACAGGACTCGGCGCAGACCTGCTATTGGCCTAGAAGAGAGGGGATCCCAAGTGGAAAAAAAAGAAGTCCTTGCTAATAGTGTGCAGAGTTAGACATGTTGACTGTGGGTTTTTTGGGGTTTTTTTTTTTTAAAAGTGCTGCCCAGAGCTTATGACAATTATTGTGCAAAAGAGTGTTTTTATTTGACAAGTTAAGGGGCTCTTTTCAACTTGCTGGCTTTTAGTGACTACTCATAGAGACAAGACAAAACAAACACAAATATCAGCGTGGAGCTACGCACACACGTCTCCAGCTCCTCGTGAGGTAAAGGTCAAACTGTCAGTGTACTGCCAGAGGTAAAAGCAAGCACACCGAACTGATGATTATGCCTCTGAGTAAATTATGTGAAAGTTGGGAGTGCTTAGCGACGTGGCGCAACACGGCGAGGTTAAAAGGACATATTTCATGTCACATTCCTCCGAGACTCGAAATGTTCGGCTGAGGTTAATTACAAAATCTAGCCGTAACTGCAACAATGTATTCATGGAGGATTACTTCAGGCCTTAGTGTAGAAGGGCTCTCCCTGTCTTAATCAAAACTCTCACTCTCTCTCTCTCTCACACACACGCACATACGCATACACACGCATACACTTCAAGCACAAAACACTGGTTAGGAGAAAATGAATAACTTTCACCGTGTGTTCAATTTTAATTTTTGAGAGAGAGAGAAAAAACACACAACAAACTACAAACCACTAATTCCTTTGACAGGTCCTATCAATTTGAGATTTCAGACTGGTGACTGATATTTCACGGGCCACCAAAAGTGCTCTGAATTATTGATAAGGTAGGAGCAGGAAGATTTTAAGCGGCTCTGCTCCTTTTATCAATCATTCATGCGGTTTCCATCGAAAACACTTCACTCCCTCAAGTATCAGATCTCACTCGAAGGTGGAGGGCTTACACTTGGATCTCACTTAATTTGAAGGGCTACTCACCGGGAAATGACACTCCCTGGGAAATGAGGAAATATTATCTCAATCAAACAAAATCCATGCTAAATTTAGAAACAGCCCTGATGTAGACCACTTGACAAGTACTTTGACTTTTTTTTCCTCGTATAAATATCTGTAAGTTCAACAAATGCCTCTTTTGCAGATCAAAGAACTGATCAGGAAATGAAGAACAGTATTGGATGTTTTGATGTTGATCTAACTGACACGGTTAACGGCACAGCTCTCGGAATAAACATTTTTTTCAAGCCTTGGTGCTTGTAAAGTGTGAGATGTTTACTCCATATCACCAAGGAATTTAAAAAAAAAATTTTGGCTCAGGAACGAGCGTCCGAACGAATGCTTCCAAAATAACGGGTCATGGCTTCAGCAGACAACAAATGTAATCAAACTGCATGGTCTGTCTCACTCCTGCTCCCTGTAATGCAACACAAAGACTCAGTGCAAAGTCCTAAGGTGCCTTTTGCCCAATTAGGGTCCAGATGTGAGTGCTTTCTGCACCGGCATCACAACATCAAAAGCCAGAAACCCAAGGACAATGAAAACCAAGCTTTCACCATCTGAGCAAGTCAGTGAACCTCAGGAGACACAGACACCTAAATTAATCTCGGTGAGCAAAAGAGAAAAGCTCTAGGTCTATATTTCAGGATCACGGCCATCTCTTTGTTTTCAAGGACGTGAAGATTTTCAGGAAATGATTAAACGTGGAATTTAATCAAATGTGGTGTGATTTGTGGTGTGATGGTGTGAAAAAAAGGAATGAATGCAATAATCAGTTCTCATTACACCCTCCCTCTGGATGACACACAGATAAAGATGGTAGTCGGTGGAACCTTTCGTACGCTTCACCAATCCTGGGCTACTGAATCCTCCCATCAACTAAGCATTACGTTCTCTTCCAGCTTTCAACACAATGAAATTGGAGTTTCATGAGACAGACAACAGTGATTACCTGCCTCAGGTATGTCAGCAGTTAGAAAATAGGGAGAAAATTCTTTGCATTAAGGAGCAATCATGTAAAAAAAAAAAAGATAATACAATGAAATAAAAAAACTACTCTAAAAAAAACCCACTAAGTTTTGAAAGTAAAGTGGAACACTGGGAATCCCTCCAGAAATGTCAGAGAAACCCTGCATCCTGGTCCTCTCTGAGCAAGCGCTCCCTCTTTCCGACCATTGATTTGGCCTGTCGTTTGATATGACATCTAAACCGATTTTTTATTGCCTCTTATTTGTTCTTTCCAACCACCAAATGACCTTTCATTCAGGATAATGGGCAAGTGCACTTTTGTACAGCTTCAGTGTCAACTTTGGTGAGATCCTATCAGCACATACCTAACATTTCGCAGTCCACCGAGGCCTACGAGGGAAGAGATTCAGTAACATTTTCAAGCAGTGTGATTTAAAGGTCAGCTTGGTTAATAAGGCAATCATATCTGAAATGCATGGAAGAAATATGCTGAGAATGATCAAACATAACACATCTGTTTATGAAGTGTTCATGGCTATGAATTTTAAATGTTTCCTTCTGGCAGCGTGCCGTTCTCTCGTTGCGCAAACCAGTAAGAGTCTTGCGCGCTTTCAGCGGACGATGCACTGGAGGTCTGTGACTTATTCATCATAGGGTTAGGGAAACACACATCCTCTGAATCGTTCGCTGAGAATGGATTAAGTAAATGAGCAAATCTGGGTTGGAATACTTTATATTCGACTATATGCTTACTCTGATTTATTATACGTCGTCTAGACAAAGCAGGTCAAAGCGATGTCTTTGGAAAACGCAGCTTTAGGAGGCAAAATCAGCAATGAGAGACTAACACTAATTATCATCCAAAACGGTTTTGACAGCAATCCCTATGCCAGTAATCTCAGGCATGGCACTCTGCCAGTCCTGCTTATTTATTTGATTTCAGTCACAGTCAAAATGCAGGGTATAATGGAAGCAGCAGTCACTGTGGCATCAAGAGGAAAACAAGAAGCAACCTTTCCCCGTTTCATTTACCAACCTTGCTTATCTTGTGCACTATATAGAAAGACTGAAAACAACCCACACACTCATTCCCATCACAAAGACCAGTTATTTCAAGTTCATATCGAAGAAAACCACAAGATTTCACCTGTAACATAAGTTGACTGAAGTCAATTATACCATGTGATGCAGCATTACTTACAGACTATCTCATAGGGAAACGTCACAAATAAATAAAAACAAATCTCAGCTGCGTTCAGTGTTAATCCAACACATCGCCACTGTGTGAGAGAGACTCCCCAGCTCGTGCATTATGCAGCAGACATGAATTTCTACATTTTAGCTACCTAGAAAAATGCTTAAGCAAACATACAATATTGATTTTGCCACTCCTCTATTCTGAACGCTGTCTATAATTATTTCATAATCCATCAAGACCTGGCGCTTTTGCCAAACAAGTGTCATGACTTAATTAGTTATCAGATAAGGGAAAGGCTGCACCTGTGAATGACAGGCCTAAGTGTAATCTGTCGGTGTTGCTTCTTGCTTTTCAATGCCTCATAGGAAACTAAACAAACAGTGGAATAATTTACAGAAGTGGCAGTCCTCAAACCTCCCGCTACACTGGCCACATTGGGACGCAGCACGTTCAGATTTTACAAGGTCTGTAATGGAGTGCTTTTAATATTAATCACCTGTTAAGTCTTAAAACCAAACGAGGGAGAAATGTGCTGAAAACACATACTGTAAATGCAGTCAAAACAACATAAAAATCACAGGTGTCCTTTCTGCCAGTTGCGGAGAGAAATTCTGAAAACACACCCGAGGAGCCAAAAAGAAATTTACTAATCACTTGTGACATGTTAGAGTCTTGATCTTTGTAAGAAACGCCATGGCAGGTCCAAAACCAATAGTCCTGAACTGAGGTTTCGATTTGGCTCACTTCAAGGAGCGCTTCTGTTTAACATGCTCTTGCGAGAAATTCCTTCACCCTTTTTTAAACTGCAAGGGTCTCCACTGTGCAATAAACCAGGAAGGATTGTTCACACCTCTACAATTAGTAAAGTCACACCATATACGCTCTAATACCCTATTTCCTCCTTGTAATTCAAGCAAGCCACGATGGACAATTCAGTGCAACACCAATGCAAGATATTAAGTGATTGTGACTTTAATGTTACAGTTTAACGGGCCTTGTTTTCATCCACTTAAACTATTCACCCAGAGTGTAAAAAAAAAAATCAATGTTTTTAATGTTTATCATAGCAGGGGCTTTGAACAGTCATCATCAGTACATTATTAGAAAGGCTGTGTACTTAAGAGTCAGTATGATAAATACTGACTCAGGGGAGATGAAAACGCATCTGTAACTTTCGCAACAGAAGGTTGTGTTATCATTTTCCTTTTTAAACGGGACAAAACAGCGCACATGAATTATATAATGTACAATTATACATTATCCAATAAAATGGAACAAAAAAAATAAAAGATGTGTACTACAGAGGAGATCATCTTTACACGCACGACCCGTCAAATCATGATGAGTTTCAATACGAACAAATTTCTCACTGACGCTTGCATCCTGCGAACTACAGCCAGCAACATGTGAAAAAAATCCATGATGCGGTCCAAACATTAAACTTTAATCTCGCATTGTCCACTGCTGCGAGCATCGCAACATGAGGACGGGGTGATAAATGTCTGGTGCGGTGCCTGATGCCAGGCACGAGTGGCACAGGAGAGGAGAGAAGAGCTCTCAGATGTTTATCAGACAACAAAAGGCTGAGCTTTAGGACGTCATGTACTTTGGCGTGTTTCTGACAGCCAAGAACCAGTCTGGTGAGTAAAATCACACTCTTGACAGTTAACCCAAAGCAGGAACAAATTACCTGCGTGTGATTTAATGTTAAAATGAATTACCATCTAATGATTTATCTAACTGCTGCATCATTACAGAGAAAAAAAAAATCATGTCATTTAGTGAGTAGTCCTGTTGCAACTAAGGTAAACTGGATTACAATTAGGAGGTGCATAAAATGATGTAACAGTCATTGAAAATAGTTTAAAAAACAAAAAACAAAAAAGGCTCTGCTAATTACCGGTAGTGCCAGAAATGTTAATGCTAATGATATCTTTACCAAAGGCGAAAAAGGAACAAGCAAACAAAAATATAATTGCTCAGAAGAGCAACAACTCCCCCCCCCCCCTTAAATGGAATAAAAAGGCTTTTAGCCATCGTAATGATTTACAAAGTGACGAGTCAAACAGATTTACGGCGACAGCCTGAAAGGAACCCAACACAAATACAATTACTGCTCACGTGACTGCTGCTGCCAACCCCCTCCATACAGAGAGCAAAATAATAGGAGTCACGCTACACACACAAACGCTAAGCTTCTCCAGTTCCTGAAAGATATTTTTTTTCTCTTAAATAAAAACCAGAGACATGGAATGCTACTTGTTAAAGGTTATTTTAGTGACAGACCCTCGTCGCAGTGCTGAGTAAATTTGGAAGGGTTTACAGAAATCCAGCCACTCTCATTGCTCAATATGTGTTGAGCTGATGGAGCATGGCCAGAAGGCAGTCACGTGTGCTAATTCTTTAGACACCAGCTGCAGCTAACAACACAGGCTACACCGCCTCATTAAAAGGGTCAATATGCAGCAAAACAGTTATTCCTTTACCTAAATAAACATTTTTTTTCTCCTGATATAGAGACAAATACAATAGCTGACCCTGATGGATAAAAACAGCACCTAATCATTTGTTGTTCATTTGTTGGGGATTTCTCTTAAGCTACACACAGATTTTGAAAGCGAGAACATCGCAGGGGGAAAGTCAAAAATCAATGACTTGAAGAAAAGCAGCAAGGATTAAAATAATAACATACCTTTTTGTCTCTCAGACTATATTTTGGTGTGGAGTGTTTTGATAAAAAAAAAAAAAAAGCACTTATCTCATGCAGGCAGCCTAATTTGTTGCTAATTAACAATTATAAAATAATATACTAAAATTATTCCACATTTTTAATAAAAAAAATTGTATCTCATGAAAATAGCTTTACTGATCTCTTAATTAAGCTTGTTGCTTATGTGATTGAAAAAGCCCATTACAATAGGCTTAAATAAATAAGCATACATGCCTCTCTCTTTGTCAGCACTGCTTTCATGCTAATTAACGACAAAGTCGACTCGTGTGCTGTGGCCCCCGTGAACATCTATTCCACCAGCTTAACTTATCCCACTTCAACGCTAATAAACAAGTGGGCTTGCCTGCTGGGGTAGTCAATGGCAGTGGTGTGACGCAGGCTCGTAGTTCACCCCCTTCCTTGAGAACAGACTTAAAGAAATGTTTGCATGGGTGTTGGCAGCTATTTGGGTGGGAATTCTCAATTGGCAGAAGCCCTCGGGGCAAGCCAGATAGAGTTTCCCCATTCCGGCGTTCCAAAGTCAAAAGAATTCCAGTGAAAATCAGAGAGACAACCATGGACCCAAAGTCTCATAAGCCAGCACAGGCCTGTACTAAGTGAGCTGGCTTCAATAACGTTCAACTATTATCAAATAGATGCCCAAGATGCCCTGAAAAGGCACTTTGCTTGTCTATAATCAGGACCTCAGTGAGCATAAAGAGAATCTGACTGTTCTTTCTGACAAGGCTGTTTCTCATCTGTCGGCCACAGTGTAAATTCGAGCTGGCATGTTCCACATGTCCCTGGTGACCACTTACTGCAGATGCAAAGTCAGTACATGCACCCAACACACACACACACACACACACACATGCTATGCCATCAGCTCACTCACACCAACACAACTGGCAAAGCTTCTCAATTCAGCCTTGAGTTGAGAGAGAAAGGCTGAATAAATATATTCACACACTTTCCAAAGCACACTGAGGAATACAACAGCATGGGATTAAACACATACCTCACCTATGAGGTCTTATTAGTAGCCTATCTTACAAATGTAACAGCAAAGAGGAGCTTTATACTATGAAAATCATTCTCTACTAGATTAAGAGTTAATTAAAATGAATGCCAATAGCAAATACTCTTTGAGTCACAATACATTATTTTTTAATCCACAGCCAAGGTAATAACAGCGCGTCTATTCACTGTGAGTGTTTTAAACTTTTTCAAGCACTCTTAAATAGACTCGTGCACGTACGTGGAACCGGCAAAGCATTTAAGACGTTTAAAAGTCAACCGATTACACAATCACCACAAGGATATCGCAAAAGACAATGATTACACGACAGGGCATGTTTTTAGTACGTGAATCTGCGTGTTCTGAACATGTGCGTACTTAAAAGAAGCTTTGCTAGCATTCGTATCAGCAACACAGCTCCTATTTAGTTACAATTGCCAGTAAAATGGTTTGTTTCCTTCTTTGAACACTGATCCATGCTTGCAATTGATAACTTTATGAACAATAATCTTCAAAGCCACTGCACTGCTAAAGTTCTATTATATTGGCTGTCATGAAAGTATATGATTTGCCCCATGAAGGATCTTGGTTCTAGACTAGTAGCCAAAACAAGCGACGGCACTTTGTTGGTGGAAATGAGCTGATAAAAAGCCACTGCACTGCTAAAGTTCTATTATATTGGCTGTCATGAAAGTATATGATTTGCCCCATGAAGGATCTTGGTTCTAGACTAGTAGCCAAAACAAGCGATGGCACTTTGTTGGTGGAAATGAGCTGATAAAAATATTGCATTAAGTATTGTGTTTATTCGTCTTCGCATTCTGCCGCTTAATCCTGGTCAGGGTCGCAGGGGGAAGATGGTGCCAATCTCAGCTGACATCAGGTGAGACGCGGGATACGTCCTGGGCAGGTCACCAATCCACTGCAGGGCAACACACAGAGACAGACAACCATTCATACTCACATTCACACCTACGGCCAATTTACAGTCGCCAATTAGCCTAATCCCCTCTGTGCATGTCTTTGGACTGTGGG